>PVLA01001097.1:0-405143 GCA_004027455.1 Hydrochoerus hydrochaeris | reverse complement strand
GCTGTTCTTTCAATCAAATAGAGGAAAATGGAAGGAAATATCGAACTTTTAAAAACAGAATATTGAATAAAGCAGTACCATTAATCAAAACTGAGCAAAACAGTGATAAAAATATTTGCCTTCAAAGAGATGGTAGAAGGAAATCCCCCTTACTTGCCACGCTGTATACATTCATCCTCCAAAAAGATACTCAGACCGCTGGTGCCTACTTGCTAATGGGGGGTGGGGGGGGAGATGGATCAATGTCTGATTCTTAGCCCGTGCACTGGCAGGGCCCCAGCTGCTTACCAGGCTGGCCAGCAGGCTGCCTTATCTTCCAGCACCCAAGGTTCCAACATGATGCAGAGCTCAGGAATCGCTGATAGTTCTTGCCCTGGTGTGCCAGTGTTTTGCCAGGCCACCAGCTGCTCACCAGGGTGGCGAGTAGGCCGCCTGTTCTCCAGTGCCCAAAGTTCCAACAAGATGCAGAGTTCAGGAATCGCTGATAGTTCCCCCAGGAAGGATTTTGTGTGCACTGCTGCCCTCCCTTTTTTCGGGTTCTTTTTACATGGAAAATTGTTTTCCTTCCTTTGACTTTCTTTTTTAGTTAGATATGTTTCTTGTATGCAGTGTATTATTAGATTTTGTTTCTTGAACTTTTTGTCTGTTTCTTTTGATTGGTGAGTTAAGATGATTTACATTCATGGTTATAACTGGTATGTATTGACTTAGCCTTGTGCTATGGTTTGTGTCTGGATGTCCCCCTAAAGCCTCATGTGGCCATGGGGGCAGTTTTTTCCAAGGTGGCTGACATCTAGCATTTGTGATTGGTTTACTGTCTAGTGCTAGGATTGGCGGTGTGAGTGCTTCACCTGCCTTGGGGCAGATAGCCTGCATACAAGATAAGGGAGGGAAAGAGTCCTGCTCCTCTCTTTTGCCCTTTTGCTCTGGTCACTCTTCCATAGCAGCCGTGAATGGTTGATGCTCAGCCATGCCACCATGCCTTGGAGCCAGCTGAGTATGGACTGAAATCTCCACAAACTGTAAGCTACATAAACCTTTCCTGCTTTCATTTTGGGGATCAGATATTTTGTCTCAGCAACCATAGAAAAGTAACCAAGATACCTGGTCATGTTATTTTCCTGTTGTTGGTTTCCTTTTGTCTCCCCCGTTTAATTGTTTGCCTTGTCTAGTGGCTTTGTCAATTGGTTGTTTTTATAGTCCCTTTGTAGAATATCCTTCAGCACTTTTTGGAGTGCTGGTTTGATGGCCCTGAATTTCTTTAGATTTTCTTGATCATGTATTTTATTTCTCCATTAGTTTTAAAAGGTAGTTTTGTGACATATATAGTTTTGTTTTAGGGCTTGAAATATTTCACTCCAAGCTCTCCTTAAGGGTTTGTGATGAGAAGTCTGCTGTAATTTCTTCCATCTCACTGCTTCCTGGATTTGACTTGGGCAAGATGGAAGTCAGGGGTTCCAGCTTGCTCCCATGTCTTTGCAAAAAATTAAAAAATTTTATTTTCTGCATTAATGCTTGTAAACTGCTTATGGAAAGTAGCTTTATTACTGTATCTACACCTCCTTAGGAAATGACTACTTCTCTATGTCTTCTATGTGTAGCTGGCTCTTAGCTTTTGAGTCAGTCCTAAGATCCTACCTCTTCAATTTACTAGGGATGAGGAGTTCCTGTCTATTGGGCCTAGCATCCAGTTCTTTGGTACTGAACTATGGTATATTTTCTATGATCCTCAGACAATTTTGGTATTGGCATGCAAGGGTGAACAACTGATCACAATTTTGTCACATTAGATAAAGTAGTACGAACAGTAATAACAGTATCACCTAGCATAGCCTAGAAAATGACAAACTGTGGTAACTATTAATTTGCCAGTTAAACACGTGAACATGATTTCTGTGTTATATAACAAAATGTAAAACAAATCAGAAAATTTTATATAGTAAATATCTCCTCAATAGAGTGACATTACCCTCAGGCGAGAAAATTTAAGAGATAAGAGGAGAAAACAGAAGACAAAGAGTCTAGAAGCTAGGCTGACAGACAAAAGATTACCTTGGGAAACTTGCGAGAAGGTGGGAGAGGAAGGATGAAGAAACAAAAACAAGAATAAAACAAAAAACTAAAAACAATTGTCACTCTTTTGAAAAAACAAAAATAAACAATCAGAAAAAAAAGCAAAGAAAAAAAGGGAAAGTGAGGAATCTCTTTGGTTCTAAGCTTGGGGTTATCTTCTGGAGTGTAGTGTGGTAATCTCCATTTCCCAGTGTGTCTCTGCTGTCACTGGTAGACAAACGAGACAGCCCAGATCCATGTTAAATGATCTCGGCAACCCTGCAGTAAAATTAGAGTGGAGTTTGATAAACCTATCAGTCCTGGGCTTTCAACTCCATAGAAATTCAGGCTGATCTAGGTCTGTGGCTGTGAGGCTCGGACCCAAGTTGTCCAGCCCATGACACTCTGGGTGTCTTTTGAGTTTGATCTCAACTACCCCACCTTGCTTATCTCCCAAGTCTGTGCCTCACCCTGACAGTGAACACCCCAAGATGAAGCCCAACCATGGCTGGTCTGAGATCCAGGCTCAGGTGTCCTTACCCCCAAATAATGTCCATCCAATCACCCTCGGCTGGGGATATTTGGACTGAAGTTCCTCAGCTGCTGCAGCCCACATCCACTGCTCCATTCCACTGGTGCATCTCTCCCTGGAGTCACTGACCATCAACTGTGCCTCTGTAGATTCAAGCCTCTCACACTGAGTCAAGCAGAAAGCACTATTTGCCACCTCCCTCTTCTGCATTGAGGTACCTCTCTTCTCTTTCCCCAAGGGCTCCAGTTCTCTCTTGAGATCCTTGCTGGGTACCAGGGACCCACCCTCCTTCTCTTCCCCAAGTTGCTATACTTGAGTGTCTGGACTCTGAATGTTGGAGAGGCTGATTTGCTGCTCTTCACTATCTTCCTGAAGTGTCTGTTTTTGGCTTTTTGAGACAATGTCTGGCTATGTAATTCAGGCTGGCCTCAAACTGTTATCCTCTTGCCTCAGCCTCTCAAATGCTGTGATAACAGACATGCATCCCCACACCTGGCTTCATGAGTATCTTCTAAATGCAAGAGCTGCATGAAGCATCTTTGGCACATAAAAATTAGGTTTAAGTGAAATCATAAAACACACCTATGGAAACACTGGCTTTCCACATGCTGAAGACTAAAACTAGACCCATGTCTATCATCATGCACTAAAGTAAAAATGGATCAAAGATTGAAATATTAGAATAGAAACACTAAATCTGCTGGAAGTAGATAGAAATCTTGAAGACATAGGGGTAGGCAGGGAGTTCATGAACAAAAACCAAACTGCAGGGGATGTCCATCAAGGAATCAACAGCTGGGATCTCATCTTACTAAAAAGTTTTTGCATGTCAAAAGAAGGCACTGAGTGAAAACTCACAAATTGGGAAAAAAAATCTAGGTCAACTGTCCCTCAAAAGGCTTCTATCTAGAATGAATAAAGAATTAAAAAAAAAATCAGGCCCCCAAAATTCAAAGACCCAACCCAAAAATGGGCATCTGAGATGAAGACACACTTCTCAGATGAAGAAATACAAATGGCAAACAAATAGATGGGAAAATATTCAAAGTCATTGATTACTTGAGAAATGCAAATTAAAAAACAGAGTCCATCTCACTCCAGAAAGAATGGCTGTCAAGAACCAATAACAAATGCCGGCATGGCTGTGAGGAAAAAGGAACCTTTCGCCATTGTTGGTGGGAATGTAGACTGGTGCAACCACTGTGGAAATCAGTGTGGAGATTCCTCAAAAAACTATGATTAGAGGTCCCATTCAACCCAGTTAGTCCCTTTCTGGGTATTTTCCCAGAAGAATTAAAAACATCTTACTAGAGCAATATATGTGCAACTATGTTTATAGCAGCACAATCTGTAACAGCTAAATCCTGGAAACAACCTAAATGTCCATCAACTGAGGAATAGATAAAAAAAGATGTGCTATTTTTATACAGTGGAGTACTACTCAGCTATAAAGATAAATTTGAGGCTTTTATAGGTAAATGGATGCAACTAGATACTATACTCATAAGTGAAATAAATCAGACTCATGTGTGAACATTGTATTGTCTCTCTTGTATAAGAAACTGAAAGAGTGAATGACATCCAAAAGGTACAATAGTGACTGTGAAAGGAAAAGAAACTGTTCAAAAGGAAAGAACTGGGATGGGGAAAAATAAAAAACAGGAGGGGAAAAAATACATATATATAAGATGGCAAAGATAACTGTACTAATTCTGTTAGCTCATGAAGAGAAACTGAGTGTTTATACTGTTTGATCTGTTTTTCATGCCTGTATCTTGTAATCTGAGTGACCAATTATTTTGAAGATAACAATACAGTGACCATTGTTAATTTCCTATCATCTTGTTTTGAAATCTTGTATCTTTTTATTGTTTTGTTTTCTTTTAATCTCTTAAAATAAAAACATAAGAGTGAAGAAAAATGCACCCAAACCAAAGAATTTTATATCCAGTGTTTATTATAAACATTGTTTACAACAGTAAAAATTTAAGACAAAAACACAAAAAAGACACAAATACGTTGCATAGAAACATTGAAAACATGGTTATGTCCTTCAATAACCCAAGCAGACCCACACACGTTGTCAGAAATGCACACCTGGTGCCACCTCTGATCCCACTCATTCACCTGGACTTTCTGAGCACCTTCTGGGTGCAGTGGCCCCACTGGAGTATGTGCGGGAGTGACTGGGGTGACAAAGTGGGGCCTCTGCTCTAGGAAGGAAACAGACATCAAACACAACATAACAACCTGTCGGGTAGTCACAGGGTCGTGGGAAACCTCCATAAACACCCAACTCCGGAAGAACAGGGGAGGCTGTTTTACATGTCACAGCTTTTTTTTTTTTTTGCACGTGGGGGGGGGATTTTATATATATATATATATATATATATATATATATATATATATATATTTTATATATTTTTTCAAATATATAATTTTCCCCACAGAAATGGGGATTAAACCCATGCCTTTGTGCATGTTATGAAAGCACTCTAGCACTGAGCCCAGCTCTAGATTTTTTTTTTGAAAAACAGTCATGCTCTGTTTTCCTGGCCAGCTGTAAATTTGCGGGCTTAAGTGACCTTCCTGCCTCAGCAGCCAGATTAGCTGGGATTACTGGTATACCATCATGCCTGGCCTAAAAATTATAGCTTTTTTTTTTTTTTTTTTTGGTATGAGCTCATGACCTTGTACTTGTCAGGCAGGTGGTTGTGCAACTGAGCTAAATCCCTGGCCCCTAAGTTATAAACTATTTTACAGGTTGCAAATTTCTGGTCAGACTCTTCAAGTTCAGTTGTGAACAGCATGACTAATCAGCATCTGTATCAGTAAGTACTTTTATGGCTATGCTCCTGGAACACTGACCACGTGTGTATGTATCTACACAACTGTTTATGGGCCTGGGTCCCTATTACATATTAACACCGCTTAGCGTGTCTTTCACATAAATCCTCAGAACACATTCAGCCTGTCCAAGAGCTACCAGCACTATAATTTTCAGGCAGTTTACTGATATCCCCAGATGCATGATAATTCTAAGAAAAAAATATTGTTCAGAAAAAATACTCAAACGAAGTAGCACATCCTTTCGAAGAGCACCATGAAGGAGATAACGGAACTTCAAAGACAAGGTAAAAATGACCACCCCTCTCCACTTTCTGTCGCCCTCGGGTTCACTGGAAGCCACGGTGGGTCCACCCTTGAAGGCCTGGCTCCCCCTGCTTAGGGATCCACCAGTTTCACTGGCATCGTTTACTGTTATTGTGCAAGGTTTCCCTATCCACATCCTATAAGACGCTGACTGGTTTTAGGCTGCCCAGTGAGATGCAGCAAGTGCTGGGCAGGATCACGGAGGCAAAGCTAGCAGAGGCCAAGACCTTTTCCGGGTCGGCCCCTCTTCAGAGGCCCCTTCCAGGATGGCCAGGCCATTACTGTGTGCAGCAGCTGCTGCTGAGGAGCTGTGCTTTAACTCAAACACCTCCACAGAGAGACGACGAGGTGTGTGTGCTTGGGCGGTCACTGCAGAGCATGCTGGGTAACCTGGGGAGCTGGCGGGAGGCAGGCTCACGAATGGTCTGTGCTCAGGATAAGCTGAGCTCTGCAGCACCTCAACCTTTCCCTCCACCAGGATGACTGCCACGCTGGCAGAAGTGATGGCTTTGGTGATGTCCCTCCCCATCATATCCTTGCAACTTCCCTGGTTCCTGGTCCAGTGACTGAAGGGAGAACTCTGTCCTAGAGGTCACCAGGATTCCTAGACTTCCTGTCAACCAAGGACATCCATGGGTGACCCCAAATATTAAGTCATGTAAAAACAAGCTACAGGCATCTTTGGAAAGCATGGTGTAATTTCTTTTTTGTTTTTGAGAGAAGGTTTCACTATGTAACACAGACTGGCCTCCAACTCACAGTGATCCACCTGGCTCAGCCTCCTGTGTGCTGGGAATACAGGTGTATGCCACCATGTCCAGCTTTTTAAAAATCAGGCTTTTTTTTCCTTTTTTTTCTTTCCCCTTGCCTTGATACTGAATAATCTAGATTTTCTCAGTACATGCAGGCTGAGCAGAAGGCATATCTGAATAGTGCTAGACAGTGGGGAGAAGCTAGCCATATATATGTTTTTTTTTTTCTTTTTCTTTTGTTGTTTTGCTATGCAGTTCAGGCTGGCCTTGAACTTCGTGGCAATTCTCTTGCCTCAATGTCCTGAGAGCTGAGATTAGAGGTGGGTGCCACCACACCTGGCAGCCTGGTGTTAAAGGGTACAGGTGAGCCATAAAAAACCACAGTGGGTTAAAAAGGTTTTACACATTATTCTTACTTTTTCATCAAATTCACTTGTCTTTCCTTATGAGTCAGTTTACTTCTTACTCTGTCTTTTCTAAAACAGACGTTTTTCAGTTCTAAGACCACTTCCTAGCGATACTGTACCTAATTGGTACGCACTCTTGTGATAAAGAACACAGCAATGGCTTCTCTGCTTAGACAGCTGCTTCTCTCCTGGACTTCAGTGACTCAAAATTCTAATCAGAAGCTGTTGATGTAGAAAGTGATGAGTCAGGAAGTCTTAACATACACAAAAACATTACCTGACCACGTGAGGGACAGGCGTCTGTGTTACGGTCACCAATGCTCTCACATTTTAAATCACCATCTTCCCAGCATTTGTGGCTACTCTGCAGAAAACCAAATTGATAATAGCATTCAGATTCTTGTAAACTTGTTTCTCTGGGGCACACCTCAACGTTCATGAAGGACCACACGTCCTAAGTATCTCCTGCAAAATGACACTCAGTCTCGGAATGGAGAACAAAGTAGAGCAGCAGCTGTGTCACAGTTACCTGGGGAGCCCACGTGCTGTCTGCGGCCACAGAATGTAGCACAGTGAGTTGGGGCCATCACTGGAGGACAGTGGCCACACTCGGCGCTGACCCAGCAGAGGCAGCCGGTTGACGGGTACGCAGAACTCTGCTCCAGACCCCTCTGACCACATTGTTAGATGGGTGCTCAACTGCACGGTCAGGACCTGGGATCTGAAATGGGTCCTCCTTCCCCCACAAGCAAACAGCCTCTGTGTAGTCCTGGAGAGCTCAGGCCCGGGGCAAGCTCCCCGGGGCAACTGAGAGCTTGGGGCTTCAGCTGCAAAAGCACTTCGCTGATTTGATTTTCCAGACTTTCATCTTCATTAGAATAGTTTCCTGAATCCTGACTGCTCTGGGAACTGTACTTCCTGTAGTCGTCATTAATCTCTTCGGTCTCCTCTACTACGTTAACACTTTGTGTATTCTCTATTATGAAACATTTTTCAGTTTGTTCCTCAGAAGTAGAAAGGAGAAGATTCCCAAATGACTGTTCAGAGAAATACTTATTTAAAAAGGGGAAAGAACAGAAAGGATTATTCACTATAATATATTAACTAGATTTCTGGTTTTAAAAGCATTAGTCTCTTAAGCCTGTCATTTAGAAAACATATCTTTTGGCATAGAGATTAAAAAATCAGCTAAGAACATACATTGCTGTCAACAAGTCTAGATGGAAACTGTTCGTGAATTTCTCTCTCTTTTGTCTTTGTTTTTGAGAGGGCTATGCAGCTCGGGCTGGACTTGGACTATGTAGCCCAGGCTGACCTTGAGCTAAAATGCAATCCTCCTCCATCGGCCTCTTAAGTGCTAGGATTACAGGTGTGGACCACCAGGCCAGCTGAGCCTGTATTTTAAAACCTTTTTGGTGAGTCCCCAAAGAGCACCCCCAAAAGGTGCATGTGCTGTGAAGGCAGAGTGTGGGGCAGCCTGGAAGAGGCTGGAAGGTAAGGGCACTGAGTGCATCAGGGATATTTTATTTTGAAATAATACAAAATCATGTAGCCAGTCCACATCCAGAAGCAGCTCAGGTCAGAAATAGCTGGGCATTGTGACACATATCTATAATCTCAGCACTCAGGAAGCTGAGGCAGGAAGATCACTGTAAGCTTGAGGCCAACCTGGACTGCATAGTGAGACTCTGTCTCAAAAGACCCAACCTAACCCAACCCAACATAATCCAGAAATCATTTTCTTCCTGCTTGACCAAGAACATGTAGCTCTTGTAACTACCTAGTTTAGTATAGTACTCAGGAATGATATTCAGAAACTGAGGAGTGAAAGAGTAACATCACATTTACTAAGTATTTGGAGAGTGCTAAGCCTTATAAGTGGAAGTATACTGCAGCTTTCCAACAATTCACCTAGAGGCTTCTTAACTCCAAAGCCCGAGGTCTTGACTACTGTGCTCTCCAGGCAAACTGGAACCCAACAGCTAACAAACTGTACCCCTGGGCAAAGGTTCCAGGTAGGCTTCACTGGGCAGTGCTTTTTTTTTTTTTTTTTCTGGTGATGAGGTCTCTCTATGAACTCCAGGCTGGTCTTGAACTCACTATGTAGCCCAGGCTGGTCTCAAACTTGCAGCATCCTCCTGCCCCAGCCTCCTGGGTGCTGAGATTACAGGTATGCACCATCATGCTCAGCATGCAGTGCTTTCATTTAACATGCTATCCTCACAGAAGGGCCTGGCAAAAAACTGATGTGTCATGCAGTCAAACTCTTGATTTTATTTTACTTTCTGTGGTTTCAACCATGGAATAAATATACTTTCCACACTGAGTGACACAGGCTGGCTTATTTTTTTTGGTACCAGGGATCAAACTCACCAACTCATGCTTAGCACTTGAACCACTGAGCTAAATCCCCAGCCCTGAGTGACTTAGGCTTTGTGATACATCATCAAGAATCACAAAAACATTAAATGTAAAACAAACAACTCAGTAGCCAACTGTCAGAAAAATAGGCAATTTAAAACAAACTTCACTCTTCCATGCTATATTAATGACTGTTTCTAAAGTGAATTTGTGGAAACAGAGGAAAATACCTGATCCATCTGTATTATTCTCTGGGTACCAAGAAGATTGATATATTGCTGAAATCAAACTTATTTCTGAGGTATAGATAGAGAAAAAGTGACAAACCTCAATACTGCAGGGAGGTTTAAATGCTGGAAAAAATACATAGTTGACACATTTCCAAAGGTATGTTACAGCGATTATGATTATTATGACAAATAGGATGCAAATTCCAAGTATTAGCCATGTGGTAGAAGAAGCTCCTAAAAAGGCAAAGATGACATTTAGCATTAGTATGTGTTTTGATATACAAATGCATGAACATAAGAATAGCTGTATGAAAGGAAACATAAAACCTATTAAGTAATACCCTTAAGAGTATTTCTTAACACTGAATATATATAACAGTGGGCACTTGAGTTTACCTTGGGCACCAAACTAAGAGATCTGGAGGGAAGAAATACAGAATTGATGTACAAAGCCTAACAGGTGAGTATTCTATCTATTACATTAAACTAGCAAACTTTTCAAAATATTCTGTAAGGCTCTATCAGTCAATTCCAGCAACTATAAAATACAAGATGAGACTAAACTCTCCATATGAAAAAAAAGTTCATAATAGAACTACTTCATTTCCATATCATTAAAGATATCAAAAAATGAATATTTTTTACAAAATAAAGAGCGATTATGAAAGAAAATTAATGATGTGGATCCCAGATGAAATACAAAGCATTAAAAAAATACAAAGCATTAAAACTAGTTTCGGGTTGTGCTTGGTGGCCCATGCCTGTAACCTCAGCACTTTGGAGGCTGAAGCTGGATGACTGCTGTGAGTTCAAGGCCAGCTTGGGCTACACAGTGAGTTCAAGTTCAGCCTAAACAACATAGAGAGACTCTGTCTTTAAAAAAAAAAAAAAAGCCAACCTCCCCCAAATAAAACACCCCATCAGCAAAACAAACAAATAAACAATTTCTAAATTGAAGCACTTAGCCTGAAGCTTTGCGGTATCTTATTTTTTTGGCAAAAAGTTTACTTTTGATTCATATAGTTTGTAGTGAGAAAACACCCTCTCTCTAATTTTCAGCTTTTCTTGAGTCTTGCTCCTTTTGTAAAAGCTGTAAAAGCCTCACCTGGCTTTGTTTTCTCACACGCTGGAGCACTGAAGGCGCTGGTTTTATTCCACTTGTCCTGCAGGAGCACTCTGGCTTTGATGCAATACAGTGTCAGTGGTTTCAAGCCAGGGATAATAACGTCAGATCTTTTTGATACAAGTTTTCTCTACATAATAATTAAATCATTGATAAAATTTAGTCACACTGTGAAATCAGGTAGAGGGTATCTATTTTCTGAATGATTCCACATTCAATTTACTGTTGGCCTTTTCCAAGTAGTTGGCTATGTAGTTAGGTTTATTTTGAACAACTCACTATAACTAAGCCAGAAAGTTAAAGATACTGCTGCTAAAATGACATATCCCTAGGACAACTGTACTCTAATGAGCACATGCTGGTTTGACTTAATTGCTTCTGAGACAGTGATTGAGAATAGGTTTTGGCCCCAAAGTACCTTTATTAAAGTGTCACTTACAGCTGTGTGGCTTGCTACAAGTTATTCAGTTACTTGATGCCTCATTTCCTGATCTGTACAATGAGGATAATTATTGTTCCTCTTTATTGGTCAGCAATTGGCATAATGTCTAATACAACCACCCCAACTTTCAGAGGCTCAAAGTAGTTTTCTCACAAGGCTTGGCACTGGCTGGAGGAGCTCCCACTGCAGCTGTGGGTCAGGCCTCTGCCATTCCAGTTTCTCAGCCTCCTTGGGCCAGAGACCGCCGGATGTGCTTTTCTCCGGGAACAGGACAAGCAGAGCCGAGCCACGCTGCCTCCCCTTTCAGGACGTCCACTCGGGCTCCATCCTCCAATCCCGCTATCAGGGAGTGGGGTGAACACTGTACCCCATGTGTCACTAAGCACATCATCTGGGAAGGCTTCCTGGGTGAATGACTGATTTATGTAAAAAGCACGACAGGGTAAGATGACAACTAAAATCTACTCAAAATTTACTACTTTTACTACTGTGCTAGCTGTTCTCATGTGATTCCTTTTCAAATCTTATGAACATATTTTAGTTCATAAAAAGAAGGATGTTTTAGTTGCTACGATTACCACCACTTTAGAGAAGTGGAAACGAGTGTCAAAGAGTGAGGTACCTTGCCTCAATCTGTTAGCATGGCACACAGTTTCAGGCCAGTGTGACCTCAGGACAGCTGAAAACTAATTCTCAAAGGACCAAGTTAGGCTATGTGACCTAATGGCTACTTGGGAGCAGTCTAGACGCTGGAATTTGGTTTCAATTTCCAATAGTGAATGAAGTTACAGAATTTATCAACTTAACCACACAAGATTTTTAAAGGTTTTCTTTTTTTTTTTTTTCACTTTTGAGGATTTTCTTTTTAAAAAGCAAAACAGATAAAAGGGTAGAAATGATACAGTTTTTTTAAAAAGTAGAAAATTAACAATAGTTAATATACTGTATATTGTTATCTTAGTAGTTGTTCAGGTTATAAGATCTAGGCATAAAAAACGGTGGTTAGATGCCATGAAGTAGGTGGTAATGTCTTAACTGTATGGGTGTTGTCAGTTCCAAAGGCCTCTTCCATCCTTATCAGGGGAGTGCTAAACTTTCCTTTCATACAACACTTAGAGGTTGATTTCTTGATTGTAATTCTATAAGGAATCAATGTGGTTATCTGATGTGGTTTATTAGGTCTAACTGTGGGGTTTGAATTTTAGTGTTTAGACTAGTGTTTCTCAGCTGCTTTTTCTTTATTATCTCTTAAAGAGACTTCTTAATCGTTTTCTAATTCCTCTCCTACCATGAAGTTAAGCATTAAGGAGTAAGGGGGAACTTTGGAGACATGCTTTCTTCCTGACAGGCCATCAACCATCATGATACCTGAAATACCTAAGAACAATCTTGTCCCCTTAGAGGTGAGACATTTGGCAGTGTCTGGAGATGTTTTGGGCTGTCACATCCAGAAAGGAGTGCTTTGGCATCTGGCAGGGAGGGGTCACAGATGTTGCTAAGCTACAAATGCTTTATCTAGTATGAAAAGTCCAAATTATAAATAAATTGAGCAAAATATAAGACAGGTAATAAGAAATGCGGATAGAACTTTTGTAAAAGCAAAGAGGAATAAGACATGCAGGGAGGTGGAAGTGGAGAGAGGAAGTGGATGGAAACAGAATTGGGATGTGTTTTGCACATAAACCAATTCCCCATAATGAATGTAATCATTATGTAGTGCAAACAGGTACCAATTTAAAAAAGAAAAGAAATTACCCTCTGCCCAAGGTCATATGTGGTAGAGAAATCCTGGTTTAGGCAAATACTTAGGAATTACATTAAAAATGACTTTGATTTGGAAGCACTGGGCTCAGGACCTGTATTTTAAAAGCACACTGAGACTCAGATGCATAACTTGACCATGAAGAACATGGAAAATTGCTAGCATTCTTCATACTGCACTTGCATGGTTCATCACACAGTCTTAAAAATTTAAAAATTCCCCCCAAAATGTAAATTCAAGCTTTATTTACCCAAATCAGAGTTATAACTCTAAGATACAAAATTATTGTCTTGGTTGCTTTTCTTTTGCTGAGACAAAATACCCAACACCCAAAGTTAAGAAAGAAAATACTTATTTAGCTCACAGTTTGTGGAGGTTTCAGTCTATAATCAGTTGTTTCCAGAGTAGCACATGGCAGAGGGCAACAGTTCATGGTGGCAAAACACAGCACAAGCAACAACAGCCAAAGGGGAGAAGCACAGAGAGAACTCTTTGTGTCCCTTATATTGTTTGGAGGCCATCCTTACTTGGGTGTAGCACTCATACCCATAATCCCAGCACTGGACCATGAGCATTCACAAACTAGAAGCCTGTCTCCCTGACTATATGAAGCTTTGGTGGACATCCAGACTCAAACCATAACAATTATAGTATCCCAAAATATAAAATTATATGATGCTGTTTTCTTACCTCAGTATGTGAAGCGTTTTCCCACAAAATAATTTCATAAGTGAACACGTCAAACTGTTTCTTAGGTGCTTTAACAAAGACATGCAGTGAATTGTTAGTGGATTTCATGGAGATGACTGGAGGAAGTATGGTAGCTAGAAACAATGTGTAAAGACATAGTGCACAATTAGACATAATATTTGATTAGAGATTGCATAACAATTTTAAAAACTTGCAATAAGTCAGAGAATTATAATCTCAAGTAAAAAACAAAAAACAAACTTGACTTACAGTACATTTCAGTATTAACTGCTTTCTCTTTAGACCAGAAAGATGTGTCATTTCCATCAGATACTTGCACGCGGAAAACGTACTCTTTTTTTTGGAAAACAGTTTGAGGAAATACACAGTATGTAGTTCTAACATTTTCACAGTTAGGTATTTGTTTCCATTCATTTGAAATGTCCCCAGGAGTCAGTTTTGAAAAGGCACTTTTAAGAAAATTAAATAATAAGTAAGTAAACAAACAAGCAAACAAACACATTAATTCAGTAACTATGTGCTGAGTACTTACAATAAGCCAGAAACCATTCCCTTACCTGCAGGAAACTCACCCTACAGCAGAGGGGACACATACAACTAACAGTTAAGAAATCAACGATTGCTCCAGAATGTGACAGATGGAGTAGTGGTACTAGGGGTACCTCATAGTAATGTGCAAAAACAATTACATTTTTAGGAGTATTGCAGGCTGGTTTTTAGATAGTCATGATTAAAAACTTACAAATAAGAATTGTATTAAAGATAAAGGAAATAAATATTTAGAACTCATCCTGTCCTAGTTATTTTACTGTTCCCTATCATCTGTATTCTTAAAACTATACATGGAAATATTGCATACTGCTGTACCACTGTGCACACTTCTCAAGTGACACATTCACGCCTGTCTCTCAGTCAGTTACTTTGTACAAGGAACTGCAGGTGGCTGAAATAGTGTGAAAGCACAATCAAAACATGCAGGGTAAAAGACTGATGGAAAAGAACTTACTGGAGCCACTGAGCTCGAAAGGTCACATTTACATCTCTGTAATCCCACATCAGAACATAGCTCTGATTTCGGGCACCAAATTTTACATTTTCTGGTGGAGGCAGCTTATGTTCAGCTAGAAGTCAGAGAAAACATCGTAAAGCATGCACTTTTCACTCTTGTGATAGTATATATCGCAGGAATTCTTAACAGCATAGACGAAATGATAAAAGGCTTACTTACACTTTGTTATTACAAGGCAATAGTTAAGTTATGGTATACAGTTACTCTGTGCACACTATGTTGTCGTTTAAAATGAAACTTAAGAAACTTGCCATCTGTTTATATATGTTCATATATGTCCTACAAAAGTATCAAAGGATATATACAAACTGCTAGCCATACTCATCTCTAACAGAACTGGAAGTAAGATGGCATGATAAGATTTTAAGAAATAAAGCATATTAAATTTATAACTAAAATAATAAACAGACCCTTGCTTCTATCCTTGGTTGTAATTTCTGGCAAGATATTAATAATTAAATATATCAGGATGCTTTCATATTTTAATATTTCCTTTAGAGAGATACACTTTTTGGAAGATTAACCATTCTACTAGCAACTCATTTCCCCTTTTTATGGATTCTGAGCAAATAAAAACAGATATTTTTCACTATAAAATATCTGAATTCATTTGAAATAGACTTAATTTTTGTTACTATTTACTTGAGACAAAAATCCCAAATACTTTTTGCTTATATAAATGCTGTTACAATGCTTTCATTTTACTGTCTATTAAATCATTATACAAACATGACTCAGCAAGAGAAATGCCAACATTAAATAGAATAGAGACATTCCTTGCTTAATGACTGAGTTCCATTAGTATGACCAGGTCATTAAATAAGATACTTTATATAGTATGTACATTACAACATTCAGAACAAAGAAATGGTCAAAGGAAACCCCAACCTGATGACAGCTTTTATTTGGAAAACTCTTATATTCAGTGCTGTAATGTGTAATAGGACATGAAACTATACTACGGTACTGTACCACAAAAATTACATTACTGTACTGTAGAAGAAGCCACCAGAAGGCCACTGCAGCAGCTCATGTTCCTGCAGTGTAAGTCCAAATGTGGGCCCTCAGTCCAAATCGCAATCCTAAGTCTGAATAGTCATTACACCAGTAGGTCTTTAAACAAGGAGTATTGTTGTTGTAGTTACTCAATCTAAAGCAAAAGGTCCTCCTTACCTGTTGTATTTATACAATAGACTGGACTATAGGCACTAACTTTCCCAGATAGTCTTGCTTTAGCTTTTAAACAATAAGTCGTCTCTGTTGAGAGGTCATACATTTTACTTGTGTAAAGACTAGTCTTGATCTCTTGCTGTAATAAAAAAAGCAGTCTCTTTAAAACACTGGCAAGTCAAAGTTTAGAAGTCATTTACCTAATTTTTATCCACATCAAACAAAGGTAAAAAATAATGCTTACTTCTTCGCCATGTGAAGAGTTTTCCCAGAACACTAAGCTGAATTCAAAGCCTAGAACATCCATATCCCATATAGAAGTACCATCTCTTTTTCCAGGACGGAAGAGGTATATTATTATTGCCTTATCTTCAGCTTCTAAAAGTACTTCTGGAGGACCGAGACGAGCTGCACAAATTGAAACAATGACTATGTGGCTTTATCAGCACCATGTACAAATATTCACTCCATAAGTAATTACTGTGTGTGGTGCATAGAAAAACAGAGGAAATTGCATTGACCTTGACCTCTAGAGGAATATATGGCAAAAAGTCTCAAATACATAAATAAATAAATATGGTGCTATGGGTGCCATAAAGAAAAATAAAGTAATAAAAGGGATGAACAATAGTAGCTAGTGCTATTTTAGATAATTTAGGAAAAAAACCTCCCAGGAAGAGACATTCAAGGTGACGTGAGCAAAGGGAAGGGTAGCTGTGCAAATATGTAGGAAAAAAGCTGCTTAGGCCAAGGCAGGTGAAATGCAAAGCCCCTGTGATGGGCTTTACATTTTCAAGACACAATGAGGGGGTTAGGAAGGCTGACATGTGTAAAAAAGAGAACAGAGAGGCAGCAGCAAACAGGCCAGAATCTGTGAAATCATCAGACGGCTGAGACTGGCTGAGGATGTCACGATCTGAGTCAGCTTTTGGAAAGATCGTCGTGGGTGAGGTGTGAAGATCAGTGGGGAGACTTGCAAGCAATCAAGTGAAACCCCTTTGGTCTCTCCTTGGACAGAAGCTTTCTCTCAATAAATATACTCTACTCTTAAAAAAGAGCGATCAAGTGAAGCATGAAACAGCTTAGTAAAGAGCACAAGCCAAGAACGTTCAGATACTTTGAAGATGGCTCACAGAGGACGTGCCGACAGGCAGCATGCAAGAAACGTGGAAAAGAGGAGTCAAAGGTGACTCTGGGCTCTTGACCTGAGCAAATAAAGTGATGTGATCAGAGAGACGGCAAGGACTGCAGGACAACAGTGTGGAGGGGAAAAGAAGGGCTCTTTTTTCCATCTTAGGTGTGAGATAAGATGACTTTCAACTTCTAAGGCGACACACTGAATGGAGACAGTGACACACAGGGAAAGGTTAAGGGAGGAATGGGGCCACAGACACTTTGGGGACAAGAGCTTCACAGATGGATGGAAAGCCAGCCATGAGATGGTCAGTGCGGGGAGTACAGAAGACGTTCAACAGCTGGACCCTGTGGCCATTCAATGACTAAGTGTGGGGAGAGGAGAAACTGACACGGGAGTCACCTGGGCAGACCCAGGACAGGGCCGCGCCCCACAGGGCAGGAAGAGGAAAAGTGTCAAGATGACCACATGGGCGCTACAGAACACTGAGTCAGAAGAGGACTGTGAAGTCACCTGCACTGGGAGGTCGCTGGTGACCTTGAGGAGAGTGCAGTGCAGTGAGGAAGGACAGAGCTTGAATGGGGAGGGGTGAGTAGAACACAGGAAAAAAGAAGCACAGGAGAGTTTGGCCATTGTTTGCTGAGTTTTGGGACAGAGCAGTGTCTTGCACTTTTTGGTTTCAGGATCTCTTTATACTTTTAAAGACATTATTGAGCCTCTCTGAAAGCTTCTGTGTATTTGGAGTATGTCTTTTGACAGTCACCACAGCCATTAAAGCTGATACAATTATAATTATAAACTCATTAAAAGTAACAATGATAAATCCACTACACAACTACAAATATTTGTTATAATTTTTTTCCCCCAAAAATGAGGACATGTAGAAGTGTGGTGGTGTTTTATAGTTTTCTCAAATCTCTTTAATGCCTGGGTTAACAAAGAAGACATGCAGATGTCACAGCTGCACTCAATGAGTTAGCGCATCATGAATCTAACAGCTTCCTTTGGCAAATCCCACCATCCAAGAGACAGAATAAAAAAGTCTCAGAATAATTTCAAAATGATGCAAATAGTTCTGTCTTTGTGGATCCCCTGAAAAGGTCTTGGGGACATCACTCTGAGAACCACTTTTTCTTTTTTTTTTTTTTTGAGACAGGGTCCCACTATGCAATTCAGGCTGGCCTTGGACTGTGTAGTCCAGGCTGGCTTTGAACTTGCAGCGATCCTCATCCTCCTGCTTTGGCCTCCCTAGTGCTGGGATTATAGGCATGCGCCACCACACCTGGCTGAGAACCTCTCCTTACAGGAAGACAGGGAGCCACAGTAACAGGAGGTGAGGCTTCAGGAAATCTTTTTGAAAGTTAGGAGATTTTACATGATGTAAATGAAGGGGCTTGAAAAGAGAACTGTGTTGGCAGTACTTACTAAGGAATATAATTGAGTCAGCACCTTTTCTTACCTTTCTGAAATGGTATAAATGGATCAACGTAATACCATGAAGAAGTACTGTTTTCTTCTTCTGCTCTTATACGCAATTTAATTTCTTCATAAAAATTTACAAGTGGAAAGAAGTTGCATTTTGAACCTGTGATATGCTGACATCCAGGCAATTTTATCCAGTTATCCATCTCAGATCTTTAAGAGGGGGGAAAAAACCCACAAATGAATAAATGAGCAAATACACAAAAGAGTGTCAAATATGTTTTCTATTTGGTAACACTGTAAAGCTAGCTTAAGAAGTTATTTCCTCTACTTGAATTAATGTCCTGTTGACATCTTAGTGTATTGACATTTCTACTGTTATGATACCTATAAACCAAGTTACTACTTATGATATGGAATGACTCAGACATACAGTTGTTATTTGTCATGCTCAAAATCCATTCATTATACAACTACCAAGCAACAAAGGTTTCTAAGGAAGGATCCAGTTACACTTGTGTACTACAGTGGGTAGTTGTTTTTCATTAGCTGGTTCTCCTGAGAAAAGCGAAGTGTCTTGGGAGATTTAGCTGCTCTACACACAGGAATGTTACTGTTATAAATCTTCCTTCTTTTTTTTTAAATCAGAGCACAAGGGTTATTTTTCTAGATTTTACTGATACATTTTAGATACACATGATGATCACACTCACTGTGGAGAGTCTGTACCTGCGCCTGACATGATTTGGTTCTTTTCCCCCTGTTCCTCCACTCTCCCTTCACCCTTCCTCACCTCCCTATTTACAAAAGCTTTGTTTCGATTTTTTTCTTTTTTCACTTTTTCTAAGATTTTTTTCTTCTTTTTCTCTTCCCTTCTGGTGTTCCCCTCCCCAAACCTTTCCGTGTAGAAAAGTAAGCAGTTAAGCGGACTATATAATCATCTCCATAGTGTTTTTTTTTCAAAACCCATTTTCCATTATACAGGGAAAACCAACACAGGGATACTTCCTCTCCCTTTTTCTGGAAAGAAACTAATTTATAGGCTCCCTGCCAGGGGAGCCAGGCATACATGGCCCTAGGGTCCCAGGATGTCTTCAGTTCACAGTGGGCCCCATCACAGTGCTGCTCCTCTGTAGACATGGTGCCTTTTAAATACAGTTTTCTACTTAACTTCATGGGTGGCTGCACTAAATGAATTTCAAGGAAGCAGAGAAATAAATGATACATAAAGGGAAACAAGATTTAGTGTTGTTTGGTCAAATAGTCATGTGACTTCTGGACTATTTTGCATTTCTGGATCTTACCTTTCTATTGAAAATTTGGGAACTGGATTTGATGATCTCTGTCTTCCTTGTTCCATGACCAGGTTACCTGTCCTAAAACAGATCTCAGCTGCAACGTGGTTTCAGGGTTTCTTTTTCCTGCTCCAAAACCAAACTACCCCTCTGCTATCCACAATTATAAACCCCAGAAACAAACACAAAATCTTAAAATGTTAACATGAGGAGATTAATTCTTCTGGTAGAGTTGGTCTGAGAAGTCTGAGACACTGACACTAGATTCCACTTCCTAACAAGGAGCAGGACTGGGCATGGTGGCGTGTGTCTGTAATTCAGCAACTTGGGAGACTGAGGCAGGGAGATTGGAAGTTTGGGGCTAAACTGGGAAATTTAGTGAGACGCTATTCCAAAGTTAAAACTAAAAAGGACTGGGAGAAAAATAAAAGTTAAAAAAAGGCTGGGGATGTAGCTTAACGCAAGGCCCTGGGTTCATTCCCCTATGGCGTAAAACAAGCAACAAACAAATAATTCAAAAGGGGTTGGGGCTGGGCGCTCAGTGCTAAGAACCCCAAATTCAATCCCTACCATTCCTCTGCACTCCACCCGGAATCAAAATAGGCTTAATATGGTTCCAACCCACCATCATGAGTTGTTTTCTTTTATGTTCCAGGAGTTGATCCTTTATTAAACTTCTTCTGCATTTAAAGAAGCTACTGCAATGGGAGTAACTTTTATATTTTCTTAAAAAAATTCTTTATCATATACAATAAATAGACCCAAGCAGAATGTGATTGGAAGTAGGAATATGTAAGTGATGTAAGATTAATTTCACAGGACCAGTTTAACTGTAAAACTCTGTACCACCTTCGTCCCTCCTATTCACTGAGGGATTGTGAGAACAGAGCAGAGTGGTATAAAAGGCAGTCAGTGTTTGATGAGTGAAAGACGGAATGCTACACTTTACATCCCAACAAGTAGTGGGACGGTAACAATGTATTTACTCATCTGTGTATCGCTTTTTTTTTTTCTTTACCATTGGTATATGTCCTCCATTTTGGGAAACACTGCATTAAGAAGTACTTGTCTGCTGCTGCTACTGATTATATTTCAGTTAATTGCTTTGTGACACTCTCCTGAGCATATTATATACAATTAATTATTCAATACTCAGAACAATCTACTGAATTACAAATTTTGTCACTGGGCCCCAATATACCCGGCTGGGCTGAGTTTAAGGTTGTTGTTCTAGCTCATTTAAAATGAACAACTTCTGTCCATACTCACAAGTATCTTGGTTTGGATGATAAATTGTACGTGGTCACTCCTGTTATCATATCCAGTGAACAAGTAAGGAAACTGAGACACAGGGAAAAATTAGCAGAAGGTGGATTTAAATGCATGTGGCCTGGCTCAAGTCCATACTGTACTGCACTATACTATCTTTCCAGCTTGTAGTGTGGTATAAACATGCAAGGGAATTATTTACAATGCTGGCAAAACAAACCAGGATTAAGGACACACTGAAATAAGGCAACTGATGCTAAAGTCAGAGTGGAAGGGTGAAAGAGCTTGAACTGAAGGATTCAGCTTAAGCAAGAGCATATGAAAGAATGTGAAAATGAAAAAGGGGCTCTCTACCAATTATGCCAAGGGCATCTTTAAATAACAGTATCTGAAACTGAACTAAGGCAAAGAACTTGGTAACAAACCTCACGGCTCAATTTAAAAAAAATTCCTATATGAGTGTATGCATACAGAAACACTTTCATAATTATACAACTGTGAGATTAACATACTACTCTTAGCAGCAAATGGGGGACAGTGGTGACAGAGCAGCTGGGAAATGGTTCTGAAGGTCCTAGCGCTTTTTTTCTTTACCATCTGTTGCTTCTTGGACAGGGGGCCATGGTTAGCAGACAGGGTACTGATCCCAACCAGGCACAAAGGGCTTGGCTTTCTGAGCCTCGACAATCTGTCCTCCTACAGCTCCCTGCCTGCCAATCCTCTAGGCAACTATGAAGCAGAAAGTCAGCACTAAGGAAAAGGCGCTGAAGCTCCATCCACATTCAGGCTGTGGAAGTGAGATCAATTAATACACTGATGTTCCAGTCAGTACACTGATGTCTATAAACTGTATCTGAAACTAAGATACTGCGCATGATGAAGATGACAGGAAAACCTGAGCACGGGAGGCTGGGGAGTCTCTTCCAAGACCATGGCCAGCCTTCTAGGGTACTATGCAAACTCTCCAGATGCGCTTTGGTTTGGGTGCTAGCACAGCACCAGAGCAGGGCAGGAACGGGAAAGGTGTGGAATGCAAAGCTGTCTATCACCTTCATTCCCAAATCTCTTTTGTTTCAAAGATGAATTTGATCAAGTTTCTGTATAAATAAAGTTACAAATATTCTGTAAAACAGAAAAAACTTCTAATAAATGGACAAAATGAAGTTCTCCCAAGCCTGGAAAGAGATCAGGATAAAATTATATTAAAAAAAAAAATCACCCAGCCCATTGAGCAAATCATTAAGAGTTACCTACGTTGCATAATCTGCTGAGTAAGTCACATTCCCGACAGACTCCTGGCTCCTGTTCCACTTCAGGGTAAAGTCATCATCTATGATGGAGACCTCCACGGTCTCAGGAGGCTTTAGACTTTTTCCATCTATAAAGGCAACAAGAAACAAAATATTTAGATATACATTGTAAGGATAGTTTTAAGAAGTTGTTTTTCTCTTCACGTCAGTGATTAAAGAGTGCACGTACATTTCAATATAGCAAAGTATGAGATGTGAATGTTTAAATTTTAAAAAAGAGTAAAATAAAAAACAATGCCATGAGTTACCCTCAAAATATTCTCCCTGACATCAGACATACGCATCCCATCATTCTCGTCGCTCTGTGGAGTGGTTCTGAATCCTTTCTCATGAGTATCTTGTAGTTGCGCTGTCGTGGCTGCCTCAATGTCCCAAATTAACTCAAAACATTTACCTTGCATGGTCACTGTGAGTCTGGGGAAAAGTCAGAAGTTGCATGGGGCTAGATCTTGTTAATAAGGTGGATAAAAACACACGGTAATGGTTTTATTTGTCAGAAACTGCTGTAAACATTTGACTAGTGAGGGACAATCAGAAGATACCGTGAATGTTTGGATTAAAAAAATATATTACAGTAAAAGACATATGCCATTAATCCTCAAAATACTCTCCCTTATTTTGAACACAGTTATGCTATGAGTCTTGGTAATGTGTTTTTTATTGTATGTGTTAAAAAATTCCAACACTCACTGTATTCACTAATCACTGCTTGGTATAGTAGTCCTTCCTCATCTGTGAGTGACATCCCAAGATCTGGGAGTAGATGCCTGATACTGCAGGTGCAACTGAACCCCAAACACATTGTTTTTTCACAGTGTGTGTCTCATACACATACATACAAAGCTGTGGTCAGGTTTAATGTGTAAATTAGGCATAGTAACAGATCGCCAACAAAAACAAATAGAAGAACAGTTCTATTGTGATAAGCGTTTTTGCTTTGGGTCTATTATCAAGTTGAGAAAGGGTTACTTGAATACAAGTACATGATAGTGTCACCGTTCACCATGGAAACTGGGGACAAAGGGATGATTCTGATGCTGGGCAAGACAGAGGGAGAGTTCATCACCATACTCTAAATCCGGCACAGTTTTAAACTTGGGAATTGCTTATTGCTAGAATTTTCTACTTAGTATTTTTGATGGTGAATGACTACAGCAAAATTATCGATAAAGGGGACCTGCTATATACATATACATATATATTATTTTTTTTTAATTTTAAAGAGAAAAAACCAATAAAAACAATGATACAGAATTTCAAAATAAGATAACAGGAAATTGGACTGGGATACAACTCAGTGGCTTAAATGACTGCCTGGCAAGGGCAATGTTCTCAGTTCGATTCCCAGTACAAAAGAAAAAAAAAAGATAATAGGAAATTAACAATGGTAAATATATTGTATACTGTTATCTTCAAAGCTGTTGCTCAGACTCCAAGAAATGGGTATGCAAAACTGATCAAATAAGCACAAACCACTGTTTTCAATGGGCTAACAGAAATCAGTAGTGTAATCATCTGACATCTTATATATATACATATATATTTTTTTGTTTTCTTTCTTCTTTTCTCCTTTTCCTCCATCCCAGTTGTTTTTTCCTTTTGAGCAGTTTCATTTCCTTTCACAATATCTATTATACATTTTGGATCTTATTTACTCTTTCAGTTTTTTTACTCTAGGAGACAATATGATTCTCCTAGTATAAAAAACATGAGTCTGTAAAAGACATGAGTCTGATTTATCTCACTTATAAGTTAGGTCTCTAGTTGCACCCATTTACCTATAGAAGCCTTGAGTTTATCTTCTTTATAGCTGAGCAGTCCTCCATGGTATCAAAATACATCTTTTTTAAATCCTCTTCTCAGTTGACAGGGATTTGGGTTGTTTCCAAGATTTAGCTATTACAAATTGTGCTGCTAAGAGCATGGGTGCACATATATTGCTGTGGTATGATGTTTCCAATTCTCCTGGAAAAATACCCAGGAGGAGGACAGCTGGGTCAAATGGGACCTCTAATCCTAGTTTTTTGAGCAATCTCCACACTGAGTTCCATGGTGCTTGTACCAGGGACTGCCTATATTAATAACTCTGTTAATTCTACTTCTGTATCTGAGAGATCTGCAAAAGATTGAGTGTATTTCCATCCATACAGCACATTCTTTTAACTGAAAAAACAAAACACCTCTATGTAAAAATAGAACTTATTTTAGTTTCAGAAGTGATAATGATGTAAAAGATACTAGTTTGAACTATTATAACAGTTTCAGTTTGCTCTCACATTTTGTTGAGATATGAGGTGTGATAAAAAATATGGTGTATTTTAAATTAAAAAAAAATTACCACAGCAAGAAACACATTATTTTAAACCCCCAAAAAATATTTTTGTGGCTTCAAAAACGTTTTTTTTTTTTTGTTACTTCTCTGAAAGGTTCTGGAAGTCCTCTTTCTGGGGCTGCTTTCACATTCTGAACCCATTCAAAACATTTATGGCCATTTCCATGAAATAAAATTACTATGCGTCCTCATCCACCTCTTTTAACTGAACCTGGCACCATATGACTCCTGGCTTTTCCTCAGAGTCAAAATGATCATGAAAGGTAAATGTTTTGAATAGATTTGGCCATTAAGTCAGCCATTAACAATGCAACTAAAAGACACTCAGGAAAGAGGACTTTTAGAATTGCTTCAGAAAGTAGCAAGAATGAAAGGATAAATAAATGGGTTTGAAATGAAGGAGAATATTTTAAAGAGGAATAATAGTAGCACATCTTCATTTAAAAATCACTGTATTTTTTGATCACAATGTATAAGGCTTCATACTCAGAGAACTAGAAACACTGTGATTTCAAAGTTGGCAGCCTTTTTGAAAAAGCCACATAAACAACATAGACAGACAGGTATGAATGTGTGAGCTGAGCCCTCAGGAGCCTGAAAAGGTTTCTTCTACTAATACCTCAAGACGGAGCTTTCCTGTTTTCTCCTAGGGATTTCTGTTGATGGACCTATCTTACTTCCTCCTACTTCTAACACAAATCTGCTACCAGTTGGATTACCTCCCTTCTCCATTTTCCTTCCTGGACCCTCCAATCTGCAGTGTACGTCTGTGTCTGACAACACAATCCTCTAAGGTCCAGCTCCAATTTGACCCTTACAGAAAACTTTCCTTGAATAAATACTGCCCCTCATGCTGCTCTTGCTGGTCTCTGAACCTTCTAATCTGTACCACTCAGTCTCACACTTGAGTGGGTGGACTCAGCCTCCCATACTTGTTGAACGTGAGGTGTATTTTTTTGGTGTTTAAAAGTATGATACAAGTGTGAATACCTCATTGCTTCTATGGTGTGAGAAACTAAAAGTGTAAATAAGGACCAAAATGTAAAACAGGTATTGTGAAATAGAAAGAAAATGTTCAAATGGGGAGGGAAAGAAAGGAGGGGAAAAGGAGGCAAGGAAAGAGGGGAGGGCTGGGGATTCAGCTCAACAGCATAAGCGCCTGCCTTGCAAGCACGCGGTCTTGAGTTTGATCCCCAGCACCAACTAAAAAAAAAAAAAAGATTAAGGAAAGAAGGGAAAAGCCCTCCCCCTCAAGAAGAAAGAAAAAAGCTTGTGTAAAGGAGGATGGGAAGAGGGGTGGTTTGAAGGAACAGTAGAGAAATAAAAAGAATCAAGTTGTATCATGTACAGGTACAAATTCTCTATGATAAATGTGATCATTATGTTTATCTAAAATGTACCAATAAAATCTGATTTAAAAATACACATAATGTAAAAGTTAACTGCTGTAGCTATCAAGCATACCGTTCAGGGGTAGGAAATATACTGAAGATACCACCCACCTTCAGCACTGCTCTCAGCTTGGGAAACGGACACTGAGCAGACTCCACCCCCTCTTCCTCTAGGCAACTGCCAGCCCCTCTACTTTGTCTCTATGATTTTGACTACTTTAAAACCTCAAACATGGAATGACACAGCATTTCTTGGACTTATTTCATATCATAATGTTCTCAAGGTTTACCCCATGTTGTGCATGTCAGAATTTCCTCCTGTTCAAGGCTAATGGTACTCTACTGAATGTATAAACTGCATTTTGCTTGTCTATCCATCCACTGATGGATAGGTGATTGCTACTATGATGTAGCTTTTGCAAATAAAGCTGCATTAAACAAGGATGTAGAAATATCTCTGTGAGAACATTTTCAACTTTAAACCAAGAAGTAGTTGCTAGATTATTCAGTAAGTCTATATTTATGTTTAGCAGGAACTGCGTACTGTTTTCAGTTATAGCTGTACCATTTTGCATTCCCAATGGTGCACAAACATTCTAATTTCTCCATGTCCTCACCAACACTTGTTATTGTCTTTTGATAGTCATCCTAATAGTGAGGTAGCGGCTCACTGTAGTTGCAATTTGTAGTTACCTAATGATTAGCAATGTTTAATCATCTTCTGTCTAAGGTATGTGTAATCTGCTGCCGGTGGACTGCTTGCTGTTTTATAAATGTTATAAAACAAATGCAGAAAATAGCCCAAGTTAATTCCTCTTTATTCAATCCGGCTCTGGCAGCCCAAAAGGTTGAACACCTAATTTGTCAACTAGACTCTAGGTGCACTACACATTTCAGGAAGAGGGTACTGAAGTCTCCAACTATTATTACAGAACTATTTTCCTTTCAATTGTATCAGTTTTGCTTCTGATATTTTGATGATTTTGAGACACATAAATCTTTATAACTGTTTTATCTTTTCGTATTGAGCCTCTTATTAATATATAACATTCTTGTTTATGTCTTGCCACCTTTATCATATGAAATTAAATTATTTCCAAAGAAACTGTATCCTGTAGAACTCTTAAAGCAAGTACCAGAAATGAACAACTTCTTCCTCCCAAAAAGAGATAAAGCACCAACTGCCCTGTATAAGGCACTGGCCCTGTAGAAGCCTGATAAGGCCACTGCAGGGCCTTAAGAAGCAAGCCATTGCATGTGGTGATGTATTTGACCGAACAATCTCATACCATTTAGGTGAAAGAGGACATCCCTGACTGACTCATCTTGCTAAGAATGCAGTAAGATGGTAATCCAGTCCAATGGTCAGAGACTCCTTGCCGTACCTTAACGTGCCTGTGTACAACCTCACTAGCATATTTCCTGAATGTGCTGATTTATGACTTTCATTACTCTGTGGCTATAAAAGTTCATGTAACCCCTTCCATGGTGGAACGTATCATTTAAGGTAATGTGAATCTATATTCCCAGGTCATAGTCACTCAGATTTGACTCAGGATAAGTTATTTTCTTATTTTTCTTTACAACAGAATTATTTTGTATGGACAACTGGTTTAAAGTCTATTTTGTATGATATTAGTATAGCTTTCCCTGCTTATCCAAGTCTTCCTCTTTGAGCTGAGCTTTTAGTAAGATTCAAATTCCCAGAATAGTTACATCAGTCACAATTATGCCAGGGCAAACTGCTGTCCATTTGGGAAGACAGATTCCCAACACTTTCTATTCCAATCTTATTTCATGAATCCTTAAATGACACAATTTTAAAAACTGCTTCTTTGTGTAAAACACAGAAATACAAATGTTTCCTTTTAAATGTAAGGAGGTACCATCAGGTCTCCCCATACACAAGGCAGACAGCAAGTTTCTCAAGGGCGGGTCTGTGTAGTTTCCTATTTAATTTGCCATTTTTGGAGTACTCAGCATAATGCAGGGTTCACAGAAATGTTTCATGTTTCGCAGTGATGGGGATCAAACCCAGGGCGTCCCATGCATTAGGTAGGTATACTATCACTGATCTACATCCCAGAACTTCCTCAGCGTCACAAAGTACCAGCTCTTCATTATATAATTTTTAAAGACCTGCTTTTACACTTTTTTTATGGTCCCACAGTATTTCTACCTTTTACTTCTGCTTCAGGGCAATCATATCAGTTCCTGACAGACCACAAAGATCATCACAGAACTTTATTGAGATGTTGTTCAGTCTGATATTACATAATATGGAATCAAAGGAGAAGAAATTTTCTGAAAAACAAATGTTTCCTTTTAAATGTAAGGAAGGACCATTAGGTCTCCCCTTCCTCAATTTTTCAGTTCCACACTCAAAAGAATCTCTGATATGTCATCACTGAACAGAATATATTTTTACATCTCTTATCTTCTGCTGTTTTTGAGACAGAGTCTGGTTATGTAGTGCAGGCTAGCCTTGAACTCATTATATATATCAGGCTGGCCTGGTATACATGGTGATCCTCCTGCCTCAGCTTCCCAGTGTTGGGATTATAGATGTGCACCGTCATGCCTGGCCTTTATCCTATTTTCTGGAATTTATAGATTCTGGCAGCCAAAATATATATGGGGGCCAACAAAAGATGTGATGTCACTCTTAGTTTCTGTTATAGTATGCTTGTTGTTCAGAGTATTTTACTCTAGTAATTATGGGCCATCCTTGAGAAGAAACCTAATAGGGTAGAACTAGGGATGTCTTTAGGCATGCAGTCTTCTTACTACTAAGGGAAGGAGATTCTGAAGCCAAGTGCATGGAGACCAACAAATAACTGATTAATAAATGGACGGGGACTTGGAAATAAGGGTTACTAAACAAGATCTTACTTTTCACATATTTTTCTGTGTATTAGGAATTTCTCTTTAATGACAGTTTATTTCACCTTCTTAGCATATAAGATGCCTAAAGGATTTATTTACACTCTTGGTGCCTCCAATCTGTCTTACCTTGATAGCCAGCAGACTTTCCCATCCTTTTAAAAAGTGATGTAAATGCATACATATGCATCTATACAAACATAAATCAAAACTTTCTCCTATATTTTGGTAACTTTCTTAGTCTAGGGTCCCAGAGCTGTACTTGCTAGGTTAAAAAATATGTATGTTATGACTTCTGAAAGATAGACCAATGTAACAATCTCAAGTTTAGGTTAGCATATCATTTAGTTTTGAACATTATTGTTCCATTGGGGGAAAAGAACATTAGTTAACTGAAAAATACCCAATAAGCAGATCCTTAATATATGGGTAGATCAGTAAAATGTTACATTGTTTGGTTTTAAGAAAACAGTCCAATCTGGATAAGCCATAAGGCTAGCAACTCATTCTTCCAGGGTGTGACTTTCCACTCAGCCATTGGCTTCCTCCATGGCCTTAGCCAAGTAACTTAATCTCAGAGCCTCAGTTTCCTCATCTGTAAACGAGAATAACAAGTCTGAAAGTAAAATATTTAGAATACATATTGACATTTAGTTAAGAGCTTCATATATGCTGTCTATACATTGTATTTCAGCAGCTCTCTGGTTTAAAATTGATTTCTTAACGTCAATTTTACATGAAAATTTTGGGGTAATTCTTTTCACATTGAAGCCAAATGAGTTTCATGCAAATTTTTCAGGAACAAAAGAGTTCAAAGAAATTACCAGGGGTGGTACTAAAACCCACACACTATACAATGCGTGGAGAGTTTGAGAGGTAGGATGTCACCACACAGGAGCATGGTTTTCTAGGCAACGTTAAGTACTTTGAAACCATCAGCATCCACTCTCTCTCAGACCTCCTGAATCCCTCTGCCTGGATGCTAGGTATTGCTTCTCTTTGGGTATCCTGTATTACCACGAAAATACCTCTCTCTCCTATCAGCTTTAGAATAGTTACCGTTCTCCAGCACAGCCCAGCTAATAATTATGAGTAGCAACAAACTTGCTGGCTGGCTTCCTGCCTTTGTATTTTTACTATTCTTTTTTTATTAGATTATACCCGAGGTCAACATATTCCAATGGACACAAGAAATTTCCGCAACACTAATCTCACTCCCCTGTGGCGGCCGGGGACGCAGTTGTTTACACATTGAGGAAATGCATCGCGGGCCTTGTGGATCATCAATCTCGGCAGCCAAGCTGCGGATTTCTCGGAGCCGGAATAAACCTGCTCCGAGGTTCCTGAACAGCCACCTTGGCGGTGGGGGGGGGAGGTCGGCGTGCAGGGCGCCCCCAGCCCAGGATGAGGTATCCTTGACCCCATGCACGGGATGGGGAAGGATCTACTCCCCGGATGAGATTCTCCAGTCCACTGCTGTTTCCAGCCGCGGCCACAGATCCCAAAACCACCGGGGCACAGAAGACCGGAGGTTGCCCAGAGATGCCACAGCCCAGACTCACTGCCACCCCTGCTTCCAAGGCGCCCTCGGGGAGGGGGGCGCCCCGGAGCCCGGGACCCCGCGTCTCTCACCTGCGGCTACGGGTGACCCCCGTGACGCCCCGGCCACCAGCACCAGGGCCATGGTTCCCAGCAAGGCCAACATGGTCCAGGCGGCGGTCACAAGTCACATCTTCCGGCGCAAGCGGGGCGGCGCGACCGTGCCGCCCTTCCAGACAGGACCACCCTTCCCTCAGAGGACCGCCCCGCGGAGCCGCAGGCCAATCGGCCCCCTCCTGTAAGGGACAGGGACAGCCCTGGGTGGCCCGGTGCCGCCTTCCGAGAAGGCCGCGCCCAGCGGGTAGCGGTGACGGGGAGAACCACCCGGCTCCAAGCAATGCGCCTGCGCGGGATTCCCCGCCCTAGGCCCCGCCCCCAGCCCTAGGCCCCGCCCCCACCCGCAGCCACTTCCGGTGCATGATGCCAGGGTGTCGCTGGGTGGCCATTGGCCACAAGCTCTTACGTTCCAGGCCATGTCCTTCCTCCTTGAGTCGGGCGCTCTGAACTTGCCGATGGGAACCCCGCAATAGGCACAATAGTACATCTGGTTTTCTTCACAATAGTTGTTCCTTCAATCAGGCAGAGCAATATCAAAGGAAATACTGAAATTACAAGAACAGAATATAGAATACAGCAATACCATTGATCAAAACAGAGCAAAACAGAGATAATAATATTTGCCCTCAAAGAGATGGCAGAAGAAAATCCCCCTTATTTGCTATATCGCATATAGTCAAACTCACAAGACATGCTCAGATCTCCGGCTCTCACTTGCTAGCGAGATGGATGTAGGCTTACAGCTGCCCACCAGAGGGGTGAACTGGTTGCCCGTTTTTTCCAGTGCCTCAAGGTCCAACATGGTGCTTCGTGGATCTCAGGAAACACTGATATGGTTCTCCTCCCGGGGCTGCCACGGCTTGCCAGGCACAGCCACTTACCAGAGCGGCATGCTGGTGACTCAGCAACCCAAGATTAATCAATGAAATTGAAAATGTAATTTGAAAATTACCAACAAAGAAAAACCCAGGTCCTAATGAATTCTGTAAGAAATTTATTTAAAAAAATTTTTTTAAATTTTATTTTAAAGAGAATAAAATGAAGCAAAATAAAACAGAATAAGACCAATCAAAACAAACCAGTGTAAGCAACACAGGACTTCAAAACAATATGAAATCAACAATGGTTACTGTAATGCCTCTTGCTGTATTCAAAATAGCTGCAGATACCTTCAGACAGTGCAAATCAAACAAAACAGAATAGAACCAATAAAAAACAATGAATCAGTAAAGAACTTCAAAACAAGATAACAGTGAATGCAAAATGGCTACCATAATATATCTTTTATCTTTGAAATAGCTGCCCATGCCATTGGACACAACAAAATCAAACAAAACAAAACAGAATAAATCCCAGCCCATCAAACCAATGAAAATGATACAGGACTTCAAAACAAGATAATAGGTAATTAACAATGGCCACCACCTTCAGGAGATCCCCAATAGATGCCACACTATGTACTATTATCCTCTGAATAGATGATCAGACCATTGGTCCTAGACCTACAAGGTCAGTGAAACACCAAACACCACAAGCATCAAACTGCATTTCAGCTGAATAGCTATCATCACAGCCTGTGTTTCTCCAGATTAGCCAGTAGCTTATGCAGGGGTGGGGTTGGCTCTTCTTGTTTCCTAGCTGTTCCCTCACTGGCCGTGGCCTGCACGTGGTGCTGGTTTGCATGGAGGGCTTGCTTCTTGGTGAATTTTGGTTCTCTTCCCCTGCAGTGTGCAAATCTTTGTAAGAAATTTAAAGAAGATCTAATACCACTACTTCTCAAACTTTTTAATGATATTGAAAGGGAAGCAGAACTCATAAAATCATTCCTGGAAACAGTCATTTTGCTGATACCCAAACCAGAGAAGGCTCTAACCAAAAAACCAAAAACAAACACCAAAACTACAGGCCAATATCCCTAATGAACATAGATGCAAAACACCTCAATAAGATACTGGCAAACACTGCAGCAAACCACCAAAAAGATTATATACCATAATCAAGTAGGATTCATCTCAGGGATGCAGGGATGGCTCAGTGTATGCAAACCAATAAATGTAATACACTATGCTGACAGAACCAAAGGCAAAGGTCCTATACTAATCTTAATCGACTGGAAAAGCATTGACAAATTCCAACATCTATTTGTAATAAAACACTATAGAGAAAAGGAAAAGAAGGTCTTTATTGCAATCTGACAGGAGCCATACTATGACAAACCAGGATCACATTCCATGGCCAAAATCTAAAACTTTTTACTGTAAAATCAGGAACAAAACAAGGATGCCTACTATCACCACTTATAAACAATAGAGCTCTGGAAACATTAACCAGAACAATTAGGCAAGAGAAGGAAAGAAAGAAAGAAAGAAAGAAAGAAAGAAAGAAAGAAAGAAAGAAAGAAAGAAAAAAGTTTAGGAAAGGAAGAAGTTAAATTATCTTGATTTGAGGATGACATATAACTCTACATTGAAAACCCCCAAAACTGTACCAAAAGACTCCAAGATTTAATAACCAAATTCAGTAGTGTAGCAGGATACAAAGTCAACACAAAAAATCAATAACATTCCTGTACACAAGTAACAAACTCACTGAGAGAGAAATTAGGGAAACAATACCTTTCACAGTAGCATCAAGAAAAATGAAATAGGTGTCAATCTAATGAAGGAAGTGAAAGACCTTTACACTGAAAACTATAGTACTCTGAAAAAAGAGATGAAAGAGGGTATCAGGAAATGGAATGACATTCACTGTTCTTGGTAGGCAGAACCAACACACTGAAAATGGTCATTCTTCCAAAAATGGTTAAATATATGTTTAATGCAATCCCAGTCAAAATATCAATAGCACACCTCACAGAACTAGAGGAAACAATTCTAAAAATCATTTGCAACCAGAAAAGAACTTGAATAGTAAAAAAAATTCTAAGCATCAAGGGCAAGGCAGGGGGCATCACAATTGCTGGCTTTAAATTATACTACAAAGCTGCCATGGTAAAAACAGCATGGCACTGGCAAAGAAACAGATCTGAAGATCAATGGAACTGAACAGAATATGCAGAAACATTCCAAACACACTCAGCCACCTTATCATTGATAAAGAGACCAAACACATGAACTGGAATGTGCCAAAGACTAAATGTAGACTCATATCTGTCACCATGCACTAAACTGAAATTGAAATGGATCAAAGATCTAAATATAAAAACAGAAACAATCTGTTGGAAGATAGAATAGGCAAAACTGTAAAAGACATAGGTATAGGCAAAGGCTTTATGAACAAAACTCTGATCATACAGGAAATACTACAAAGAATGAACAGCTGGTATTAGATCAAATTAAGAAGCTTTTGCATGGCAAAACACCCACAGACTGAAGAGACAAACCCCAGAATGGACAAAAAAATTAAGCAACTATTCCTCAAAGGACTAATATCTAGAATGAATATATATATATATATATATATATATATATATATATATATTTTATCTTTATCTTTTTGAGACAGGGTTTCACTGTGCAGTCTAGGCTGGCCTTGAGCTCATTTGTTAGCCCAGGCTACCCTTGAATTCACAATAATCCTCCTGCATCAGCCTCCTGACTCCTGGGGTTACAGGCATGCGCCATCATTCCCAGCATATACAACTTTAAAAAGTCAGATCACTCCCCAAATTTAGAGACCTAATCCTAAAATGGGCATCTGAAATGAGTATACACTTCTCAGATGAAGAAGTACAAACAGCAGATAGATACATGAAAAAAAAGTTTAGCATCACTGGTCAAATGCAAATTAAAACAGTACTGAGATTACATTTCACTATAGAATGAATGGTTATTACTAAGAAATCAATCAGCAACCAATGCTGGGGAAGCTATAAGGGAGAAAGAACTCCTTTCCACTGCTGTTATGAGTGTACACTTGTACAAACACTGGAAATCAGCATGGAATTTCTTCAAAACCTAAAAGTAGAGGTTCCGTTTGCCCAAGCAGAGCTCCTGCTAGATATCTGTCTGAAAGAGTTAAAAACATCTTACCACAATGATATATGCATACCCATGCTTATAACAGCACAATTTATAATACTAAATCTTGAAAATGGCCTATATGGAGAGCTCTGACCATGGAGGGACTCAAGATGTGGCACACAAAAGCAGTTTGCCCGTTCTCCCAGTAGGGGCCCCTGGCCTGAGCTGGGAGGAGAAACAGCAGCCCCAGAGCTCCGACCCTGGAGGGACTCAAGGAGCAGCACAGAAAAGCAATTTGCCTGCCCTCTCTGTAAGCCACCCACGCCTAAGCTGGGAGGAGAACCAGCAGCTCCAGAGCTCCGACCATGGAGGGGCTCAAGGCACAGCACAGAAGGGCAATCTCGGTAAGCGCCCCTGGCATGAGGCAGGAGAAGAATCACTCAGTGGCTCCCATGAACCTACTGGCGAGCAGGCTAAGAATCAACCCACCACCCCACCACCCACCCCATCCCTGTTAGCAAGTGAGCTAGAGATCTAGACATCTCTTGAGAGGTTGACCATATGCAATGTAGTAAATAGGGGTGGGGGATTTCCTTCTATCATCTCTTTGAAGGCAAATATTGTTACCACTGTTTTGCTTTGTTCTGATTAATGATATTGCTCTATTCAATGTTCTGTTTTGATAAGTTCTAGAATGTCTTGTATTTCTTTTGATTTGGCCTACCTTATTGAAAGAACAACTGTTGTGAAGATAATGGGATATACTATGGTACCTATTACTGTTATGCCAATAATCTGTTGAGGGTTTCTGTACCAGTTTCACTGCACTCTCTCAGTTGGCTTTGTTCTGTCTTATTCTGTTGTATTTTGCTACCTTCAAAGTAATAAAAAATTAAAATAAGTAAAAAATAAAAAGTAAACAACAACAAAACAGATCAGTAAGGTACTGAGCAAACTGAAACACTGTACAAGTAAACAGATAATGGACTTAAAAAGCAAAAGGAGGAAAAGAAAGCGCTCTAAAGGATATAACTGTATGTATGTTTAAGTGTGTAGGATTGATGACCATGTTGCTGGGTTTTTGTTGGATTGTTGAACGGAACTGTTTGCAGCCTCACTGTTTGAATGTCCACCTTGTATGCTTTAATTTTGTAACTTGAACAACTATATCTAGAAGACAATATGTAATTTATCAACTAGTGATTTCTTACTGTTTATTTTTTTCTTTTTCTTTGAAATTCTGTATTGTTTCTTCCCTTTTTTCTGTTTTGTTTTTTTTTCTCTTTAAATAGAATTTTTAAAAATTAAAAAAAAGAAAATGGCTTATATGTCCATCAACAAATGAATGGATAAAGAAAATCTGGTATTTATATACAATGGAGTACTACTTTGCCATAAGTAAGGATAAACTTGAGTCATTTTTATGTAAATAGATGCCCTCAAGACTATAATATTAAGTGAAATAAATTAGACACACACGTTTAAATATCACATTGCTTTTCTTGTTTTTGAGAAACTGAAAGGGTAAATAAGGTGCAAAATGGAGGGTAGATGAGGAAAAATAAGAAAAACATGTTCAGATGGGAAGGAGAACAAGGGAGATGGGAGGAGAAAGGAAAAGGGATTCAAAATAGAAAATGGAAGGGAAAAGGTGTAAGCAAAGCTTTTGAAAATGGGAAGGGGAACAAGGGTTGAACAGAGAGGAAGGGAATGAGAAAAAAAGAAATAAGATATTATGCATGGATACAAGTTCCTTATGATGAATGTCATCTGTATGACAAATATGTGCTAATGAAAAAGACTTAACAAAAGACTGGAAACTAAAACTTCCATGTTGACCTACAATTAGTTTAAATTAATTACTTGAAATCTAACTTATTTCTTCAAATCTTTGGTCATATCTGCTAAATAGTGTTGCTGACTAAGGAATATATATATATATATATATATTTTTTTTCTTTTTTTTGTACCAGAAATCAAATTTGGGACCTTGTGCTTGCCAGGCAGGTGCTGAGCTATAATCCCCAGGCCCTAGGAACACTTTTTAGTTTATCATCCTTTTGTGGCAAGATGATCAAGTGACATGTGGCTTTTTGTCTTTTGCTACTAAAAACCTCAAAATGACTTCTGAGTGTTGTCACCAATTTTGAAATCTTGTAAAGAACCAAATGAGTGAGCATCACTTGACTTTAAGGATGAAAGAAATGATAGTTTTTTAAAGCTATCTTCCTGGAGTGCTGGCATCACGCCATGATTGGCTAAAATATTGAGGCTCGCTATAATTCTGGAGTTGAAGGTTGTATGGCAAAGGAGCCTGAATACATTGCACAGACAGTCCTTGTGCTTTTTTAAAGCTAACTTCTTGATTCTGGTCAGACTGCCATTGCTTTTGCATTGCAGCTTGTTCATATTAGCTATAGGAGAACAGTCAGTCACCTCTATCGTTCATTGTCTTATTCATTTATACATTAACAGCACATTTTAAAATTTCCAATTCATTGGCAGAAATCTTGTCACACCCATTCATCTTAGGATCAGTTCAAATAGCTACCATAACCTGTAAAGTCATTTGATCAGAGGCAATAGCAGCCTTCAGAGTTGTCACAGTTTCACAGGACACTGAGTAAATGGGTAGGTGTAGTCACAAGCACCAGAGAGAACAAGCAGACATTGTCACATTGAACATTTCTGCCTGGAAGGCTTCCTTTGCTCTTGGGCATTACAGATCACCGAATCTGACATCTGACCTTTCACCTTTGGTCTAAGTAAAGGTGCTCATGCTGGGTCATGTGGCAAATACCAGTAAAGCTTCATTTATTTTTCTTTATCAGTGCTATTGCACTGCATTCCAGTGGACTTCACAGTCCAATATAAACCCCAAGATAGAAACTGTTGCTCTAGAACCTTCCACAAGACTGACTTTAACTTCTTCTTAGGCAAAGAGATTGACAGAGGGATGTACAGCATTGCCAGGTGAGAAGCAGTCCAGAAACACAGAATCTCACTTGGGAAGGAATCTGGGTTGTTCTACTCTGACTTTTTTTTTTTTTTTTGGTGGTACCAGGAATTGAACTCAGGACCTTGCACTGGCCAGACAGGTGCTGTGCTATGGAGCTGTATCCCTGGACCCAGTAGTTCTACTCTGGAACCTCCAGAATTGCCTTTCCCTTGGTGCCTTAACATGCTACTCCTTTCTTTATTCCAGCAATCAAGCAGCTAAGTAGAAAACTAACCAGAAAGTGAGCAGTGAGATCTAACTAGCCCAGTAGGGCTGCACAAGCCTGTTGACCGGGACCACTGACCATTGATGCTTCTGAGCAGCCTGCAGAAGCATCAATCCGCTTCCTATCTTAGCTTATGTCTTTCCCAGTGACTTTCTAAGTGACTTGCCTGAGGAGCCAGCAGCTGGTATGCTGAAACAGAGCTCTCTCCATGCCAATGGTGACACTACAGTCCTGCAGTGTCCTGTGAAACTGTGACAACTCTGAAGGCTGCTATTGCCTCTCACTCAGAACTCCAGGGCAATAACTGCCCACCTTAGAAATAAAGCAGTTCCCTTATTTAGCAAAGATTTCTGCTTGGAATGTCTTTATTCCGTTTTCACAAGGCCTCACTCACTTTTGTGACCTTTAGCGGTTTGAAACCATTAGGCCTGGCTACTGACAGTCTTGTAAAAGCACTTGTCTCTACTTTCATCTTTCTGCTCATGGCCCCTCTACCTTTCCCCAAGTCCAGAAATAGGCAGGAGTCTTTTGTTTAGGTGATAGAACAGTGAGGTGGTCCTCCTTGACTATACTTCATCTTGAGTCTAGAAGATAGGGAGTATGTTTGTGATTGTAAAACGTGTCATCTCCTTATGAGAGAGAACCAAGAAAAGAACCAAAAAAAAAAAAAAAGCATCAGGAAAATATTTTCTAAATTTATTGAGGCATTATGAAATTGAAACAAATTACCTTTGACCTCTACAATCACAAGAGGTGCTCAAAGTGGTGGCCATTAGCTTCCAGACATTTATTAGTATGGTGAATTGCTGAAGTGTGTATATTTTGGGGGGGCAGACTATCTATCTATCTATCTATCTATCATCTATCTGTCTATCCATCTGTGAAATTTTATGAGGTGTCTTCATTCCACCCTCACCAAAACAAAACCAAAAACAAAACCAAACCAAAAATAAGAACTGGGCCTGATGGTGCATACCTATAATCCTAGAATTCACAAGACTGGGGCAGAGGCTCACTACAAGCTTCAGGCCAGCCTGGGCTATTATAAGGAATTCAAGATCAGCTTGAACTACATGATGAGACTCTGTTTCAATGAAAGTTTAGGCATATATATATATATATATATATATATATATATATTGGTCTTTTTTCCTCCTCAGACTTTCATTTTAGGTGTTTCTGTTGCTGTATCTTCAAGCTAACTGCTGTTTTCCTCTAAGTAACTATTATTCCAAACTCAGTGTATTTTTCATGTTAGATATTGTAGAGGTAGCAATTCATTTGGAAGAATATGACTAGCCTGTTATTTTATATGTTTTTATGACGTGCAGAAAGCATGCATTAGTAATGCATAAAAACAGTATTTAGAAAGAATAAAGCTGAATAGGTTTTTGATTTGAAGAAGATAATCTTTTTACATTATATGCAGATCAAAAAGTGTTTTGTTTTATTTTTCTTTCATTCAAAGGGCAAGCAAGTGATTCTTTGAGTATTGTAACTGATATTTTCTTTAGTAGAATACATTCTTTCTGGGTTGGAGGTAATAAAAGGTTATGAACCCACCATTGTAGGCTTTTCAGATTTGTTCCTCACTGCAACTGCTGAGAACACAGAATTGAGAGCGTGAGTCACAGGGAGGCAGTGGAGGGGCATATGTACCCACATGTTTCTTATCCTTTTTTGAACACTGGCAAAGCATCTTTGCAACTTCCAGAATAAACCAAAATAAAATGTCATTCAAAACTGAGCCAGAGTCCTTATTGGACAATCCTAAGACATGGATCTGTTCTTGTCATGTGGCTTTGTGAATACTGATTCTATTGATCATCTATCTGTGGCCCTTTGGGTATCCTTTATATGCCCACGTACCCTAGCCTATAGCTTCAATGTGAAGGCCTGTACTTTTGTTGGGTGCAGGCCAGAAACTCCTGGGAATTAATATTCTCTTGGGGTCAGCCTGTAACAGTGACTGGTGACCACAGAGTATAAATACTCCAGTTACCACCCTCTGGTCAGGATAATTCTGACTCAGAGGCTCAGTACCATTTTCCTGAGTTTTTCTATGATACTGTGATTGGTTTGCCCACTTTGAGAGCTGACTTGCTGGAAGCCTTCCCTTCTCTGTATCATTTCCTTTCTACTCTGGTGCTGTGCCTGAACTTCCCAGGAAAATTACATGCTCTCCAGCTTCATCTCAGGATCTCCCTCTGGAGAGAATTGAACTAGGATTGGTGTGATATGGACCATGGGACAGCCTCATTACCACCTCCTGTCATCAAAAGGTCCACTCTGGCCTCTCATGCAGTCAGTAAGATAGTCTGGGGAGATTTCTACTGCTGTGCCTCCTATAATGTGTTTTTTGAGCAGGACCAGAAAGTGGTAAACCCAGATACCCAGAATATGGCAGATTTGTCTCTAAGACTGTTAGACCACAAATCCACTGGAGCAGTTGGAATGCAGGTTCCAGCTGTCATAAAGAACTGCTTCTGCTGATGTTTGGGTTTCATATCCACTTATCTCCACCACAAACAGGGCATTCTTCTATTTCTGCAAAATTAGTGTCACGGTAACTAATAAACAGTCAGCACACACATTTTGTACACAAGAGTTGTGCATTCTGTAAAACAGTGGTTCTACTTTTGTGTGAATCAGAGTTATCTTAGTACCTATTATAACATAGAGTAAAATGTAGATGCCATCCCCAGAGTTTCTGAGCCAGTAGGTCAGAGGTAGGCCCTGGAGAGTGCATTTCTTATAAGTTTCCAGGTGGTACTGAGTTTGCCGGTCCAAGGAGCACATTTTGAAAATCACTGACTTAAAGAATTTTAATGTTCTTCTCACCATTGATTTAGACGATTACATCTTTTATTGCCTCTGTTCCTTTCACGTGATCTCGTATGTTATAAACCATTGTACATGATGATACTTTGTCTCATAGACTGACAATGTTTCTTATCAGTGATGGTAGGCTATTTAGAATTTTCAGCCTACATATGTCCTAACCAGCAGTTATCACATTATCTGTTCTTTACTTCATTGTTAAAATGTTAGCTTAAAGCACAGGCAGAAATTTCATTCTTTTCAGATATAACACACAATATATCTAAATATATTGAAAATATAGTGCCGTATCAATCAAAGTTGTAAAGTTTAGGATTTTTAAAATTTTATTTTAAAGCAAAACAAAACAAAAAGACTAAAAACAATGGTACAGAATTTCACATCAACATTATAGGAGATTAACAATGTTTATTATATTGCGTATTGTTATCTTCAAAGTAGTTGTTCATATTACAAGATACAGGCATGAAAAAATGATCCAGCAATGATACTAAAAACTGTTCTTTTGATGAATTAACAGAGATTAGTAGTATGATTATCTATCATATATATATATAGTTTAGGATTTTAAGGACACTGTTTTTGGGCAGAGGGAGTACCGGGGGTTGAACTCAGGACCTTGCACTTGAAGGACACTTCCTACACCTTGCTACGGTTTGGATGTGGTTCACTCCTCAAAGGCCCACATGATGGAAACTTGGTTCTCAGCGTGCTGATGAGACTTTACCAGGTGAGGCTTAGTGGGAAATCATAGGTCGCTGAAGATGTCGCCTTCAGAAAGGGTAAAGAAGTTCTTGTGGGATGCTGAGTCAGTTCTCTCCAGGGCAAGGTATTCTAAACACATGAGCCTGGCGCATTTGTCTCTCCAGCGTCTGGTCTGGCCATGTGACCCTCCACTCCCATCCACCTTCAGCTTCTCACTAGCAGGTAAACCAATGGAGCTGTCTGATCTTGGACTTCTAGCCTCCAGAACTGAGCTAGGTAAGTCTCTTTGCTTCATAAAGTAGCCTGCTTTCAATATTTTGTTAAATTAAGAATAAAAAAAGAGGACTAGGCAACCATAAAGTGATTCACTTTGAAACAAGAACTCCCACCTGTCCCTTGCTCTGATGTACCAGTGTTACATTCCCCATAATAAAGAGCAAGTTTCCAGAGGAATTCATGGTTTGCAGTATTTCTGGGAAGTGTAGAAATTGATGCCAATAGCTATGAGGGGAAACCTCAGCTGGAAGCGATGACAGACGTGGCTGGCCAGCAGTGGCTGACTCAGAGGATCACCAGCTAAGCAGAGCCACATGGTGGAGACCCAGAGGCCCAGCAGGCTCTTAGGAGGAGCAGGAAAGCAGAGCAAGTCAGCTTGGGGCAGAAGGTGCTAGAAGGGAAAAGGGACAGGGCAAGGGGATCAAAAACATCATCGCAAAGGCCAGGGGCAACTCTGAGTGGGTCCTGAGCATCTGCTTGTGGTGAAGCAGAAATTATGTCTTTAACAGACCTTAATCAGGAAGTGTGCTACAATTTTAGAAAAAAAATTTTTTTTGTACTGGGGCTTGAACTCATGACCTTGTGCTTGCCAGGTAGGCACGTATACTGCTGAGCTAAATCCCCAGCCTACAATTTTATATAATAGAAACATTGTGCCATCCTGTTGCTATTAGTAAAGAACAAGCTGGAAATGATAAAATCGGGGGAAATTTTATATGAAACATTATAAATTAGGTGGGGAAATGTGGAGGCCCACCTCGACTACTCTCTTTGAACAAAGAGCCATTATCTCCACTTTGGCTAAACCTGGCTCTGTCTTCATGTACTGCTGTGTACAGAGCTGGCTAAGCCATTTCCTTCTCCCTTCAGTTGGCTTCCAGCAATGAAAACAGGGCTGTCTGAGATGCTGGTGTGCAATCTCTGAAGCTAGGTGACAGTCACTGTTTCCCTACCCCGTGACTCCCATCAAAACATGGTTGAACTGGGCAGGATGGCAGAGCCATTGCTCCAGGGCTGTCAGTTGGGTTTGGCTTTGAGACAAGAGGCTGTGACTTCCCAGGGCAGAAAAGTTTGCACATCAGAGCTGAAGCACCATCCCCTAAAACATTAAATGCTGCCTCAGTTGTGTTATGCAGATTGGTCTTTCTGCATGTCCTTCTCTCTGCATATTGCAGAGATGCTTTCAAGCCTCCTACAGAGCCCAGCTCACAGGACTCATGTATCTCTCACCATCCTTACCATCACTCATCCTCAAGCCACTCCCTTCTTAACAAATTAATAAAATCTGGATTAGGCCCTGGGTCGAGTCTTTGTTCCACTGAACCTTCTTCCCGGCTGGACTTAGGACCCCCTTGGCACTCGATAATTATAAGTATGTATTAGTGTTTTTATTCTCATTGTGGGTTGCATTGGAAGGGGTAGATTGGAATTAACTTGCTAGAATTCCAATAGCTTTTCCATGTAATTGCAAATATAAACTTCCTGAAATGAGACTAGGATGGGCAAAGGGATCTCTGTAGGGAGAGGATCTTTTCAATTTACGTGAATGCCATTTTCCATGCTATCTTTATTACAACTCTTTCCCTTAGGCTTACTGTTAGTTAAGGAGATGAATAAGGCTTTCTGCAGAAATGCCATTTATCTGATGACAAACACCACTAAGATATGCTTGTTTCTAGAAATTCAATTGCTTTATGCATTGTGCACTAACACATTGGGTTCTTAACACACCACAATGACTCAAAGGTACATCAGTGGCCAGATGGACAAATAGAATTTAGAATATATACAATTGACCATTCACATCCACAGATTCAAAGAACTGTGGATCAATAATTCTTGAAAAAATAATTGCATCTATACTGACTGTATATGATTTTCTCCTCCTTATTATTTCCTAATCAATATGGTATCACAGTTATTTACACAGCACTTACATTGCATAAGGTATTACAAGTAACCTTTTGATGGTCTAGAGTATATGGGATGGGGCTTGGTGTATAGCTAAGTGGTAGAGTGCTTGCCTAGAATCAAGGAGACCCTGGGTTCCAGTCCCCTTACTGAAGGAAAAAGTATACAGGAGGATGTATATAAACAGTATGAAAATATTATGCCCTTTTATAGAAGGAACTTGAGTACCCACAGAATTTAGCATCCAAGAGGGATCCTGGAACAAATTGCCCTTGGATACAGAGGGATGACTGTATAGATCACAACTGTAAAGAGGGCACAAAGTATAGTACTGAGACATACTAACATGTAGATGAATCTCTCTGAAACTTTATGCTAAAGTTAAGGACAGGCCATCCCTGAACATGCCAGCTTTGTATATTGATTACTTTGAGCAGAAGGTACTTGCAGAAAGGTGTGTCTTTTTCTACCTAAAGGATATCATGATTTTCCTTGAGAAAGGTACCCTCACTGCACCAGTGTGAGATCTACTGTATCACCATAGACTGGGTATAGAGGCTGACATGGATGTGTGCAAACATACTGACTCAAAGAACCCTCACTTTATGCTAGTTTTATCCCTGATCCCCTCCTCACGTACTTTCTAGTGACTTTCCACAACTTACTGTCCCTAACCCAACTCCTGTGTCTAGAGATCCAGATGGCCTTCACCTGTAGGGAGACCTAGGATGGAAGCCACACACTCCATCTGTGAGCCAGCAGGGTCACAGAGAACTAGTATGAAAGCTATGTCTCATTCCATGAGCCAGTGGAGGCCCTGTGCCCTGCCTGCCATGAACCAGCTGGCATGTGGGCTGCCACTCCCCCAAGGCAACCAACTGACTGGGAGGAAAATAGATTGAGATAATAGCAACCGAATTAAAGAAACAACCTAAAGCTTACATTGCTTGACTGACTTTGCAAGTCTAAAGCCAATAGTCTGAGCAACTACTTAGAGGATGACAATATGCAATATAGTACTAACCATGGTAGATTCTCTACTGTGTTATTTTTGAAATCCAGTATTGAATTCTCACTTTTTGTTTTGTTTTATTGTTCTGTTTTATTCCCTTTAAAATAAAAATAAATTTTAAAAAGAGAAAGAAATGCAGATGACACCAGAATCAATCAGCTATTGTGAAGTTCCTGCTATTGGTTGGTGTTTGTGACAGGCACCTTGTAGATATCCTATGGCTGGTTTGCATTTGGCTCTGAGCACTGCCCCATTAACCCTCTCTCACTGAGTGAGCTTGCTTTCTTACCCTCCCTCAAATGTTGCTTCATTCTACTCATTCCACCCCAGTCTTCTCTTCCCTTACTTAGCTGGTGATCGGTAGGTACATAGGGTTTCCTTAATTTCCACGCCCCTTTTTGTGTAGCATGCCTGTTCCTGGCTAATGTTCTCTTTTCTCTAGTGACAACCTCAGACATGTCACTCCTCCTGTTAAATGCCAGTGCCAAGCTGTGGGTCTTGACCCTCTTGTTCTTTCCAAGGGCATCAGTTCTTCTTTCTTGAATGCCAAAAGTGTTTCCATCAATGACTCAGCTGAGTTTAAAGAGCAGTTGATTCAGTAAGGAGCTAAAACATGAAGCCTTAATCCCTTACTGTGGTGAAATAAACAGGAAAACAGTTCTTCTTTTCCATTTTCCCCCAGGGAGATGGATATCAATCAGGAGTCACTTGAATCAATGTAAAGGTGATAGGTATCTAATTAAGGGATTCTTGAACAAAGGGCTCCTTTGGTTTTATGGACCTGGGGGCTAAAAGGAAGGAGAGAGGGGAGAGGTAAGAGTGAGAAAAGTACTGAGTTATGAGTCATAAATTATAAGAATGTCTTCAACATTTCTGCTTCTCCCTTTCTGTGTAAAAGAAATCCTTGGCAGAGGTACCTGAAAAAGATCTTGGACGAGGAGATCTAAGAATGACAGCAGAATACCTAAGAATACAGATGCATAAATACTCAGATGAGCTCAGCAGTGCCCTGGCTGGGCATGAGGCCTGGTATGTGGAGGGCACTGGAAAGTGAGACCTTGAGGCCTGCCAGGTGAAGCCTTGTGATTGCCTATGGTCAGGTTTGGATATGATACATTCCTCAAAGCTTGCTGTGTTGGAAATTTGGTTCTCAATATAGAAATATTCAGAGGTGGAGCTTTCGGAGGGTGACTGGATCATGAGGGTCTAACTTTGCTAGCAGATTAATTCACGGATGGGGTTGATGGCAATATTGGGAGTTGGGAAAATTAGGGAACATGGCTCAGCATAAGGGAGTGGATCATGGTGGTGTGCCTTTAGGTACTATATCTTGTCCCTGGCCTCTTTCTCTTTCATTCTTTCTTCCTCTGCTTTCTGTCATGAATGAACTACATGCTTCCTACTATCACAGATCTAGTAATAATGGAGCCAACCAACTGTGGGCTGAAACCTCTAAAACCATGAGCCAAAATAAACCTTTCCTCCTTGTAAGTTGAGTGCTCTTAGGTATTTTGTCCAAACAATGAGAAAGCAAGACAAATATATAATTTTAATTTGTAAAAGCTTATTTTATGGTATAACATATGACCTATCCTGGTACTGTCCCATGTACTGATGAGACGAATTTTTCTGTGGTTATTAAATGATATGAGCCATACATGTTTGTTATGATCTATACCACATTTTAACTCTGCTGTACCTTTGTTGATTTTCTCTTTGCGTGATCCATCCATTGGTGAAAATGAGGTGTTAAAGTCCCCAATCATCTTATTGAAATCTATCTCTTTCTTTAAGTCTAATAATATTAGCTCTATGCATTTTGGTGGTCTGGGTTGGGTACATAGGTATTTACAGTTATATATCCACTTCCTGAACTGATCCTCCTTTATCATTACATAACTATCACTTTTGTCTCTGTACAGTTTTTTACTTAATGTCTGTTTTATCTGACATAAGTGTAGCCACTCCTGCTCACTTTTGGTTTCCATTTTCATGGACTATCTTATACCATCTCATTACTTCCTGCATTTATATGTGTTTATTAGTTTCCTGTAAATAGAATATGGTTTAAGTTTTGGTTTTTAAAAATCCATTTAGCATATATATATATATATATATATATATATATATGGTGTGTGGTACTGAAGATTGAATCAGGGCCTTTGTGCTTAGCTACATCTCCAGCCTTTGGATTTTTTATTTTGAGACAAATTCTTGCTAAGTCTCTAAATTGGCCAGACTAGAATTGAAATTTCAGCACCCTTACCTTAACCTCTCACAGTACTAGGATTACAGGTATGTCCTACCACAATTAGCTCAATCTATATCTTTTTTTAAAAAAATATTTAATCTATATCTTTTAATTGGGGATTTTAGTCCATTTATATTCAAGGTTATTCATGATAGATGACTGCCTGTTAACTTTTATGGCTCTGGTATATATCCTTTATTCCTTTTTATCTCTCTTACTGTTAACCTTTTACATTTGGAGTTTTCCATAGTGATGAACTATGATTCTTTTCACAGTTGACTATACCGTGCTTGGAAGGACTTCTTTGGGTTGAGTCTATTTCTTTGAGCCTCATGGATCTGGGTGTCCTTATCTCTTCTCAGATTTGGGAAGTTTTCAGCTATTATTTTCTTGAATTTGTTTTCTTTGAGTTTCTGTCTTTTCCCTTGATAACTCCCATAATGTGAATATTTGTTCACTTAATGGTGTTTTCACAGGCTATCTTTGCTCTTTTTCACTCTGTTTTCTCTGTACCTCCTCATCACTGACTGAGTTAATCTAAAACATGTATCTTCAAGTTTGAAAGTTCACTCTGTGGCTTCATCAATCTTTTGCTATGGTTTTCATTTGCATTTTTAACCTTCCCTGTTCTTCAGCTGCAAGATTTTTTTAGTATAACTATCTTAACGATATTTTATATACATATACGTATATTGTTTCTTTCAGTTTCTCACATAAGTAAGAAAATGTTTAAACGTGCATGTCTGATTTATTTTACTTATGAGTATAGTCTCACATAGCCACAAGATTTTTGTTTGTTTATTTTTTAGGATATGTATCTCTTCGTCAAATTTCTCTTTCAGATTATACATTATTTTCCTGATTTTATTGAGTAGTTTGTCTGCATTTTTCTTGTGCCCATTGAGCTTCCTTCAGATCATTATTTTGAATTGTGAGGATTTCATAAATTTCCTGTTCTTTGGTAGAGAACAGTTGTGTTCTCTTGGGGGAGAGGTGGCTATGTTTCCTTGTTGCTCATGTTTTTTGTTTTGACAGAATCTCCCTGTGCAGTTCAGGCCGGCTTTGAACTCATGATGTAGCCCAGGCTGGTATTGAATTCTCAGGGATCCTCCTGCCACAGCCTCCTGAGTGCTGGGATTAGAGGTACAGCCCACAGAACCCAGTTACTTTTTCATGTTATTTGTGTCCATATGTTGGTTGTTGTGCATCTAGTTCATCAGTTGCCTTTCCCAATTTTATAGAGTTTAAATTTTTTGCTTTGTTTTGTTTTTGCATTTGTAGAGAAAGGCTTTCTGCGATTGGGTGCCAGGTGCTGGCTGGGAATGTTGTGTTAGCTTTGATACTGTGTGGAATATAAATGTGCTATTTTTGTGCAGTTTCTTCAGCCTTAATCCTCACTAGTGGTTTCTGCAGTTGTGACAGTGGCCTAGTCTGAGGGTGTTTGTGACCATGGCGGTACAGTACCATTTTCTCAGAAAATGGGGCCACTGGACTGACTGTTGGCCCAGGCACAAGTGCCTGCAGGTGCTGTGGGTTGCTGGTTAGATAGCATAAGCTCTGGTGGGTGGGGCTGCTGTTTGGTTTGTGTTGAGCTGGGCTTGCACATATGTGGTCTCTGGGTTAGGTGGTCATGCAGCAGGCTTCCTAGGGGTTGGGTCTGCTGCTTGGCTGGCTGTTGAGCCATGCTGTCGTACACATGAGTGCTGCAGACTGGTTGGCTATGCAGCAGGGTCTCCTAGGAGGGGGCAAGGTGGCCACTTGGCAGGCTGGGAGGCTTGGTTTGAGTATACCCAATGGGCTCTGTGGTTTGGTCAGCTGTGTGGTGGGTTTCTTGGTTGGGAAAAGGCAAAGATGTTTCCCAGATGGCTGCCGAGCCACGTTTGGGTGTGTGTGGAGGCTGCAGGCCCTCAGCTTCCTAGGAGCATAGGACCAACACCTGGTGAGCTGCTGAGCTGAGTGTAGACACGCAGGCTGCTGACTGTGTGTCAGCTTCACCTCTACAAGTTTGCCTTTTCTCTGGAAGAAATGGAACTACCCGGGTGGAAGTTGGAATTCTGCTTGGCCTGAGCGCTGAGCAGCTGGGGTTGTGGGGTTATGGTCACCTGTGTGAGTGTGGAAGGATAATGGCCGAGAATCAAGAATAGAGATGCTCTGTGGCTACTCGTCCCCAGGTGGGTCTACCAGTGGGTTTACTTCCAAGATGGCACTGAGCCCTAGTGGCTTAGATCACAGGGTAAAGCATACATAGCATGGTTTCCCGCTCTGTGGCAATACTGACACATAAACTCTGCCATCTCTCCAGCCTGTGCTTGGGGCCTGTGAGGGCTGCAGGAATTTCCTTTGCAGGTGTGTCGAGTGGCAATGGGCCAGTAAGTGGCCTCTGGCTTAGCTTCTCCTTGTAAGGGAGTCTGTTTTGCTCTTAGCTGATATGGCGGGGAGACAAAGTGGGTAAGGCAGGGCTCACTCTCCTCTCCATGCTGCTATTTTAGGCCTTCATGTTCCGCACAGATCCCACCACTTCCCTGCTGCTCCCTACGCAGCTCCTCAGCCACTACAGTTGGGATATAGTTGCTTCTTTTTGTTGTGCTTCCTTCTTGTGCGAGGATGAGTGATAGGCAACTCTATTTCAACCTTCTTGCTGATGTCACTCTTGATTCTTAGAAAAAGAGAATAAACCTGTGGGATGCGAAGAAAGGTAGTTTGTGTAGAAGCTGCAAAGAACCAAAGGGACTCAATGCTTCATATACATATGATCACCAGTTCCCCCAGTTTCAGTTTCATTCCCTTGAGACAATCAAGGAACAATTTAAAGTACAACATGCATCTTCCTTATCCTCCTATTCTATCACATAGATCATAAAGGCCAGGTGCACTATAAAACCCAGAATGGTGTCTGTTGCAACCCCTTCCTGGTCTGGAGGAGCTCACATTTGTAATCCTGAAAGAAAGTTATTGGAATTCCAGTAAATTAATTTCAGTCTAACACTTCCAGTGCAACCCATGGCAAGAATGAAGACTCTAAGGTATATTTGTGATTGTGGCGAGCCAAGGTGGGTCCTAAGTCCTGTCAGAACAATGGTTAACTGGAGCGAAGGCCTCCACCCAGGGCTGAACCCTGGTTTTATTAATTCATAATGAGGGGAGTGGCTCAGGGATGAACAACTGAGAGAAAGTTAGAAAGTAAGCGAGTGATGTGAGCTGTATTAAGTAGGAGGTCTGAATTCACCTCTGCAGTATGGAGAGAGAAAGAGAGAGAGAGAAAGAGTAATCTGCATATCACAGATTGGGGCAGTGCTAATGTTTTGGGGTCAGTGCTTCAGTTTTGATCTGTAATTCGTCATGCCCTGAGAGGTCATAGCCTCTTTTCATGGGGCTCATTCTCAGCCAACAGCATGGCATCGCTTGGACTAGCTTCACACATACTATTTGGTAGCTACAGCTGAGGTATTATGGTACATTTTGGTAAGAATGGCAATATAAAACTCACCCAGAAGTCCCATAGCAACACAAAGGCCCCACTGAAACCAGCCCTTCAGATGTACAGTATTTGCCTCCATGCTATCCCTGTGAGGAGAAGCAGATCAGAGTTCAAATCCAAATTGCTTCACTTTCTAACGGGCCTTCTTGAGGAAGTGAAACTTACCAAGAAGCTTTCTTCCAAGTACAAAAACACACAGCTCACATCACAGTAGCAAACTAAAAAATATTTATTTTCCATGTTTCTAATGATGATAGGAAAGAATAATAACACAATCCATATCAACAAATATTTGTAATGTGGAGAGTCAATAAATGATCAATGCTTACCATAGAGAAACCTGGCAATTAAGTGTTTAAGAAGGGGCTTCCGGGGAAAGCCAGGCCTCTGGAATAACCCAGAGACCCCAGAAAAGCTCACGGTATTGACTCTCCAGATTAAAAATATTTGTTAATATCTCCTGTATTGTTATTCTTTTTTTTTCTAATCGCAGGAATATAATGGCGACCAATATTGTATGTCCAAATGGCTGGTTTTAATGATCAAGGGCTGAGGCCTTTATGTTGTCTGAGTGAGTTTTATATTGACATTCTATTGACAAAATATACCATAATATGTCACTTCTGACATCTACGTTTTTTTTTTTAATGGAACAAAAGCATAATGACATATGGGAGGCCATCTGACAAATAAGTAACTGACTCTTACTTAATACACAACCCAAAGAAAGAAAACTAAAAATTCCTTCTGGTTTTGAGCTTCACTGCAGACATCTGAAGTTAGTTTTACCTTAGATTGGGGCAATTCAGTTAATCCAGGCTTAAACCGAGGCAGGGAGGAGAACTGTGCATGGGCACAGAGAAAGACTAGATCCCCCGCCCCCCGCCCCCCGCCCCTGTAGTCACCCCTCTTACCCCTTCTCCTGTATGCCAGGCACTGGCCATCCTTGGGCATCATCAGCGGTGAAGGGCAGTGGTTAAGGCTTTAGATCATGGATTTAAGATTTTCCCAGAGTTCAATCCATTATCTACGGACTGCATACTCTGAGGACTCTCTGTGTCTCCTCCTGGAGCCCTCTATGTAGCCACAGCAGCCCCCTTACAAATCCTTGATCCTTGCAAAGCATGCTCTCGTATGAGGTCTTTGCATCCGTTGTTCCCCCTGTTGAGAATACAATTCCCCAGATATATTTGTGAATGTTCCTTCACCTCTTTTAGGTCTCTTGCTCAAGTCACGCCCTCCCCACCCCAAGGCCATCCTGATTCCTCTTCTGGCCCATGGCATTTTTAAAATTAATGATCTTCTGCATTATGCTTCCTCATCATGGATCCTGTCATGTGTCATATGACATATTTACATCTTGGTCCATTGTCTGCCTTTATTAAAGTGAAACTCTGAAGGGATAGGCACTCTCTATTTCATTCTCTGTTGTATCTGGAGAATACCTAGAATTAAAAAAAAAACAGAACATACCTCTTAGGGAGCATTGGGTCCTTCTTTACCATTTCAACTTGAATGGCAAACTGGAAAAGTATCTATTCCAGGCACTGTGTATTGCTCAGTAAACAGTTGCTGGGTGACTGAGTGAAACTAATCCATCTCTCATTTAATTGACGAGAAACTTGGAGCCCAGAGGTGATACATGCTCAGCAAGTCAGTGGCTGGGCTGGGATTCAAAACCAATAGGGTTGTATTATCTATGACTACATAACAATGGGCCCCAAGTTCAACCTAAAACAATATATGATTATTATCTTATAGTTTCTGTGGGTCAGGAATTCAGAGACACTTAGCTAGCTTCCGTGTAAAAGGTCTCTCACAAGGCTATAATCAAGTGTTCCCCAGGGCTAGGGTCTCACTGTGTTTCTAAGCTGTTGGGGATTCTTTTGCTCAATTTAGATAGAAATCACAAATAACCAGTGTTGCTCTTTCAGTGTTAACAGCCTTAAGCTCTGAATACCAGTGGGTGCTAGTGGCCCTCCTTGTTGCTCTTGTGATGTCCAGAGCAAGCATCCCCTGGCAGTCCTCAGGGACTCTTCCAGCCACAAAGCCGGCAGCTTCCAGAAGTTCTGTTACTCGCCATCGTTCTCTGCTACCAGTCACTTTCAGTGTTATCAGCCCCATATCCGACCACTTTTGCCACCAGTGGACTTACGTGATACCAGCTCTTCGTATACCAGTTCAGCCTGCTGTATGTGAAGCAGAAATCATGAATAGGCGAGAGCATGCCATCCACAAAAGCCTTTCTTAGGATTTATGCTTCAACACAATGGTATAAGGATTGTATAAGCATATTTGAAGCAAGGGGGTGGGTATTTTGAAGGGGATGAATGGCAATGTCTTTTACTGTAATAAATTTTTAGATGTAAATGTTCGCTATATTTTTTGATCAAACTGCAAATCACCTCATGCCATTCTTTTGGTTAGACACAAGTCACTGGTAACTTCCACACTTCAGAGGAGTGAGTACCAGGAGATAGAAATCACTGGTGAGTATATTGGAGTCAGCTGGCCACATATTTTAGAGCCAGACTACAGGGGCTCAAGTCTTGGATCTATCACTTCTTGCCTATGTGATCTTAGATAGGTTACAGAACAATTCTGTGCTGTTTTTCTGCTTTAAGCAATGAGGCTGGAAAATAACATCTACTGTCTTGGATTGTTGTGGCAATTATACAGCAATGTGAAATGCCTAGACCAGGCCATTTCCACAGGAAGCACTAAATAATGGTTGTCTCTGGTGACACACACACCCTGTCAAGTCCGTAGGGACAGATGTGGGGTTGGGGCGGGGGGCTCCTTTGGGAAGGCCCCAGGCTGAAGACAAGCAGGGCACTGCCTCGTGTTTACTGATTTTATTGAATTGTTCAATGCAATTTAAAAATCTGTCCTTGCCGTGAATTCTTCTGGTTACAGCTAATATCCCTATAGGGCTAATCTTCTGGGCACATTTTCTTTTTTTCTTTTCTTTTTTTCTTTTAATCGGTACCAGGGATCGAACTCATGACCACGTGCTTGCAAGGCAGGCACTTATGCCGCTGAGCTAAATCCCCAGCCCTGGGCACATTTTCATTCACAGTAGATGAGAAGATCTAGGAAGCAACAGACCTGGGCTTGTAAAGTGTCAGCCCATTCTTTAGTGATTGTGTAAGGAAGCGCTCTGAAAGACATAGAAACAGAGGCATTAGGCGGCATCTGCTCAGCCCCATCAAGAGACATGAGGCAGTCAGGAAACGGCCACGAACTCAACTCGGGGAGAAAATTCCAGGGAATGTTTTTCATGACACAGACTGTTTATCTGCTGTTTTTCAGCAATTGGACTGGCTTGAACATTTTTTGAACCAGAGCTTGGAGACTGAGACAGTGAGTCAACGCCCAGAGTCATCCCTCAGGTAAGTCCCTGGCTCTCGTACAACACCCTTGGAACAATCACCTGGCTGTTTCTCCTTCTCATTTCTCAGCACCAAGAAGACACTGTAACTCATCAGGAAGAAATCATGCATCCTTCGCTGCTATGCTAAGTTTCTTAGGACCATCCTGACAAATTACCACTGAGGGAGCAGTTGAAAATGATAGATTAGTTTTTGATACTGGAAATTGAAAAATTTGTGCGTGCTATGCAAGTGCTATTCCATGGAGTCACCTCCCCGGGTACAACGATAGAAATGTAGTCTCTTAGTTCTGGAAGCTGGAAGCCAAAAATCAAAGTGTTGGGGAGTGGCGTGTCATAACCCTTCCAAAGGCTTCAAGGGAGGATTCTTACTTGCTTTTTCCTAGCTTCTGACAGCAGCTAGCAATCCTTGGGGTCCCTTGGTATGGAGAAACATCACTTTAACCTTTGCTTCTACTTTCCCATGGCTACTGTGTGTGCCTGCGGGTCTGGACCTCTTATCTTTGTTCTTACAAAGGCACCAGCCAGTGAACCAGGGTCCACTCTAATCTACTATGACTTCATCTTAAATTAACTAATTGTTCCTGCCAAACCCTAACTTTAAATAAGGTCCCATTCTGAGGTTTTGTGTGGGCATGAATTTGGGGTGGATACTATACACTCCAGTACAACTGCTAAACATTTTCACAATTTCATTTTTACTACTTCTCATTACAGCTCTGCCTTCCCTCCCTCCCTCTTTCTTCTTTCTTTCTTTCTTTCTTTCTTTCTTTCTTTCTTTCTTTCTTTCTTTCTTTCTTTCTTTCTTTCTCTTTCTTTCCTTTCTCCTTCCTTCCTTTCTTTTTGTTTGTTTCTTTATCTCTCTCTCTTTCTCCCTCCTTTCTCTCTCTGTCTTTCTTCTTTTTGCTATGGTTTTTATGGTCCTCAGAAATCTCAAACCAAAGACAATTTACCACAATACGGTTCTAGAATTTAGTCTTAAAATGACATGGTTTGTCTACATCGCAGTTGGTTTTGCCACATCTCGTGTCAGTGCTCCCCAGAACGAACAGAGAATTCACTGCCTGCACCTGCTATTTCCTATTTCAGATCTCAAGCAGAGGTTAGAACTAGCAAGTGTAAAAACTAAAAAGATGAAGACAGTATCTTATTGGTGCTGGGGCATGTTCTTGTTTTTGCCTCCATTACCAGTTTCAAATTATTGTATGATTTTAGGTCCTTAGAAACCTGGAGCCGTGGACAATTTACTGTGTTCAAGTTTAAGCGTATTTATTTATTTATTTTTCTAGTTCTGGGGATTGAATCCAGGGAGTGCCCTCCAAGCCATGGTTTTTCTTTAGAGACAGTGTCCTACTGTGTTGTCCATTCTGAGCTTCCCACCCTCCTGCCCCTGCCTCCAGAGTAGCTGGGATTACAGGTGTGCACCACCGCACTCAGCTAAGGATTGCTTCCTGATCGCAACAAAACCAGGTACTCGCGAGCTGTGAACAGCCGATCCAGGATGGTGCACAACCTGTAACACTGACACACAACTCAAACTCCATCCGGGTTCAGAAATGGGCCCCGCCTCCTCTGCATGGTCTCCAGCCTGATTGGTCAGTGTCACGAGGGCGCTTATTCACCCCCCAGATCAAGGGACTAGGGGTGATGTGCTCTACTGCCTCCTGAGCCTACTTTCACTCTTTGCTTTCTTCTCAGTCTTCCACAAGGCAAACCAGGATGGTTTCAGACTCAGCGCCACATGAAAAAAACACCTCATCCTCTCAGCTGTCCACAGTGCTAGCTAAACTTCTCCAAGAGTAAAGTAACCAACCGTTTCTGAAAAAATTCAGCTCTCTCTTTCAGCATGACACAGTTGAAGATAGAAAATGACAAGACTGCCATAAATCAGCAGCTACACAATTTCTTTTTTTTGTTGTTTTTTTATATTTTTAAATATTTTTTATTTTGGAGAGAATAAAACCAAATGAGAGAAAACAAAATTGGGCCAGTCAAAACAAAAGGATGGACAAAGTACATGACTTAAAACCAAAATACAAGGTGATCAACAATGGTTACCATAATGTCTCTTGTTATCTTCAATAGAATTGACCATATCATCAGGCATAATAAAAATTGAACATAACTGTACAGAACAACAACAACAAAAAAACATTGGAGACATTATAAGACTTCAAAAGAAGATAATAGTCAAACCAGAATGGGTATCATTGTGAATCTTATTGTCTTCAGAGTAGTTGCCTATACCCTCAGACTTGATACTATCAAACATAACAGATTCCAATAAAATCAGTCAAGACAAGACAGCGATCAAATGAAAGACAAAATCAGTCAATACAAGACAGTGAAAGCAATACAGGGTTTCAGATTAAGTTAATAGGAAATTAAAATTGGTTACCATAGTATATCCTGATACCTTTGAAATAGCTGTCCATGCCATCAAATCTAGTACAAATAGACAAACTGGAACAGAATATAACCAAACTAAACGGAGCGATGCAAACAATATGGGTTTAAAATCATGATACAAGATTAACAATGTCCTCTGTCTTCCCTTTTTAGACAATTCCTCCCCTTTCACTTTCACTGGGTGCAATGTACATTGTGTATCCCACTAACTCCTTTAGTTTTTAGATTGGGGAGGCAACCCTCTATTTACCTAGGTGGTTCTAAATCTTTTTACCTCTGAACATGATCTCAAGTTGTATCCATTTACCTACAAGAGCCTCAGGTTTTCCTTCCTTATAACTGAGTACTTCTCAGTTGCATAAAAGTGTTATGTCTTTCCAACCAATCTGCAGCTGAAGGGTGAGCTACTCCCACTTTTTTCTGGCTTCCTGTCACCTAGAGCATTATTTTCTCATCTTTGACTTTCAGTCTAAAAACCATCTTTCAGGTTAATTATATTTCTTATGTACAGCATCTTGTGGACGCTATCTCCTGATCCACTCTGCCTGTGTTTCTTTTTATTAGTGTATCGAGGCTATCCATGTTAGTGATTATGGCCAATCTTCTCTGCCTCATCCCTGCCATGCTATTTTTCTGTCATTGGTTGTCTACTTTCCCCCTTCATTCCGATGTTTGCCCCATTCAGTGAGCCTCCTCTACTGCTGTTCCTGAAACCATGGTCTTTTTTCTTTCTCTCTAGACTGTCCCTTAGTATTTTTTTTTAGGATTGGTTTGGTGGTCATGAACTCCCCCAGTTCCTCTTTGTAATGAAAGCATCTTGTTTCTCTATTAATTTTGAGAAATAGTTTTGCAAGTTACATCAATCTAGGTTGGAGTATTTTCTTTCAGGGCTTAGAATACTTCACTCCAAGCTCTTCTTGATTTGATGGCTTGTGTCGAAAAGTTTGTTGTGATTCTGATGGGTTTTCCTTTATAGGTGATCTGTTTCTTTTCTCTGACAGCTTCTAAAATTCTGTTCTTGTGTTGAATTTCTGGAATCTTGATTATTATATTTCTGGGTGTAGATCTATTTTGGTTATAGCTGGCTGGAGTTCTGTATGCCTCATAATATCTGAATATCATTTCCTTTTCCTATGCTTGGGAAATTTTCTTTAATTATTTCTATAAATAGCCTTTGTATTTCATTTGTGTTTACCCCTGCTTCTTCACCCACATTTTTTATTCTTAAGTTATAGATCCTCTTGTCATCTTCTACCTTTGTATTGTTACTTCTTTGTTCCTTGTTATTTTTAAAAGATCTTTCCTTTTGCAATCACATGTTGCAAACCTGTCTTTAAGGTTTCATAGTCTATCTTTAGTTTCTTTCAAACAGTTTTGCCAGCTTTCAATGGAGTTTTTAATTTCCTGGTAATCTCTTTGAATCTGTTTCATATATTCTAAATTTTTTAAATATTCATCGAAGGTTTCTCTCCTTTTTCTATGCTCCTCTGTTCTTCCATCTGTGTCTTCTTGAGAGGTGCTTAGTATTTCTTTTATTATTTTTCTTATATCTTCCTTTACTTGTATTAATATTTCTGTTTTAAGTTCTTTTATAATTTCATGAAGATATTTCTTTATGTTAGATGCTGTTGCTTTAGAAACTGCAGGTGTGCAATTCCTGATCTCTTCTGTGTTTACCTCTGCTGGGCCAGTACTGCTTGGATTGGAGGCCAGAGACTGCCTTTTGCTTCTTCCTCTTGTAATGTTTCTGGTTTCTTCCAGATAAATGGATAGTGGGGTCCCTAGCACTTCTGTATTGATTATAATTACTCTGAAGCATGCTGGTTAGGGATTGCTGCCCTCCCCAGTCTGCTGGTGACCTCTGGAGTAAAGCAAGGATGGGGCAGGCTGGCCCTTCCCTTCTGAACTGGTCAACCACTGGGAATCTTCACATTAGTGTGTGCTGTGCAGTCAGGGCTGGCTAGGACTAGCTTTTGGGAAACCTCGGCCTTGGCTATTGGATCGTATACAGGGGCAGGACTCAGTCCAAGCAATTCTCACCAATCTGCTCTGCGCTAGGAGTAGCTGAATGAAGCTGGCTGCAGTTCTGGTTCCAGGCTTATCCTGCCTGACTCCAAAATGTTGCCCAGCCAATCACTCACTCCTGTGAGAGGACTGAGTCCCCCCTTACTCACTGTGAGCTGGTGCAGTTCTCTGGTTTGCTGCTCCCCTCTGCAACTGAGTCCTCCTGCCAAGGCCCTCAGGCTTGCCAACTCCCAACTTCACTGTGACTGTGCATCTTCGTATTCTAGTGGTGTTTCACCTGCAGTGGGACCAGCTCTGGTGAGAGTGCATCTGGCTACCACCTTCTGTCCAAGTTCTTCTTTCTTTCTTTCTTTCTTTCTTTCTTTCTTTCTTTCTTTCTTTCTTTCTCTTTCTTTCTTTCTTTCTTTCTTTCTTTCTTTCTTTCTTTCTTTCTTTCTTTCTCTTTCTTTCTTTTTTTTCACTTTAGCTTCTTCCTGGGTTGAGAGGATCCATCTCCTTCTGTCTGATCTTCTCCAGAGTGCCATATTCCAGCATCTGGGCTGTTTCCCTCAGAGAGGCTTTTTACTTTGCTGCTTATTGACCCGCCATCTTCCCAGCTGCAGCCCCTGCTGTGAGGTCAATGGCAGCTTGGATGGCAGGACTGGATTTCATGGTGTTGCTGTAAGAAGCACCTCTCTGGAGTTTAGGATGGGCACTGCATCTCCTGTTGTGCCTGTGTTGTCACATCCGCTCAGCTCTGCCACCAGCCCTGGGCTCCAGCTCCCCTACACAATTTCTTAAATGAACTTATTTTCTCAAAAAATTGAACATATCAGTTCTAATTCAGAACATATTTGCCCATTTCTTTAAGTCTGCCTTTAGATTACTGAGAAGTTTCCTTCACTTTTACTAATTTAGTATGCAATAAACTAACACAGAGTTTGAATAAGCTAAGCTAGCTTACTCAGTTTTCCTTATTATTATTTGTCTACATAGGCAGGATCATGGAATCACAAATGGCTTTTTGGTCTCTTAAGAACTATTTTTTCACTATATAATCAGAGAAAATATTTTACAGCTAACTGAGGAGAATGTAAGTATCTTTATAGAAATCTGAATTTGTTAAGTATATGTTATGACAGAATTTCTGACACAAAAATTGCTCACTGTACATTGTGATCAAACAAGGCAGTTGATGCTAGACAGGAGGGGCATGGAGTGAAAAGTCATGCATAAATTAAAATCTAGCAAATATCTGCAAAAGCAGAATCACTTTTTAGGGAATATATAAGAATAAGTGTGTTGGAATTTGGTAAAAGCTGAAGACCATTTTACTATATAACTTGGGCTGCAAAATGCAGTAGCATATATCTCCAAAAAAGAGTCCTAGAAACTGTAGTGAAAAATAAATAATCACAAAATTTAACATCATTTGACACGTGTTCAAAAGAGTGACTTTTACAAAAGATGCAGATTTGTTTCAAATGAAAAAAAAAATCCCCACCTGGAAGATCAAAAACTCGTTTCACAAATAACATATACTCTATTCATCTTATTAACAAGGGCCATACCAACAAGGGCCTTAGATTTTTTAAAAATTAGACATGAATGGTCAACATTAATACAAACTGGGGGGAGTGTTTCACATTCCAAACTCAAATATTCAACTCTGTGCCCTGTCCTGATAGTACAATTTGTAAAAATGTTAGTGGCCCAATGGCTTGAGTTTTCATGACTTCAGTGAGGTGTTACTGCACATTTTGCTTTGAAGTATTTGTTGTATACAAATGCCAGCAACAGTACTTGACCACGATGATTAAATACTTAAAAGGATGGGTGACGCCTTAAGGTGTCAGGTGCCTTCTTCAGTTCTGAAGTGTCTGTAAACTCCCTTGCAGTACGAACCAAACCATAACAGGTGACCACAAAGGCCAGAAGTGTCTGACAAACTGTATCTATTGGCAGCGACTAATCTTTTTCTGTGAACCCTATACGGATAGTGCAGTGCAGCAGAAAAGGCAGTGTGGGCTAGGACTGAGGCCCAAGGCCTACTGGCCCCTTCTATAGTGATGGCACCATGATTGTGAAGGCAAAAGTTGACAGAACTGTACCTTCTTCCACCAGCCAGCTTTCATGAGGCACAGAAAGACATTATGGAAGCCCTGTGTGCCAAGTTACCTTAGTGGTGAAAACCCCAGAGAACCCAGAGAAAGCGGAAACAGAAAGTCTATCAGTGGTTTTGATGGGTGGTTAGAATGTGCCTTTTGATTTCTGCTGCAGAGGGAACTGTGATCATAACAAAACAGATGTAATTTACCCTTTCATTCTTTTTTCTTAAAAGAGAGTAAAATACAATAAGACAAGACAAAACAAAGCTGATCAAGACAATGCAGCAAAATTGGCACAGGATTTCATAGCAGGATACTGGGAAAACAATGATAGCTACCATAATATATCTTGTTATTGTCACAGTAGTTGTGCATTCCATCAGGTATAGCAAAAAGCAAACCAAAAACAAAACACTAAAAAGCCAATCCAAACAGAATATTGAATAAAGCAAGACAATCAGAACAAAGCAAAACAGTGAAAATAAAATTGGCCTCCAAAGACAAGATAGAAGGAAATCCCCCGTATTTGCTATATTGCATACTGTCATCCTCCCAACAGATGCTCAGACAGCTGGCCCCAGGTCAATACAATCAATCAAACAATACACGCATTTAGTTGCTATACCTTAGTTGTTATCAACTCAGGCCGTTGAACTATCTGGTTGCTACAGAGGGCAGAGGAGGGGCAGAAACCTTTGATTCTCAGATTGAGCTTCAGCTTGGGTAGGTTCATGAGAAGTGCTGACTTTTCTCTCCCTGAGATGCACGTGTCTTGCACCACTTAACAGGAAGGCTGGCTGGTTGATTTCTTGGTTGGTTCCTCCCTTCCCCTTTCAGTCTTTATGTACTCCTGAGACAGAGTTTGGGCAACTATTTAAAAAGGTGCAAAATACTATTAGAAAATACTGTTTAAAATGAACATATAGGACTGTTATATTAGCTACTTTTACATTTCTGGGACAAAATACCTAATGTATACAACTTAAAGGAGAAATGGTTTATTTTGGCTTATGGTTTCAGTCCATGGTTAGCTGGCTCCAGTGTGGCAAAGAAAAGCTGTTTACCAGTGTGGCAAAGAAAAGCCAGGAAGCATAAAGAAAGGAAAAGAGTCAGAAGGGGAGGGGGAGACAGAGAGGGAGCGAGGAAGGGAGGAGGGGACAGGCAGCAGAGACTGAGAGAAGTAGACCCAGTAAGGAACAGGTAGAAGCTTGTGCGGGGAAACTTGAGAAAGAAATGTTTCTCCATCTCGCATTGAGTACAAAGATCCTTTGTGGGCTGAGGAAAGTGGGCTCTGAAAAGTGGAGAAATGACAATGGCAGAAATCTCTTCAGACATCTGTTAGCATCTTAGTTGTTTCATGTGCTGTGGGGACCAGGGTAGGACTGGAACAAGATCTCTCTGCTCCAGAACTAATGGTGGGGTGAGATGCTAAAAAAGACAGAACTAAAAAGTGCTGAGCTGTTGTTTAAAATGGCCCAGCAATTCCTCCAATGGCTAAACATTAAGTTATTTTGTGACCCAGCAGTTCCACATCTGGGTATATACACAAGTGAAATGGAAATATATATCCTCATAAAAACCTGTGTGTGAATGTTCTCATTAGCTTTACTCATCATCATTAAAATATGGAAACAACCCAAATGCCTATCAACTGATGAGTGGGTAAACAAAACATGGTTTAATCTGCAAGATGGAATACTATACAGCAATGAAAACAAATGGAGCTTTGATACATGCTACATACAGTACAATGAACCCTAAAATATTATGCTTACAGCAAGAAGCTAGCCACAAAGGAGCATGCTCTGTGTCATCCCACTGTCATGAACTGTCCAGAATGGCACATTCATCGACACAGAAGGTACGGAAGAGGTTGCTAGGGCTGGGAGAGGGTGGGAGGAATATAGAGATGCATAGGGATTTCTTTTGGGGGTGATGTGAGTTATGTGGTGAGACAGTGGTGAAGGTTGCATAACTTGATGAATACGCTGAAAGGTTTGGCGCGCGCACGTTGTAAATGGGTGAGTCACATGGCCTTTGGATTAATCTGCAGTCCAACTGTTATTATTAATTTTTCAAGCACTGAAATTGCAGATGACACAGGATGTCAAGGCAGGAAAGGGGAGGGCAGCTAATGCAATTGAGGTTTGCCAGGAACTTCCTGTGTTCTGGGTGCCACCTTGGCCAGCCTCGCTTCTCTGGGCAGCTTCCTGGAGGCCTTGATGGTCAGGGCGTGCAGGAGGCGAGCAGGCCCCGGCTCCGTGATCCGCTTCCTCTTAGCCTGAGTGTCTTCTTGTTCTCTTTGACAAATATGATTTGCTGTCATTTTTAAAAACTATATTTTCAAAATAAAAGAAAAGAAGAACTATTTTCTAACTAGGAGTTTTACATAGAAATTCTGTGGGAACAGAATAAGAAAAGGAAAATACTGATTTTTTTTTTTTTTTAAGAAAAGAAAAGAAAACAAATTTTTCCTGCAAGCAATTAGTCTACTCTCCTCATAGCTCTCCGGTCTTCCATGTCTTCTGGTGAGAATATGGTGGAAATCAGTGCCATTTCTGAGGACTCAGAGAGCAGCAAGCTAACTCTTGGGGGTGCCCCAAACCACTAGACCCCATTTGGCAAAAAGCCCAAGGGCAAATCTTTCAGGAAAGTAAAAAATTTGGGGTACTGACACCCTAAGTCTCATACCAACCTCTAAGTGTGCTCAGAGCATCAAACACTGGAAATATGTGGTGAAATATTGAATTGAGAACTCTGTGACACTGGAGAGCTAAATTCTAGAAGTTCATCTGGTAAAAATATATCCTTGTGGGTCCTGGTGCTCAAAGATGGCTTTTAGGACACAATAAGTTTGGCCAGAAAGGTTATTTTTTTTTAATTTATTCTTTCACTGCTATATAAAATAAGCACTATCTTTTAGCATTAACAGACAGAAATATTAAAAGTGGGAATACAACTGAGATGCTGTAAATTTGGGAGGTGGTTTACTTATTTTATTAGCACATGTGTGTCACACAGAGTGTTTACATTCTGTGTGTGGAGTTGGTCCATGAACACAACACTTCTTCATCCATTTTTTCATCCACTTTCCTTCCCTCCATCCCCCCTTTACCCATCCTTTGATCCCTGTCTTGGTTACGTTTCTCTTGTTGCTGAGACAAAATACCAACACCCAAGGTTAAAGGAGGAAAGGTTTATTTTGCTCACTCTTTGTGGAGGTTTCAGCCCATAATCAGCTGGCTCCAAGGCAGGGTGGTGTGGCAGAGGGGCAACTGTTCATGGCAGCAGAAGACAGCAAAAGCAACAGGAGCAAAAAAGGGAAAGACAGAGTGAGCCTCTTTCCCTCCCTTATATGTTATGCAGGCCGACTGCCCTATGGCAGATGTAGCACTCACGCTGTCAATCCCAGCACTAGACAATGAACCAATCACAAACTTCAGATTTAGCTGCCTCTCAAAAGCCCGCTCCTCATGAACACATGAGGCTTTTGGGGGACACATAGACACAAATCATAACAATCCCTCTCCTCTTTTTTTTCTTTGGTACCGGGAATCAAATTCAGGACCTTGCACTTGCCAGGCAGGTGCTTACGCCACAGAGCTATATCTCTAGCCCTTTTTCCTTTTTGAGAAAGATCTATCTCCTTATTTCCTATTATTTACAACTTCAAATCAGTTTTGAAGTCAAGTGCTTCAGCCTGTTCAGACTGTTGTAACAAAATACTTTAGACTGTATATTTTATAAATAGAGATTTAGTGCTTACAATTCTAGAGGCTGGCTGGTCCAAGATCAAGATGCCAGCAGACTGGGTATATGGGTACTTACTCAATGATGGTGCCCTCTGTGTGTTCATATGGCAGAAGAGATGGACAGATCCCTTATTCCTCTCATATAAGCCCTTGTTTATGAGATGAATGGAGAAACAAAATGTGGTACTTATATACAATGGAGTATTACTCTGCCATAAAGAAGGGAGAGTCATTTGTAGGAAAATGAATGTACCTCAAGACTGTAATATTAAGTAAAATAAATCAGATACACAAACTTAAATATCACATGGTTTCTCTTATAAGAGAAACTTAAAGTATAAATAAATTAAAGCACAAAATAAGGTAGATAATAGGAATCAAGGAGACAGAATTTTTGCAAAACACATGGGGATCATGAGATGGAGGAAGAGGGAGGAGGAACTGAGAAGAGATAAAAAATATTTAAGATGTGTTATGAGGGGCCAGGGTTAAGGTTCAGTGGCACAGAGCCTGCCTGGCAAGCACAAGGTTATAAGTTTGATTCCCAGTATGGAAAAAAAAAAAAGATATGCTATGCCCATGAACTGCCTCCCTTTGATCACTATGTACTGCAAATGTATACTAATAAAATAAATAAATAGGAAAAAACAGTGAAAACTAATGTTACTAATTCTTTTCACAATGGCTTCATCCTTGTGCTCAAAGTTCCCACTTGTAAAACACTGGGGATTACATTTCTACGCATGGATTTTGGAGGGACAGACACATTTAGACTGTAGCACCCAGATAACCTATACAGAATATAACTCCTCTCTTCTACCTGGACTTTTTTTTTCATACTTTATTTCTCTCTTGCATATAGTTGATGTTTTGTTAGTTTATAGCTCTTTGTTTAATCGACATGTGTAATGGTTATGTCAAGAAATCTCTAGTCCATAATTTAAAAGAAATTTCTTGTCTTCTTTGTTAGATTCCACATATTAAGGAGAACATGTGATATTTGTCCTTCTGAGTCTGGCTTATTCTGCTCCAAATCCATCCATTTTCCTGCATATGACAGAATTGTATTTTTCCTTATGGCTGAATTATATTCCAGGATGTACAGATTCCACATTTTCTTTATCCATTCCTCAGTCAATAGGCATGTTTGGGGATGGCTATTGTGAGTTGTGCTGTGATAAATATGGAGAGGCAGGTATCACTATAGCATACCGACTTGAATTGTTTTGGGTATATGCCAAGGGTCGGTACATGGTTGGATCAAGTAGTAGCTGTATTTTTAGGTTTATGTGGAACCGCCATACTGATTTCTATAGGTGGCAGTAGTAATTTATATTGTACCAGCAGGACAGAAGGATTTCTTTTGGGCCCAAAGTTTATATTCATTTGTGTATTTACTTATTTAATTTTTTTGGATACAGGGTCTTGCTATGTAGTTCAAGCTGGGCTTGAAGTCACGATTTAGCCTAGGCTGGCCTCAAAACCATAGCAATTGCCCTGCCTCAGCCTTCTGAGTGCTGGGATTACAGGAATGCACCACCATGCTCATCTTACCATTATCCATGAATGCAACAGACATTGCTTAGTGCTAGCCTCTGTCCAGTGGACGTCATATCAGGTGTGGCGTGGAGAAAGGGGCAGCAGTGTGGACAGTTGCTTCCCAGCTGGCCAGAGGTGAGCAGCTACACCAGATCTGAGGCCACACCAGGGTGAATGGATGGAGCATAAAATAATTTCCTAGAGATGCTCATGACTCCCTTGGGAAGGAAACCAAGATAACTTTCTGACCTTCCTGCAGAAGCAGAGGGTAGTGTCCAGTTAGTTAGGAGTTGAAAGCAAGAATAACTCTTTCAGAAAAATCTGGTCCCAGTATCTGAGAACTGGATGCAAGGTGCTGTGAAACCAAAAAGAAACTAGCAGATTCAAAATTTCACTCAGTGCAATTTACTGGGACTTTTTATTGATGTGTGGGCCTGGCTGGCAGCAAAACCAGTAGAACCCCAAGATTTGGATCAGAAGAAGGGCTTGATAAAATGATCAGGACAAGAGTGACCTCATCCATTAAAAAATGCTTCAGCATATATGCTAATTTGTTTCACTTCTACTACTAGTTCATCTTAGTTCATCAAAGGGAAAGTTTTGTGTTATTATCTATTTATTTTTTCTTTATAAAATTTTGTTCTAAATTTCGTACTACTGTGAAAGGTAATGATACACAGTGTATTAACTATATTATTGTCTTACTTTGTTATGAAATTTTTTCTATAAAAAAGAACATAAAACTAAAAAAATTTCTATAAAAAAGAACATAAAACTAAAAAATTTATAGTGACCTCATCCAAGCCAGAGGGCACCTGTTATATCTCAAGGTAACATCAAAGATGTCAGGTACAATCCTGGTGCTAACTGTGGCAGAATTCAGTCTCCTAAAGCTTTACGTTATCACTGTAGTGATTTTGTTTGGGAAAGGATGCATGGAAACTGGCCAGGGTGCCTCAGGGTAATCTTTGGGGTTAGAATTCAAGACAGCAGTGAATCTCTATAGCCCTCTTTGGCAATCAGGAGATCACACAAAAGTATAGACTAAACCTTCCACATCTGCTTGGCTGTAGCCATATTATACATTCCTCCTATACTGCACATTGGATTCATCCTGAGAAACCTTCAAAAATACTGATGCTGAGCTGGGCATACTTGTCATCCCAGCATTCTGGGAGGCTGAGACAGAAGGATCTTAAGCCCAGAGAATTTAGTAACTTAGTAAAATCTCTATCCTGAAATAAAAGAAAGAGAGGCGCTTGAGGATGTAGCTCAGTGCAAAGGCCCTGGATTTAATCCCCAGTACCATGAACACACAAACAATCAAACTGATGCTGGAATCTTATGCTTAGAGCTAGAATTAATTTGGCTTGGAGAGACCCAGGTCTTGACATTTCTAAAGCCCCAAATGGTTACAGTGTTCAGCTGAGATTGTGAGACAGAACAGGTGCCTTGAGGCCAGTGCCATCAGGAGGGTGGTTAGCCCCATGGGGAAGTTTGGTGAGATCCTTTCGACAGGCCTTGGCTGCCCAGCAACCCACTAGCTTCCCCTTAGAAGCCTTTTAAGCAAACTGAACACATGCTTTCTGATGGAATGTCCTAATGGTGGTCTACAAGATGACCTGCTGAAACTCCTTTTCCTCTCAAATTCCTGGACATTTTCTTGCAGGTGAGACTCTTTCACCTTCGCTTTTGGCTGCAAAGTTTAGAGGCTCACACACACTTGCCTACAACCTCTTTAACGCAGTGGCCTTTGCCACACACCCAGGAAGAACTCTTAGTTTGGCCCCTAGATTGCCCTGGGCTATTGTTAAGTGGTTTCAGATGTTTCTGTTGAAAGTGCAACCATCAAGGATAAATGAGAGCCACCCAAGATGGTGGACACTTACAATGCCAGAACTCTGGGAGGCTGAGACAGGAAGCTTATACATTCATGCCCAGCCTGAGCAACTTACTGAATATTTAAAAAAATTCTGGGAAGATAGCTAAAGAAAGGCCTTAGATTCAGTTCCCAGTACTGAACAAAATGAATAAATGGGCCATCAGGAGCCTTGCCTCCTGTGGTGGGCAGCCAACATGGGCAGGAGAAACAGCTAGACCATTCCTACATATATGCTACCATCAGGAAGCTTATTTCCCCCAGGTAACCCACATGGACAGGGAGAAACAGCTAGATATGCCCCGTGTGCTAGAGGCCATCGGGGATGCTTGCTTCCTGTGGGCAGCCAGTGCAGGCTGGGAGAATCATAGAAAAACATCCCTGTGCACTGCTGCTACTGGGGGAGTCCCCATGTAGCCACACAGGCTGAGAAAAAGAAGCAGCCCTGCCTGCCACCACGCATCCCTGGCCATTGGGGAAGCCTTGGTGTAGCTGTAGAGGTCTGGAGAAGCCCACCCCACATCCCACTGCCTCCCTGAGAACCTGGCTTTGGAGAAAGGAAACCAGAAGAAAAGCAGGGGTAGCTTGTCCACCAACCACCGAATGGATAAGAAAGATATGGTATTTTCATATGATGGAAAGCTACTCAGCTACAAAGAAGGATAATCTTGAGGCTCTTGTAGGTAAATGGATGCAACTTGAGATCATGCTCATGGGTGAAATGGTTCAGACTCATATGAGAATACATTATGTTATCTTCTAGTGTAAAAACTGAAGAAGTTAATGGGATCTAAAATGAAGAAGAGCTACTATGAAAGTGACAGGGAGGGAAACATCCTAAAAGGGAAGGTGGTGACCACTGTAATTTCCTATTATCTTGTTTTGAATTCCCATGTTATTTTCATAGTTTTGTTAGGTTTGATCTTATTCTGTCTTGTTCTGTTTGATTTTATTGTGTCTGATGATATGGGCACCTATTTTGAAGATAATGGAATGTATTATGGTAACCCTTATTGATTTCCTATTATCTTGTTTTGAAGTCCTGTAATGCTTTCATTCTTTTGTTTTGTTCTGTCTTTTGGTTTTGTTCTGTTCTGTTTTGGTTTTATTATGTCTGATGGTATTGAGTATTCTGAGGAAAACAACAGACATTATGGTAGTCACTGATGATTTCCTATTATCTTGTTTGGAAGTCCTATATCGCTTTCATTGTTCTGTTCTGATTAGCTTTATTCTGTTTTGTTTGGTTTAGTTTTATTCTCTTTAAAGTAAAAAAGAAATGAATAAATGAGAACTGGCTTCACTGGAGGAGTCCAAGTATCTGGCCCCTCCCAGTACACTGGGGACTGCAACTGGTGGGGGAAAAAGCTGGGACTCAGTAACTGGCCCTTTTCTCTCAATTTTCTTTTTTGTCCTCTTTCTTTTCTTATTCTTTTTGGTTCTTCTTTTGTTTTCCTTTCTTCTTTCTTTTTCCTTTTTTTAAAATCTCTTTTCTAAATGGCTGGGGATAACTCCAGCCATAGAAAATTAATCCCATCCCCCAAACCCAGAAACAAAGTTCAGATAATCCCTCAAATTCTCCTTCATTCTTTCTTATCTACCTCCTTCTCTAGCTTCCCAAACCTTGCAGGACCATCCTTTGTCCTTCAGCCTTGCTTCTGCTTTCTTCCCAGTTATATTTATTTTATACACTAGCCTCCCTAAATTTCCTGCCACAGGGCAAAACCACTTTACCAAGGGGAGACACTTTGCATTGAACTCCTGAATTTATGATCAGTTCTGTTCCATAACTAAAGACCTTTCTCCTACAGTCTAAAGTACAAAATCAATAGTTACTACAGTTTGTCAGTTTCTGAATTATGCTTGATGTTATTGTTATCATCAATTTTGCTATTTTGTCTAGAATTTTATATCTGTTGTAATCAGTCCCCCCCTTCTATAACAATATTGGGAAGTTCTGGGGTAATAATCTCACAACAGCCCAACACCAAAGGGCACTGAGAAAAACAGATGACAATATCCCACTCTTAATTAGTTGGGGAGGTAGGCTCTTGGACAGACACAAACCAAGAGTTTTCTGCACAAAGGAGACACTCTTGAAGAACAGACTTTTCCAAGAGAGGCCTTAATACTAGTGATGTAGCTACCTACTACAAATATTCACATGGATCATCACAGAAAATAAAATAAAAATTTTTTGAAATAGCAAATGACAAGATGAGAAAGCAATCTCAGACCTCCAACACACCCAGAACAAGTCCAGGAGACATTGACATAGAAGAAATTGGAAGGCATCCGTCTGAAATTTCTGAATTGATAGCAACTGAAGTAAAGAAACAGATCCATGAAGCTATAGAGGAGATCAGATCAGAAATAGTCTCTCAGGTAGAAAAAGAAATTCCAACATTTATAAAGGAATTGCCCAGGAAATCCATGGTAGAGATACATAAAAAAAAAGATGATGATTGGAAGAGGGTGGAAACCATGAATGATCAATATAGGAAAGGAATACAATGCATGAAATGGATTCAAACAGATATCTAGGAAATTAAAAATCTCACTGAAACCTGGCAAAACTGTTTGATCATGGCTAGTGATAATAAAAGGAAAGATCTCTTGAAAACAGCAAAAGATCAGGAAATAACAATTCAACAGCTTCAAGATGATACAAAGAAAAATAACACAAGACTAACTGGTGTCAATGAAAAAGCAGGAGTCAATACAAATGACATACACACACACACACACAAAAACTATTTGCAGAAGTAATAGAAAATTTCCCAAACATGGGAAAAGAATCTGACATACAGATAAGTGATGCATATAGAAGCCCAATTAGCCATAACCAAAATAAATCTATACCTAGACATTTAATAATCAAGATTCCAGATATTCAGCACAAAAACAGAATATTAAAAGCTCTTAGAGAAAAGTCCTATAAAGAATAAAGAAAGTCCATCAGAATCATGGCAGACATCAATACAAACCCTAAGTCAAGAACAGCTTGCAGTGAAGTATTTCTAACCCTGAAAGAAAACAACTTCTAACCCAATCCCAGTTCAAAACTGGGAATCTGAGATGACTATATAGAAATACAAAAGCAAATAAATATATGAAAAACTGTTTAGCATCATTAGTTATTCAAGAAATGCAAATTATAACAACATTTAGATTCCATCTTATCCCAGAAAGAACAGCATTATCAAGAAATCCACCAATACCAAATGCTGGCAGGGTATGGAAAAAGGAACCCTTTTCCACTGTTGGTGGGAATGTAGACTGGTGCAACCACTGTGGAAATCAGTGTGGAGACTCCTCAGAAAACTAGGATTAGAGGTCCCATTTGACCCAGGTTTTCCCTTTCTGGATATTTTCCCATAATTGAAAATATCACATTACAGTGATATATATGCACCTATGTTTATAGCAGCACAATTTATAATAGCTAAATCTTGGAAACAACCCAAATTCCCATCTACCTAAGAATGGGTAAAAAGGTGTGATATTTTTATATAATGGAGTACTACTCTGGTATAAAGAAGGATAAACTCAAGGCTTTTATAGATAAATAGATGCAAATAGAGATCATACTCATAAATAAAATAAATCATACTTTCATGTGTAAATATCACATTGCCTCCCTAGTGGAACAAACTGAAAGAATAAATAAGATACAAAATCTACAATTGGTATCATGAAAGGGAAAGAAACTGTTCAAAAGGAAAGAACAGTTAGGATAATTTAGAGGAGAAAAAAAGGAGGGAAAAAATATATGATAGCTAAGATAATTATACTAGTAATTTCTTTTTGTTCATTGAAAAGAATGGTTTGTTCTTATAGTGTTTTATTAATTTTGAATGCCTATATCTTGTAATTGAGCAACTGTTTTGGAGATAATGCACAATATATTAACCATGGTTAATTTCCTATTGGGAAATTCTCTATCATTGTTTTTATTGCTTTTTCTTTTTAAAATAAAAAAGAATAAGTGAAATAATATATGGGCTTCATTTACCTTAAAGCCTGGCATATGTAAACATTTAACACAGGATACATTTGTTAATGTTACGCCTAATGTCATAAAAAGATCCAAGGACGTTTGTGAGGAAGATGATTGTTATCTTAATTCCTCAGACTACCCATTTCTTCCCTTGTGCCACTCCTGCGTCCTTGAAAGCCAGCCAGGATGCAGGTGCTGCCAGTGCCCTCACCAGCTAATGTGTGAGCTCTGCACCTGCACTGCGGGTCTCTCTGCTGTTTTGGAGTTGCTCTCAGGGCCAGATGGATCCCTGCGTGCGTGTGACTGTGCCCACAGTAACAGTCTAGATACATATGCTATACATAGGCAGCAAAAAGAATGTGAAAATCTCAGTTTTTTTCTTCTGAGACAAAAATCCACGATCAGCTTATTTTAAAAAACTCTTGTTCTATTTTGTCTCTTTATGTCGTTCAGGCTGTCTTTGAACTCACTATGTAGCCCAGACTGGCTTCAAACTCACAATGATTCTCCTGCCTTGGCTTTCCTGGTGCTGGGATTATAGATGTGTGCCACCATGCCCAGCTAAACACTGTGTTTTGAACACATATGTAATGAATATAAGTTGCACCAATGACTATTTTTAAGTATGTACATTTAGATTACAATTTCCCCCAAGCTTTATTTTGAAAATGTTTAGGAAGTTTTATGCCCAGATATCCTTTGTGTGTCTAGATCACTAGTTTCACTGCCATATTTACTTTCACTCTTTCTAATTGTGCATGTGTGTGTGTACACAGGAATACATACTCAGTCACACACCTTAACATCTCTGACATTTTGATGTGTCATTATTGATAACAAGGCATATTTTAAGAAACATTTCTGCTTCTCTCCAGTGGTTCTAATATTAATAGTGCATTTTACGACATGTTCAAGAGGCAAAAAACAGGTAATGTAGCTAAGCATTGTAATATGTGTCTGTAATCCTAGCACTTTGGGAGGCTGAAGCAGGAGGAGTGGGAGGAATTCAAGTTTGAGCCCAGCCTGGGCAATTTAGTGACTGAGTTGAGATCTTGTCTTTAAAAAAAAAAAAAAAAAAAAAAAGGTGAGGTGTAGCTCAGTGCAACTGAGTTCAATTAGTAGGCTCTGCAAAACAAACTAAGTAACTAAAAATAAAAAGTTGAAAGGGACTTGTAATGTGCTTAGTGCAGTGCTGAGCTCCTGGTCAATGCCACATAAATGCCAGGTATCATTATATTAGAATGTATGGTGCTGAATTTCTCCTGTTCTCCTTATGGTTCCATCAGTTTTGATCTACTTCAAAGCTATATAGTGAAGTGCATGTATATTTAGAATTGTTTTGCCTTTCATATGACCCGAAACTTTTTATAATTATGTTGTGGTACTCTTTAACTCTTGTGGGCCTTAAAGTCTAATTTGTATGGCGTTGTCTTGGTTACTTTTCTTTCGTTGCTGGGACAAAATACCCAACACCCAAAATGGAGGAAGGAAAGGTTTATTTAGCTTGCTGTTTGTGGAGGTTTAAGTCCATAATCATCTGGCTCCAAGGCAGGGTGGCATGGTACAGGGCAACACTTCAAGGCAGCAGCCAACAAAAGCAGCCAGAACAAAAAAGGGAGAAAACAAGTCTCTTTTCCTCCCTTATATTGCATGCAGGCCACCCATTGCCCCTCAGGACAGATGTAGCACTGCAAAATTTCTGTGCCCTCCACTTGCACAGAAATGAGGTTACTTATAAAGATCCTGACTCCCTGCTGAGTCTCTTAGTTAAATTTTTAAATGTCTCAAGTTGATACAATGTATCAGCCATAACAGGTGTTAATATTATATAGGAAGTAACATAACTTTATATTTTGTATTTGTTTTGCTTTTGTAAAAAGAGGTTTCTTTGTCTCTCCTGTTTTTGTTTGGAGTAATTTCTTGACTGAGAAATTGTTCTTACTCACTTTTTCTGCTAGTATAGGATTTCTTGACCTCTACATTAATGACATCGTGAGCTTGGTAATTCTTTCATGTGTGTGACTCTGCGTGTTGTTGGATACTTAGCAGCATTACTGGCCTCTATCTGCAGTAATAAAAAGTCTCTCCACTTCAGACAGCTACATTTGTGTCCAGACACTGACAGATGTCCCCTGGGAGACAAAATCACATACTCTCTCCCTCTGAGAAACAGCGTTCTCCTAATGAGGTCACTCTAAAAATTTCAACATGCTCATCCACATCTCAGTTTAATAGTGAATTTATTCTACTCCCTAAAACATCAAGAAGTTTAATATACTTTAACTTCAGTGCTTCCTCTCCTTGCATTTTAGTTGTTCTTAGATCTTATCATTGTTTAATGTTTTAAAAAATAATTCACACAATTTGCATATATTTTTGAGTACAACATGATGTTTTGAAACATGTCTACATGTGGAATAGTTAAACCAAGCTAACAGACATATGTGATACCTCACAGACATAAAGCTTTTCATGTCAAGATCATTTAAAATCTACTTTCTTAGTTACTTGCAAGAATACAATACACCATTATTAATTATTGTCACTATGTTGTAAATATTTTTCATTTAAATTATTGTTTTGTACGATCAATGTTTATTTAAATAAACCAACATATTTACCAGTATTTTTCTTATTTTTTTTTAATAGCACCATTTCCACGTGAAACCAGTTTCCTTTTGTCTGAAACAAACCTTCAGCTCTTTATCTGATAAAAAGCTTTTGATGTGGAATTCCTACTTTTATTTGCTTGACTGTTTGGTTACTTTTCTGAAAGACTTTTTGCAGTCATTAAAAGATACTTGTAGGGTGTACAGTTCTAAGCTGACACCATCTCTGAGGCCACTGGCCACACACAGAGGCCAGTCCACCTTTCTAGATTTCTGTTGCAGCTGAGATTTTGCTTGAGTTTTTTTCTCTTTGAAGGTCGTCTTCCTTCTTGATATTTGGTGGTCTGCAGTTTTCCTCTAATGAGACTGTTCCTAATACATTCAACCTGAGATATGGACAAATTGGGATTTGGAATACCTAAAATTTTTAAAGCAGCCATGATCTTTTTGAATATTCAAACACATTCTTTTTCACCTGTCTCTAGGACTCTGATTAGGCATGGAATAGACTCTCACTCCATCCTTCATATATCATTTTATTTTTTATTTTAAAAACAAAAACCTCCAATGATACAGAATTTCAAAACAAAATAATAGGAGATTAACTGATTAATATATTGTATATTATCTTCAAAGTAGTTTTCCAAATTATAAGTTATAGGCATGAAAAAAATGACCAACTGAGAAGTGTGTATTCTTTTCAGATACCCATTTTTTTGATTGAGACTCTGAATTTGGTGGGCCTGGTTTTTTTCAATTCTTTGTATGTTCTATATGGAAGTCCTTTGTCTGGAGGACAGCTGGCTAAAATTTTCCATGGGTTTTCTTTTCACTTGATGATTTCTTTTGATGTGCAAAAACTTTAATCAGATGAAATCCCATTTGTTGATTCTTTGACTTCCCTTGTGGTTTGTGTTTTGTTCGTGAACTCTTTGTCTACCTCTATGTCTTCAAGATTTCTACCTACTTGTCTTCCAGTACATTTAATGTTTCTGTTTTGATTCATTTTGACTTTATTTTAGTGCATGGTGATAGACATGGGACTAGTTTTAGTTTTCGGCATGTGGAAAGCCAACTTTTCCAGCACTGTTTATTAAACAGGCTATCCTTCTTCCAGTGAACATATTATAGCTCTGGATACATTAGCTAGAACAGCTAGACAAGGGAGAGCAATAAAAGGAATAAGGATAGAAAAGGAAGAAGCTAAATTATCATTATTTGCATATGACATGATACGCTATATTGAAGACCCCAAAAACTCCCATCAAAAGTCTGCTAGAGTTAGTAAGCAAATTCAGCTGATTAGCTGGATACAAAGTCAACACTCAAAAATCAATAGGGTTCCTGTTCACAAACAAAAAACTCACTGAGAGAGAAATTGTGGAAATAACACCTTTCACAATAGCATCCAAAAAAAATGAAATACTTAGGAATCAACATAACAAAGGATGAAAAAGATCTATACATTGAAAACTATAGTACTTAAAAAAAAAAGGAGATTGAAGAAAAATATCAGAAAATGGGAAGATATCCTTTGCTCTTGGATAGGAAGAACTAACATTACGAAAATGGTCATACTTCCAAAACTGTTATAAAGATTTAATGCAACCTCGATAAAAACACCATTAACATATCTCACAGATCTAGAGAAAACTTTCCTAAAATTCATTTGCAAATGGAAGAGACTTAGAATAGCCAAGGAAATCCTGGGAAACCATGGCAAGGCAGGAGGGATCATAATCAAAGACTTGAAATTACACTACAAAGGTACAGTGATAAAATCAGCCTGGTACTGGCAAAAAAGCAGATCTCAGAATCAGTGGAACACATAAGAAGACGTGTCTTGTATCTTAACTGCCCATATGTTCCATGCTTTGTTTTTGTGTGCTGTGCCCTGGAGAGTAACTTTTTTAAAAAAGTACAATGGTTGTTATTAATTGTAATCGTATACGGAAAATTCTGAAGATTTTGCAAAAGAGCTACCAAGTTGAACAAGGTCTTAGGATACAATTTTAAATATCAACTATTTCTATATACACGGATGTTGCAAATGTTGAAATGAATTTCTCTATGATGGTTAATTTTATATGCTAATGTGGGTGTTTAAATATTAGTCCTGATATTACTGTGAAGGTCTATTTTGAGTGAGATTAACTTTATTTTTTATTTTAAAAGAAGTAAAACATAACAGTAAAATGGAACAAAACAAAAGGTAATAGGACAGTAGGAAATACATAAATCATTACTATACTGCATATTGTTATCTTCTAAATACTTGCTCAGACCACCAGCCCTAGGCCTGCAAAGTTAATCAAGCAACACAAATGTCAGGTTGCTTCTCTACTTCAGTTATTCTTATCTCAGCCTGTGTGGCGCCCAGTTGCTTACCGGTGGGGGTGGGGCAGGAGGCAGAGGCTGCTCCCTTGCTGTTTTTCCCGGGCAGATGGGTCCCCTTCCCGCACACAAGGAGGCTGCTCAGTTTTCTTGCTGCTTCTCCCTGGCTGGCAGGGCCTCCGCTGGCACACGGGAGGCCGCACGGTTTTCTTGTTTCTTCTTCCCAACAGCTGTATACGCAATTACAATTAATAACAACCATTGTACTTTTTAAAAAAGGCCTCTGCTGGCACAGGGTGTGGGGGCGGCATTGCTTCCTTGCCATTTCTCCCTGGCGGCAGGTGGTGGTGGGGCTGGGTGGCTTCTTCGCCTCTTCTTCCTGGTGGCTGGCAGGACCTCAGACAGTGCACGGGTGGTGGGGGCTACATTCCTTCTTTGCTGCTTCTCCCTGGAAGCCAGCAGGACTTCCATTGGTATAGTGGGCGTGGGGGCCACATTGCTTCCTTACCGTTTCTCTCTGTCTGGCAGGTCCCCTGTCCCTGGTTGTTTTTTATTTTGGCTGAATTCCTGAGTTCTTGCTTCCTTACCGTTTCTCTCTGTCTGGCAGGTCCCCTGTCCCTGGTTGTTTTTTATTTTGGCTGAATTCCTGAGTTCTTTCTTCATGGGCTTCAAATCTCAGTTCAGGTCCTTCCTGTGTCCATGGGACCCACTTCTCTCCTCTTTCTCTTCCTTATGTTGCTTTGTTCAAGGGTCTGGACACCAAAACTTGGAGAGGTTCTTTCTCTGTGGCTCACTGCTCTGCCATTTTCCTGGAAGTCCTAGGTGAGATTAACTTTAAATCAGTAGACTTTGAATACATTGGACTATTCTCCTTGATGTGAATGGGCTTTGCATAATCAGTTAAAGGCCTTAAAAAGAATCATGGTATCTTTCAAGGAAGAGTTGATTCTGCTTCTAGACTCGAGCCTTTGAGTAAAATTCTGCTTTTGGAGTTAAGCCAAAACATGACCTTTATTTGAGTCTCTAGCCTGTTGATTTTCCCTAAAGATTTCAAACTTGTCAGCCTCACAGTTGCACAAGCTTGAGCAGCTATTTTCTGCCTTCCTTGGAGCCTGCTGACAGAAGTCTGTAAGCCATGAGGCAAAATAAGCCTCTTTTCCTTTAAATTGTGAGCATCAGGTACTGTGTGCCAGCAATGAGGAAAGCAAGAGAGTATTAGATGGTAATTACTGCTCCCAATTATTCTTTCCCTTCATTATGAGCAAATGCCATATGAATGTGCTTCTCCCATGGCGGGGCGGGGGAGTAACTTCCTCGTTCTGTTCACTCGGGACTTGGCTGTGTCTCTGGCGAGGGAATGTGGATGTGTCTGACATACTCCCCCAACAGAAGCTCTAACTGTCTTTGCAACACTGTTTTGCCTTTTCTCTTTGGCATGTCCTTCCGCTTAGCTCCTGGGATGAAGAAACCACTGAGATCAGAACAGTCCCTGGGTTATCCCCCAGTCACTTGACCTAGAAACCAGCCTTTATTTTAAAAAGCCACTGAACTTTGGGATTTATTGCTAGTCTGACAAAGCCGGGTGATCCAGTCTCTAGTGCTGCCCTTACATGGCTTTTTGCACTTCAGCATACTACCTGTGCTCCATTTTCTGAGAATCGAGGGCAGAATCTGGAATTTTTGTGGTCTGACCTGGCAGCTGCTTCTTGTTTCTGCTGGCTTTTGTTCATAATGCATCCTTTTAGGTTTGGTGACCTCTGTCAGTTAACCCTGAGGTTTTATTTGACTACCCGGGTGTGGTGCGTTGGGGCTTGTGTTAGTTACTGTCTCACTGCTGTGACAAAACACCTGACGCCCAAAGTTAAAGGAGGAAAAGTTAACTTTAGTGAACAGTTTGTAGGGGTTTCCATTCATAGTCAGCTGGTTCCAAGGCAGGGAAGCATGGCAGAGGGGTAGGGCAGAGGAGAAACAGTCCACAGCATGGCAGGCAGGAGGCAGCAGGCCGCAGCAACGCAGTAGCAGCAATCCTCCCTTTCCCTTTTATCCTGTTTAGGCTACAAGCATTTTGGGTGGTGTCACCTACAGTCAAAGGGCTTCCCATTACCGACACCCAGAACTATGATAAGCTAATTAGTGGACGAATCCAGTATCATACACCCTTAATCCTAGTATCACATCTTTAATCCACATTTACACATCCAAGATTCAGTCACCTCTGAAAAGTCCCACCTGTGATCACATGAGGCTTTGGAGGGATTTCTGGAAACAAACCATAAGAGCTGCAAACCTGCTTGAGGACCAGTTGGAGGCTATAACTTCTCAGGAAAGATGGATTTGCCCCTTCACTAAGAAACCAAAACCATAATGATTTCTTTTGAGTTCCTGGTGAGGGCTGTGTAATAGCCTGAGTGAAGCCTCAAAGAAAGCAGTCTCCATAGACATATTGGAGATCCTGGTACCACACCTGGGAATGTGACCTGATTTGTAAAAAGGATCTTTGCAAACCTGATGAAATTAATAATCATGAGGCAAGGATGACCCATCTAAGCTTTAAGTGCAACCACAAGGATCCTTAGAGAAGCAGAGGGATATATATTATAGATCAAAGAGGAGAAAGTGATGGGGATTTGCAGGATGAGGTAGGATTGATTAGGCCACAGCTAAGATATACTGACATCTGGAAGACACAAACAGTGGAGCTGCCAGCTGCCCTTAGACACAGTGATTTCAGCCCCATCATGCTGAATTTTGGGTTTTGGAGTCCAAAACTGTGAAAATAAATCCTGTTCCTTTAAAAATCACCAAGAGAGGGTGTGAAGGGGGTTCCCTAGTTGTCCCTAATACACAGGGGATAGTTTTTCAGGATCTCCGTTGAGCCCCCATCTTGGGTGATCCCCACCTTCATTTAATATTCCCCGAGTCCTCTGAAGAGGTAAAACCTCACAGAGTTTATTAGATATGTTCAAAGTGAAAAGTGGCAAATGACCAATTTCTCTAGTTTTGGGACTTCTGAATAGTTTTTTTGTCTCCCTGCTAGGAAATATTTTAAAAGTTGTTTTACAACCTTATATTGAGCATTTTAGTTGATTTCATCAGAGGATCAGGGAGGTTACCTTGGAATATTATGGGGAATGGAAATCCCCATCGCTCTGTTACTCATATTGAAAAATGATAGTGGTAGCCGGGCCTGGTAGTACATACCTGTAATCTCAGCATTTGGGAGGCTGAGCCAGGAGGATTGCTGTGAGTTCAAGAGCAGCCTGGGTTACATAGCAAGACCTTGTCTCAAAAACAAAACAAAACAAAACAAAACAAAACAAATGAACAAACCAAAAATAAAAAATGATGTTGGCATCCCTTTACCATTTATCATGCCAGGGGCATGGGTAACCCATTATCAAAGAGTTGGCCCAGTGATCTGCTGAGTTGTTAGGAGGATGGTGCTTTGCTTGGGATGTGGTTTGTCCCCCAGGGGTTTCTATGCCGGAAGCTTGGTACCCTGGGTGTGGTGTCGAGCATGTGGAAACTTTAAGAGGCGAGACCTAGCAGAAGATTACTGTCACAGGGTTCACCTCATGAATGGATCCATGCTGTCTTTTGGAGCCCTAAGCAAACACCTGTTGGTAGGAGCTGAGTGCCCAATATGCAGAGCGAAAGTAAGAAGAAAAAAGCTATCTCTGTGGCTTTGGCTTTGGTTACCACGCTGACTCTGGTTCTGTCTTTCCTAACAATATGGGGCAGCAGCTTGGTTATCAACTACTGGCCCAGGAGGACCCATGCTTTTTCCCCCATCTCCCCTTCCAGCGTGTGGTTAGTTACTTTCCTTGTCACTTAGACAAAATGTCCCACACCCAAAGTTAAAGGAGGAAATGTTTATTTGGCATATGGTTCACAGAGGTTTCAGTGCATAGTTGGCTGGCTTCAAGGCAGGGTGACATCACAGGTGGGCATTGCAGAGGAGAAACAGTATGTGGTGGGCAGAAGACAGCAAGAAGCAAGTCCAAGCAAACTTAGCAGCTTCTGTCTGCCCTTTATATTCTATCTGGGCTACTGGGTGTATGCCAAACCAATCAATGGGCTGATTTAGTAATCACACACCCTTAATCCCAGCATCCTTAATCCTAGCATTGCACCATGACTCAATTCCAGCATCACATACTCTAGATCCAGTCACCTCTGAAGATTCCTGCCTATGGTTGCATGAGGATTTGGGGGTCCATCTAGACATAAGCCATAACACAGTGCATCTCTTATTCTGGGTAGGGAGACTTCTCCCCAGACTCCAGCTAGTATATTTTAGGACTTTAAGAGATACAGAGATAAGATAGGGATAGATATATAGAGAATCAAATGAATGAATCTCATCCTTGCCGTCCTCCAGGGGCTTGCAAATCCACACCCACTCCATTTCACTCTCCAGGGGCCTCTCAGGATTTTAGATGCAAACATGGAAATCAGCTTTAGTTAAAGAAGCAGAAAAGCAGTTTTTCAATATGATTGTGAAACACTCAGGATCTCTGGAAGTTGGAGAAACAGCCCCGGGGGATACAAGCAGGAATGATGTCCAGTTCTGACCCAGTCTGGTAGAGTATCATGTTTCTACTGCTGAGCCCTTGGCCGTTGGATGCTTCTCTCAGGATCACTTCTCTTCTCCCTCAAAGCTGGGGTGGAGCCTGGGGTATGGTTTATACCCCCCTGGCTGCAAGGAGGGCTGGAAAAACAAGCCACTCAATAGGGAAGGAGGGTCCATAGTTGCAAGGTGGGAGAGCCCCCCAAAACGTGGAGGGATGCAGATGCGAGGGAGGCAGAAAGAACTCCAGTACCTGTGGCAGGGGTGGGATTCAGAACAAGGTGGCTCCTGTCTCCTCTCCTAATCCAGCGCCCCTCTAGGGACCAGGACTTAAACCAGCTGTCAGACCCACACCCAGGAGGAAGAGCTTCACTGGGGAAGAGGATGCATTTTCCTCTGTCCTAAGATTAAGCCCAGAGTAGAGGCTCTGTGACCTGGAAAGGGTAAGTTGTCCCCTCACAATGTTATAAAATAACTGAAGCCCTGGACTGTAAATTGAAGGTAAGGATGTTAATAAACTCCTCTTCCTCCCACCCCATAATGCTTCTAAGGTCTCCAAGCAATGGGTGGATGAGGAACCTCATCCAGGAATGCTGTGGTGGGCAGAGAGGCCATGTGGAAATCTGGGCAGGGACTTACTCACCTGGAGCCAGCAGGTTGGGGATGGCTAGTGGGATGTCACCCAGGAGCTACATGCAGGCCTGGCTAAGATGATGACAACCCTGTCACCAAGCACTAGGCACATGGCACAGGGTCTCTGATCCTGGTGAACTCACTGGTCATCCTTATGAGCACCCACCTTCAGCCCTGTAGACCAGGATGACTTGGTGATCAGAGCAAGTCCCCTGTCTCCCTGTGCTCTGGAGCATGGGCACTCTGTCCATCTGTCCTGAAAGGCTGTACTGTCCCGGAGGGAGGGAAAGAAGGAGGGAGAGTCGCTGAGACAGATGCAGGGTCTGAGTGTTCTGACCCCGCACAAAAAATGGTAACAGCAAGAGGCCACAGCAGGGAGATTGTGAGCTTGAGCTCAGCCTGGGCTACTTAGCAAGAGCCTGACTCACAAAGAAAGGCTGGGGATGTAGGTGAGAGTGAGAGCCCTGGGTTCAATCCCTGTCCCCCCAGCCCCATAAAAACCTGAACTCTTTTATTTACTTATTTATTGTTTTGAGGTGGCAGGAACTAAAGCAAGGGCCTCATGCTAGGCAAGCACTCTACCGCTGAGCTGCAGCCCCAGCCCAATGCAGTGATTTCAAACACTGTTATTCCTATGGGGGAGGAGAAGGGGTCTGCCTTACTGGGAAATCCGGCAGAGGAAGGGACACCGTTGCTGGCCTGGGTTCGTGGAGGATGCTACTGCTAGAACATCTGCCATTTATTGAATGCCTATTATGTGCTGGCCCCAGGGGAGACATCTTTTATACCTGTATTACTAATCTTTAAACCTTTTCATCCCCACAGGCAGATGAGGAAATGGAGAGGCCACAGGTCAGTCAGTGTCTGAGGTGGACAAGGCCCGGAGACCCTCTGTTCTTTTAAGCTTCCTAGATCAAGAGCTCCCATTTGACTTTAGGATATCAGATTCAGCAAGTGCCTATTAACAGCAGGCAGTACCAGAGAAACGCCTGTTGAAGGAAGGGACATCAAAAATAGCAAACCGGAACTGGACGTGGTGGTGCACGCCTGTCATTTTCAGCACTTGGAAGGCTGAGGCAGGAGAATCACCATGAATTTGAGGCCACTCTGGGGTGAGTTCAAGGCCAGTCTGAACTACACAGTGAGAACCAGTCTCAAAAAAACCAGAAAAGGTACACTAGAGCCTCATTCACTACCTAACAAACAAACATGGCACTTTTAATGCTGTTATGGTTTGGATCATAAATGTCCCTCAAAGGTGGGTATGCTAAAGGCCTAGATGCCAGTTTGTGGTGCTATAGGGAGGCATTGACCCTTTAAAAGGCGGGGCCTAGTATGAAAGGCAGTGAGGTCACCGCTTGGTGCCCTTAAGAGGATATCTGGACTCCAGCCCCTGCCTCTCAATCCCACTTACACTGTGCTCCGAAGCCCCAAAGTGACAAGGCCAAGATACCACCAAAGGAAAGCCCTGAAACCACGATAAACAGATGTTCTTTCAAGTTTTTTATGTCAAGTACTTTGTCATAACAGAGAGCTAACATGAACACAGATGAGACAGAGATTCAAGCTTGGGCAGAGCTTGAGACACATACAAAACACACACGGGTTCAACAGGAGCCTCTTTGTCTCCCTGAGCACCCAGAGTCCCCCTCTGTCCAGCGTGGTGCTGACCATCTGCGACTTGAAGACAGTTTTCGGCTGGTCTGTGGACACTGTGGAAGGATTTCACAGCGTCTCCATTTCTTATTCCTCACATATATTTCTGTTTCTCACAGTTAAACTCTGGTCCTTGTTGAAGTGAGCACAAAAGGCCGAAAATTATACTCTCAGTAGCCAGCTGTATTTTTTTTTTTTAAATCATTAAAGTCTTCATTAAGTAGTGAGTGTGCAGTTTGGTGTTTGTTTTGATTTTGGCTTCTTTAGACAGGGTCTTGCAGTGTAGCCTAGGCTGGCCTTGACCTTACTATGTAGTCCAAACTGGCCTTGACCTCATGGAGATTCTCCTGCCTCAGCCTCCCAAGTGCTAGAATTATAGGTATGCACTGGCTCCATGCCTGCCTACAACCTAGGTCTTCAGTTGTCTGGACAAGTCTACTGTCTGAGAGTTGTAGATTTGGTGATTGTTCAGGTGGTCATGCTGACCATGCTCTGAGTCAGACGGGAGAATGGAGTCGCTGTATTCCACTAGGTGGGTTTTCTCCTTAGAAAGTAGCTCTGGGGGTCCTGGTCCAGTTGGGGCCTCAAGGTTGCAACTGTCACCAGGATTCTGCTTGCTGGTTTCAGCGTTTTCTGTAATAACACTTAGTTTGTCGAAAACTTCAGTCTCACAGGAGAGTGGGGAGGAGAAAAACAGAAGTGTATTGTGTGGGTGGCCCAAAAACTGTAGGAGAAAACAAGCAAACAAAAAAAAGGACAGTTAATTATCAAAGTTCCCTCTGGGCTTGCAGAATGCTGTTTTATAAATGTAACATCAGCCGGGCATGGTGGAGCGCGCCTGTAATCCCAGCAGGCGGGACGCTGAGGCAAGAGGATTGCTGCATGTTCAAGGTCAGTTTGGGCTACATAGCAAGGCTCTGTCTAAGAAAAAGGCAACGTTAATTGTAGAGTGGTTTCTTTTTTTGTTTTTGGTACTGGGGATTGAACTCATGACCTTGCGCTTGTGAGGCAGGTGCTTAGGCCACCAAGCTAAATCCCCGGCCCTGTAGAGTGGTTTCAAATAAAATTATCTGATGATCTAGCAATCATATGCCTCAATATATTCTCCAAAGAGAGCAAAGTGTCCATCAAATGTCCTGAGGTGACTCTGTCTCATAGGAATGAATCATAAGCCAGGGTCTGGGGGAGAGTGAAAGAGTTTTGCTCTAGAATAAATTACAGGACATTATGGCAGTGGAAGGCCAAATTGGGGATGTCTACCCTGAGGTCACTTCCTCCTTCCCCTATTACAACTTCCTTTTTCCCTTCTCAGGGTGCAAGAAGAAAATTCCAATCAGCTCCTCGTGCGTCATCAATGCCCGCCCTAAGCACCACCTCCGGTCAAAGGTTACATATGTCCCATACCCCATATTCTGGTCGAAGGAACAGCCCAGCCACCATGGGTTGTGTGCTCCTTTCCACGTCCTCAACTCAATAAACCTGTTCATTTTGTACTTTTGCTTCCCTATTGCACCCGAATACTCTATCAGAGAGGACATGAGAGCTAGTGTTTATGTGCACAGAGTTTCCATTTTGGAAGACCAAAAACTTCTGGAGATGGCTGCACAGTGTGAATTTACTTAATGCTACTGAACTGCATAACAGTTAAGCTGCTAAATTTGATGCTGTGTATTTGATCACAATTAAAAAAGATGTGAAAATGAGATGTGCAACTTGTTTGCTAAGTGCTTACAGGTCACCCTGGAAAACTTCCAGCCTCAATCTGTCTTCCAGTCTCTGTCTGTCTGCCTTGTCTCTGGGAACAGTGGAGCAGGGAATCGAACCCAGGGGCTTGTGCCTTTAGCCTGGTTACAGTGTGGTGGGGCTGTCATTTCCTCCTGGAAGCAAGAATGCTGCAGGTCTTGGAAAAACGTGTCTTGGAATAACACAGAGTGTCTCCAGTGCATCCTCAAGCTTAGTTAGGGTCCTCTTCGGCATCCCCAGAATCCTGTGTGTCCCTTGACCTCAGCCCTTAGCCCTGTGCTAAGGTACAGTAGTCAGGAATCAAATGTGGCTATCTGTAATGCAGCTAGTGTGAGTCAATGTGCATTTTGAGTGTGAAATACAAACCAGATGTTGAAAACCATCTGTGAAAAAGAACATGGACTATCTTAATAATTTTAAACATATATTGTTTAATGTTGAAATGGTGTTCTTTTAGATATATTGTGTACATAAAATACATTCTTAAGGTTCATTTCACCTATGTCTTTTTACTTTTTTATAAATGTGTCTACCAGCAAATTTAAAATATATGTGGCTCACACTATGAGACAGCATTGCTTGAGGACATCTGATGGGCACTCACTGGTCACAATTTGTGTCTCAAATACCTGGGGCCACTTAAAGACAAGGAGCACAGTCCAGTCATCCATGTCTCCAACACTCTGAACAATGTGGGTATGCATACGCTGCTAGAAATCTCTATTGATTTCATGTTCTCTACTCATCCTCACAGGTCCAGCAATAGCCTACATCTTCAGGATTCAATGGAAAAACCTTTAAAGCTTTGCATTTTTAACCCATCCCCTCCAGATGGAACTTCCTTAGTTTCATCCTCAATCCATCAGTCTCATCTTCCTGTAACATAATGTCTGCACTCAGTTTTCTGATACGACTCAGCTGCAGTGCAGGGTGGCTGCCCTACTTGCTGCTGTGGACCTGTCACTGTTTCCCCTTTTGGCCCTTGGGCAGGAGTGGGAAGATCAGGGGTACCATGGAGGAAGTCAGGAGAAGAGAGAGTTCTCTAAACACGTGGATCCAGCAGGTTCATGAGACTGGGCTGGAAGATACCACGTGGTTCTTCTTGGAAAGAGCAAGGAGAGGAAACCAAGAGAAAATGCACTGAATGTCAAAAAAGCAAGTCTTAGGCTGAGTCTCCTGGTTGGACACACAGAGAAACAGATGGCCAGCTTGTCAGGGTTTATACCTAGATGTCCCGCAAGGCCTCATAGGTAGGACTTTTGGAAGGTGATCAGATTATGGGGCCAATGGCTGGCTCGCTCTTCAGAGGCTAGGTCTGGAGGAAATGATGGATTCCTGGGTTTACTTCCTTCCCCAGCTCGGTCTTCGCTTTCTGCTTCTTGTCTACCATACTGTGAGCAGCTCCTCTCCTCCACACCCCTCTGCCATGGCTACCTGTCTTGGGGTCAGTGGATTATGGACTAAAAATGTGAGCCAGAATAAATCTCTCCTTGTTTAACTTGGAGGTGTTGGGCATTGTGTCCCAGTGAGGAGAAAGTGATTAAAACAGCTTCTAAAATACAACTCAACACTCTGTGTTGGATAAATTTATCTACTACTTTTTCATCTCAAAGCCTTTCACTGCAGTGAATCTCCCTAAATTCAAAATGACTCTCTGGGTCATGGTTAACCCACTCTGTACTTTGTGAGCCAAACTAGAGATTTTGGTGACACAGGAACCCCAATTTGCTCTGTAGTTTTCCTTGTCCTCACTGGGTAGCCCTTCTCCAGCTTCCAGAACCTTCCTACCTCTCAGAATATTACAGGGCCAACGAGTCTGGGAAGGGAAAGTTCTTTCCAACGGGTCCTTGAAGGACAATAAAATTGTCTCGGCTTTGATCTGCCATCTGTTCTTTCCATCTGACCAGTTTCTTTGATGGTGAAGCCAAGCAGTAAAAATAGCAGATGAATAGTTTATTTTTTTCCCCTAGTTCTCAGTTAAAAAAGCACATCCTGCCTACAGCAAAGGGCCTGGCCCTCTTTGCTCTGTGTGTTCCAGCTGTGATTTTGCAGAAGCTTAGTCCAGAATGTTCCTGACTCTTTGCTGGTACTGCAGGGCTTGAAGGTGCTTCTTGTAGAAGGTTCTAGCTGTTCTGAAACACTTGCGTGTAGACACAATGACTACTTTCTATCCACAGTGGGTGCTGTCCTGGGCTGCCCAACTTGCCAGGACAAGTGGGGGCCTCCAGTGGACAGCAGAAACGGCCACAGCTGGGTCCCTTTCCAGATAATAGCTCCACAGAAGGAGAACACCAGGACAGCCCTTGTTAACTGACTGGTAGTTTTGAGGGGAGCCCAGGACAGGCAAGGGCCATGGAGCAGGTGGGCCCTATCTGTTCCTGCAGCTTGGTGAGTTATCTGCCACTGACAATGTGCTAATGGAACCTGATGTATGCCTGACCCAGCAGAACCTTTTAAAGTTTACGATGAGAAAAAGACTCTGGGTAAAATTCACAACCAATCCTAAAAGGAGAATCACCATACAGACCCTAGAGTTTTGGGCCAGGTTTGGCCTCTTTAGCAGATCAGTACATCCTGTTTGAACAACTGCTTTTGGAGGGTTTGGGAGACCTGGCAGAGGCAGAACCTAAAGTCACTAGGGTGCCCTGAAGGGTCCAATGTAATCACTTACATCAAAATCAGACTAAAGGAAGCTGGCAGGTCATGAAGGGGAAGTCCTCATGTACAATCTGCCTGATAAGAAGAATTATTGCAAAAGATCCTACCAAACTACAGCCTTGCACAAAGGCCACCACCAGACAACATGCTAAACATCTGCCTATGTAACTGGGCATACACGTCAGAGTTGTTATTGATCCTTACAGCCAGGATGACTGTTCCAAAACAATCTATGAGACTTGGTTCATTTTACCTTTCAAAACCTGTTTGCCTTTGCCTCCCTGAGTACATCTAAGACTTGCCATGGCTCACTGTGCCACATGTACCCCGGATTTGCAGATGTTCTGCTCATCCCTGGGGAAAAAAAAATCACTTTTCTTTAGAAAGTCTTTCTGTTATAGAAGCTGCATCATCATGGGGCGTGTGAGACCCATCAGTTCCTAGGACAGGGTGTGGGGTACAAGTCAGCCACACATACAGGAAGTCAGCCTCCTATGCTGGCTGTCCTCTGTATCTGCTCTGCCTCTGCTCACAGCATGACCCTGTAGGGGGAAGGTCCTCTTTCTCTGGAAGGCCAACCTTCCAGCATGATATGTAGTACAAATGAGAAATGTCTGCTGCTGCAGGATACCCAGAGGTAGTAGGACAAGGCTGTCTACCAAGTAGTTTTTTTTTTTGTCTTTTTGAGGCAGGGTCTCACTATGTAATTCAGGCTGGCCTTGGATTCCCTTTGTAGCCCAGGCTGGTTTCGAACTTGCCACAATCTACCTGCCTCAGCCCCCCAAGTGCTGGGATTACAAGAGTGCACCACCATGCCCAGCTCTACCAGGCAGTTTTGAACTGTACCTCTGGTCGACCCCATTGTGTGTGAGGAAAAGTGACTCAAAATCAGATTCACCATGGAATCATGCATGGCAGGGTTTAATGGCCAGGCCAGGAGTTGGGCCTAGAGGGAAGGCTGGAAGGTGAAGTTCAAGGATGTCTGGGGAAGAGGCAGGTGGATGGAAGGGTGTAGCCTGAAGTGTGTAGAATTCTGTTATACGGATTAACTCCTACTGAGAGCATGGGCCACGGAAAGGGAACCCCCAAGTACACCGGATGACACAGCCAATATCATCCTGCCTAGGTCATTTGCCTCCTGTGTGTGGCACAATGAGCTCATGACCAAAGCAACTGTGATGCCACGGATGGAGGCTCTGCATGGGCCCAAGAGCAAGGGCTTCCTCTTCCCAAGGTTGCTCCCCAATGATCAGTGCTGACACCCCTGATAAGAAAGCCCCCCTTGAGGGGACCAATTGGCCATCTGGCAGGAAGTTGATGCTATCACATCTCTTGTACTCTGGAAGGGAGAATGATGCATCTAGATTGGAGCTAACACGTATTTTAGAAATGATTTGCCATTTGTATCTTGCAAGGCCTTGGTCTGCACCACTGGGACTTAGAGGACTTGCTTCATGGGCAAAAACTGTACCTTGAATTGTAGCTCCATAAAATTTATATGTCAAAGTAATAACCTCTGAATATGACTGCATTTGAAAATCAGGTTATGGAAGATGTAAGTAATTAAGTCAGAAGGAAGTGGAGTGGCTCCCTAATTCAATATGATCAGCATTCTAATAATAAGAGGATATTTGGACACAAAAGCACACACAGAGAGAAGGCTGGTGAGGGTCAGGGAAGGGGCTGGATGATGCTTTCCCAAGCCAAGGAATACCAAAGATTCTCAGCAACCCAGCAGAATCAAGGGGTGAGGCCTAGTGCACACACTCTCCCACAGCTTTAGAAGGAACAGCCCTGCTGACATCGGTACCCCAGACTTCTGGACTGCACAACTAAGAGACTGCTGGTAAGACACCCAGTGGGTGGACTCTTCACAGATGCTCCAGCACAGACCCACATAACATCATGCCAGACCAAGGGACCCACTGACAGCCAAAGGCTGGGCACGAGCTTAGGGGACTCTGAGTGTATTTTACACTGTGCCACCCAGCAGTGCCAGCCTGGCCCTCCATGTCCACGCAATGTTAGATTTTGTGAGTCTGTATCAGGGGTTGACAAACTAGCCTAGAGCCAAATCTGGCCCATTGTTTGTTTTCCTATGGCTGGTGAGCTAAGAGTAGTTTTACAGTTTTTATTTTGTATTTTTACTTTTTGAGATGGGGTCTCTCTATGTTGCCCAGGCTGGTTTCCAACTCATGAGCTCAAGTATGTCCACAGCCTTGGTCTCTCGAGTGACTGGGACTAGAGGTACATGCTATCACATACTTATATAATTTTGATTTTATTTCTTGGTCTACAAGACCTAAAATATTTTCTAACTGATCTTTTAAGAAAAAGAATAGAAATCCAGAGTGGGAGCATTTTACTAGCAAACACAGTATGAGGCCCATGAAACTTTAAGCTGAGCCATTCCTCAGGCTGAGAGACCATCAGGCAAAGAAAGGAGCCAGCGTGTGGGTCAGCAGGGGTGGATAAGGCTGTTGCTACATCACGGTGGGCACTGAACTGAGTCACTAATGCATCTTCTAGTTCTCCCCTGCCCTCTTCTGATGCCAATGGACAAGAAGGACAGCCATTGCCTGAGTAGGGCCTGGTGACCAGAGCTCAGTCTTCACTGGATAAGGACCTGGGGTACCTCGTCAGGTCAGCAGCCTATGCCGGGAGAGGCCAGTCACAGAGAGGAAAGAGGGGACTCCTGAAGGGCTAGTAGGAGAGACCATGAATGACATTTGTCATCTAGGACCAGCTGGACTGGGAGTGGGAGGCAGAGTGTTTTAAAACTAATCTTCCTCTTGTAACCTTGCCCAGGAAAAGGGCTCACTCCACGTCCTGGATGAGCTGTCCTCAGTGTATCTGAGTGTTTCAAGGGGGTGGACTGCTCTGGGTGCTGTGCCATGCCACGCAGATCTCTGTTCAGGACTGAGGCCCTGGTTCTCCTCACTGCTGGGAGCACTGGCTGCTCAAGGCCTGCACCTCCCGCTAGATGAGGCTCCCTTCTGGGGGATGCTTACGTCTGACCCAGGGTGAAAGAGGGGTTTGCAGGCTCAGCTCTTTTACCTCAGCTTGGGACATCTCTAAGGGCTTTGGGATAGGGGAGGCCTCTGTTGTGACTATATCCAACTTCTCTCTCCCTGTGTGTGTTTCTCTCTCTGTGTCCCATCTTGTCACCTGCACTCCCTTAGGGAATTATTCCCAAGGAATTCCCAATTGGGAATGCCAATCTATTTCAGAACTAGTTTCCTGGAAAATGAGACTGAAGATAGGTTCTTTTTGGGTCTGGGCTTGACATATTCATTTTCAAGTGACAGTGTAAGATACCCCTCAGCTATGCACAGAGATGGGTTTCAGGACTCCTTATGGAGCCCACCAAAATCTCCAGATGCCTTATATAAAGCAGTGTGATATATGTCTATATAACCTATGCACAGCCTTCTGCATTCTCTCCATCATGCCTCAATTACACTACAATCTAAATGGAATGCAAATCACTATTATGCTGTATCATAGAGGGAGCAACAAGTCAAAAAGCCTTGTACATGTTCAGAAGAAAAGCAATTTAAAAATATTTAATCTGCAGTTGGCTGAATGCAAAGATGTGGAGCCAAAAGACACCAAAGGGTGGTTGTATATATAGCATTTCATCTCTTAGGGTCTCTTCAGTGCTATCATGTTTGGCAAGATGCATTCTCTTTCTTCTAAACCTTTTTGGAAACAGCTTCCCTAGACACACTGCTCAGTATTCTGAATCTGAACAAACCTCCCTCTTCTCCCATTTGCTCCCTCTGGCTTTTTGCTGGCACTTGGCCACATCTCTGTCTCAGCTTCTCCAGTGTGAGTTCTACTCTTTCCAACCCCAGAGCCATCATCTTGAGCTTTGAAAGCAGAGAAGGAGCAGTATGCAGGTCCACGGGTAGCTTCTGGAACCAACCTTGGCCCCCAGCTTCCCCAAATGGGCACACGGGAATGGGTCAGCACACCGGGAGTGTGTGATTCTCCTGGTAAATATGCTGTCTGGAATTAGGTTGCCCTGATGCTACGGAACAATGCTTTCCGACTGGGGTTTTCCAAACCACATCTTGCTCCAGCTTACCTACCTCTTTCAGGTGCTGAGGAAGAGAATTCCTGGGGGAGAAGGTGTACTTGGTCTTCTTGTAGACATACCACAGCAAGGCAAAACATCCCAGGAGCACGAGGAAGACCACAAAGACGGAGGCCACGAGGATGACAGCCACGAGCCAGGAGGGGGTGGTTTCTGCAGGAATCAGGGGCGGATTAAAGTCTTGTCATGTACACATTAGCATCCCAGAAATGTAGAGGTTCACTGGAGAATCCAGGGTTCTTAGTGAATCTGACCCCTTCCTATCTTCTTTAAAGTTTGGTCTCTGGCGTTGTTGCTGATACACACAGCAAGATTTGAAGCAATTCTGATCCATTTCACCTACTCACAGGGTGGCACTGGGCCGCCTGCTGTGGGAGGCCTCCTCTGCCTGGAAGCAGCAAGCAGACTCCTTGGGCCCTGAGCCCAAGAGAAACAGAGGCCCGGGGGCTGGGACCGAGAACTGCAAACACTCTGTGCACTAAAGACTTCAAGAGATTTGACCAAGCTCAACAAGGCTTCCCAGCTGGCCAATGGTCCCCTGGATCACCTTCATGTGAGGGAAAGAGCTGCCTCAGAGGAGGGAAGGTCTCCTGCTCCCTCGACAATCATGCAATCATGCAGAGGAGGCGGTGCCCATTTCTGAACCACCTGGAGGTTGAACTGCGTGGGCGTGGTGTCCACAGTCCAGGGGTGGGGAGTACACGGCCTCCTGCAGAGCTCAGACCTTATGGGCTGTGCCTCTCATGACTCACCATCCTGGGCTGTCTGCTCACACACAGGCTCGCTCCACTCCCCGGTTTTGTTCCGATCAGGAAGAAACCCTCTAACTCGGATGCAGTAAGTCGTCCATGGCTCCAGGTTCCTGAGGGTCTCAAAGTCGTATTGAACAGTGACCTCAAACTGGGGATGAGATGACAGTAAGACTATGCCTCCACAGTGAAGGGACAGCATTTTCCCCCCATTTTTTTTTCTTTCTCCATATTTAAGTTATAAACTCTGCTTTAGGCTTAAAATGGGAAAAAGCAGGGGCATGTGCCCCTCCCAGCTCATTCTGGATACCTTGGACCTTACTTAAGAAGTGCGCTAAAATCTGTGATGTAGACAAGATATCTCATTGCCCTGATTCTGAGGCTTAAATCATCCTGTTTTCTTTCTTTTTTAAAGACGAATCCATTTTAATGGAAGAATCCATTTTAATTGCTGGTGCCTGGGTATGTGATCTTATTTGGAGTTAGAGTCCTTGTAGCAGTAATTGAGTTAAAATGAGATTAGAAGGCGACTCCCTAATCCAACATGACAAGTGTCCTTGTAAAGAGCAGCAATGGGGAGGCAGGCACACAGAATGACGAAGGCAGGTATCATGTGATACTTTTCTAAACCATGCAGCATCAAGGACTGTGAAAAAACCTGCAGCAGCCAGAGGAGCTGCATGGAACAAATCCCTGGCAATGCAGGGAGCGTGATCTGCAGACACCTTGATCTTGGACTTGTAGCTTCCAGAACTCACAGACAATAAATTTCTGTTGTCTTCGCTACTTGGTCTGTGGTACTGCATTACAGCAAATACTAGTGCACTGGTCCTAGACAGTAAAACTCAGTGCAATCTGTTTTTTTTTTTAATTTTTCTTCTTCTAGCAGCATGTTTCTGATCCTGGTTGTCTAGGGTCCTCCACGCATGTCGCCTGTGTTACCCCCTCCTGAAGCCCTGGCTCACTTGAAGGGACAGCTCAAAGCCTTTGCTCTGGCTGCTGAAGTAAAGCCCCATCTCAGCTGATCCTGGATGTAGGATTTCATAATTAAGTGACATATTTCTCAATTTGAGAAACTGAAATAGTTCCTGGCAAATAAAGGGAACTAAAGAGTACCCAAAGTGAGCATGTACCTTTTTTTTAAAATTTCAATGATTGGTTCTATTTCTTTTGGGGTCTGGGCTGTTGACAGCTTGTCCATATATTTTTATTTCATGAAAAACTAAGCTCACTGAAGGCAAGAACTGAATTATTCCTAATGATACATGATATAGATGGAATAACTTCTGTTGTTTTTGAGAAATGGTCTTGCGATGTAGTTCCGCTGCCCTTGAACTCATTATGAAAACCAAGCTGGCCTCAGACTCATGGCACTGCTCCCGCCTTATGTTCCCAAGTGCAAAGTTTACAGGCATGTGCCACCACACTCGGTGTAAGTCAGTTAGAAAGCAAACAAAAGAACCAAACCACACTTAGTGTAAGTCAATCACAAAACAAACAAAGGAACCAAACCAAAGCAAAAACCAAAACACTGGTCTGTACTTCTAAGAGCCTAATGTCCCTAAAACTTTACAATGCAGATTTTCAAAGACAAAACTCACAGGCTTTACCCCTAAGTGGCCTCCAAGCAAGGTGGCAGCAAGGATGTAAAAAGTCCACCCAACTTCCCTGTGAGGCTTTTTCTTTTATTTCTAGATCAAGTAAGGAGTCCTTGTAATTCTAAGGCCATTTCTAGAATAATCATTTCATTTTCTCCCATGAGAAAGAAATGGTATTTGCAAAAGCCCTTCCTGCTGTTAGTTGAGGAAATTAACCTTGCACTGTCTTATAATAAAAGGGAACTGTGGTAATGGTGAGGTAATGGCTCCTTTCAGGGAGGAACTAAGGAGCAGGTGACTTTTTCTGGTGAATCATACTGAAAGTTTCCTTTCTTTTTCCCCCTGCATTTTTTATTAGTGCTTACTAGTTATACAGATGAGTGGGTTTCATTCTGGCGGATTTGTACATGAATATAACATACTGTAGTCATCTCCTCCCTCACGCCCTTGGCCCCACCCACCCCTACATACTGAGTTTCCATACAACCTGGGAAAGCAAAAGAACAAATGTGTAACCCGATGCCCGTGCTGTGGGCATGCTCTAGATAAGAAGCTAAATATGAAATGGCATTTGCATTTTACACTTGTAGAGCAGGCACTCAACCATGGTGACTATGAAACCAGATCCTTATTTAGAGGATACTGGTAACCCTGGCAGCTAGTCAATGAGTCTTTATCTTTAGTCCTAGGGCTGAGCAGCAACACCTGCACCTGCTAAGTGATTATGAAACTAAATATTCTATATTGATTTCCAGGCATACATCACCTGCCGTCTTGCAGGAAAAACTGACAGTTTTGTGAAGAAGGCAGATTTCCTGCATGCTGTGGTTTGATTATAAGTGTCCTGCTCAAATTCCTATGTTGAAATTTAATCACCAATATGATAATATTAGAGAGGCGGGGTCTTTAAGGTCATGTGCAAGAGCCCTTAGGAATGGGGTTGGAGACCTTATGAGAGAGGAGCGAGGATGCTGTTTATCCCTTTGCCCTTTATCTTCCTCAAAGGACACAGCAGAAGGTGTCACCTGGGAGGCAGAGACCCACCTCTCACAGGACTCGGGGTCTGCAGGTGCCTTGATCTTGGACTTTCAAGGCTCCAGAATTATGAGAAATGTTGTCTACTGTTTATAAATGTCCCAGTCTGTGGTATTTCACAATCACAGCAGAAACAGGCTAAGACACTACATCATTCAATGGAGAGTTTTGGGGAGGGGGAAATTAATTAGCTTTTTTTGGTTATGCAGAGTATATGCATAAGTTTAATTACATCATTATAAGACAATAAACTCAGGTGATCGCTTCCTTCCAAACTCTTGCGAATCAGCTGATAAATATATTTCATGTAACAGCTAGGTGAGTCAGTTTAGGACCATGGAGAGCAATCGGCTCCAAAGGGCTAAACTTGTCCCTGGCTACGCGCAAGCAGCCTTGGCCCCTCATGAAGCCAAGAGAACCTCAGGCAGTGACACACACATTGTTCCAGGCAATGGCCCGAGCTTATGTTTTTCATTCTGACATTGAGTTCCCCAACAGTCCTATGGAAAGGGGTACTCCAACCCCTGTTCCATCAGTGAAACAGGTCATTATGCTCATTCTGCAGACCTGGGAAAGCTGAAATCAAGACCGTGAGCAAAGACCATGGTGGCAGGGGCAACACCCCAGTCAAGGCTTTTAGCTCAAGGCTGTGTTTTGAAAGGAACAAAGAAGAGAGCAACAGAGAATGTGGGTAAGCAAGGTAAAATGTGATACTGTTTATCAAGCATCTTGTGGTGGAGTGAGGGGAAGCTGTGGATTCAGGATACTGATCTGCAGTACACATGGGAAATGGGGGTTTGGTGCCCAGAAACAGTCGTTCAGTGGATCACCTGATTCAGCTGACCCCAGCTTCCCCAACCCAGCTGCTGAGTCGGCCTTGCTTCTGCAACTTCCCTTCAAGGAGAAACAAGTGTGCTGTTATTGTGTAAATTCACCCTGAAAAATCTGCTTTATGTATCTCCCTTGGGAGTCTGGGAAAGTTGAGCCCAAAACACCAGTTATCTCACAGCTTGGGAAGTCATGGCTTTCAGATTAGGACCTAGATCCCTCTGGACCATTGGTGCTATCACCCTTGTACCCTGGCCTGGATGGACTCCTGGTCTCCTCTATCATTATGGCCTCAGACCGAAACTGAGCAAAGAACACATAGAATTAGGAAGGGCTTACCTTTTTATCAGTGCCATTTTTCCAGTATTGCACATGATAAGCCCACGAGTCATAAATCTTCCTCATGGTCCATGTGTAGGGTTCATTCTCAATTTGAGGGGCTAAGAAACGCATCTGTAAAGAATCAGCAAGTGCTTCTACATGTACTAGAGGAGGTCCAATAACAGCTAAGTATGAGAACAAAGAAAAATGATGATCAGAACCACAATTTACAAACTTCACTTCAGTGTGAAGTGTTCACAACTGTGTAGGACAATTAGCTGACTGAAGTACACTGCTGTTGGCAGAGCACTGCTATGACACTAACCAAAGTGGCTAAAAGGACAGATGGTTTGATTTCCTTAAAAAAAAGTCCTAGGTAACCTTTATTAATCAAGTTTAATCCATTCATATTTATTGTAATTTCCACTATATTTAGAAAGCATTCGTACTGAATTATTTTGTGCTGTTTGTAAACCCTGCTTTTGAAAGTTTTATTTTATTGGCTCCTTCTCTTTTATTTCTTGATTTGTGAGCCTAAATTTTCTTTTCCTTGCTGGGCTAGAGGCTACAAATGGTATTTCTACTCTCTTTACTGGTTACCTTTACATGGTTAACGTACATAATTACCCATGTATTCTTTTAATTTGAATTTTACCAGATACTCATGTGGCTGTCTCCTGTACTTCATTTGGTCAAATGTTACACTGTTCTCATAGACTGTCTCATCACCTGATGTAAAGAACAGCTCCCATCTCTTCCTGTCCTATTAGCTTACTTTGGTTTTCTTGAGAACCACAATCACATCCTGTCATAAAATATGCCTCCATTTGTTTATTGTCACTCTTCTGGTGGGGATAGGCATTTTGGTCTTTGCTGCTGTGGTTTCAATACTAACAATGTGCCTGGCATGCAGTAGGTGGTCAATCATAATCACATCAAAGATAATAAAAGGCACTGGGAAACTGCTGTTTGAGTAATGTCCTGTATTCTTCTCTGGCCCTGATATTTTCTGGGGGAAGTGCCAGTAAGCCCTTTCCTCCCATGCTAACCTGTTGATCTGAAAACTGAACCACTTGTTAGATATTTTTTCAAAGCGAGTCTGAAAGGGTTTTGCATGATATAAAATTGAATAAAACATATAAGCTTCCAGAGGTGACTATGTAACACAAGGTAGGCATTGCCAAGAGCCTGGAATGCAACTGGAAATGAAGACATCCTGGCTTCCTGAAGCCTGGTTTGAGTCCTGCTCTGCTACTAATTACCTGTGTGAACTTTCAAAAAGCTGCTTAACCTTAGTTTCTAAAGGAAACTTCCTCACATGGGGTGAAAGGTAGGGTACTTCTTTTTTTTTCTAAGACAGGGTCTTGCTATGTAGTGTAGGTTGGTCTTGATCTCCCTATCTACCCAAGGCTGGCCTTGAATGCACACTCATGGCGATCCTCCTGTCTCAGCCTCCCAAGTGTTGGGATTATAGGTGTGTGCCCAGTTTCAATGCACTTTGACCTTAGGACATTTCCCATATATGATGGCATCATATGAATGTAACTCCACTGTAAGTTAAGGAGCATCTGTACTATGTTTTGAAGACTATGTTTATGAATCTGTACTTTTTGTTTATTTCTACAAAGAAGTTTTTAGAAAAGATTATGTAACTTTGATAATTTCTGACTCCAGAAAGAAGCATTTGTTGTTGTGTTTGTCTGCTGTAATGCAACTGGAAATGAGAAGGACATCCTGGCTTCCTTCTCCACCAGCAAAATGGGTCTGTGACAGCCATGAGGGATAGGACAGGGGACTGACAGGAAGCCCCTCCCCAGAGAAAATCTTTTCAGTGCTTCACCCACTGATCCTTGTGGGGCTGGACCTGAGTTTTGGTACTGAGGTTCTTGTAACTTCTAAATCCTTTTTACTGTCTCAGTTGTCGCATGTTGGTGCCATTTGCTTTTAAGCCCTGATGTCCCAAATATTCATTTTAGAGCTTCCAGCAGCACTGTGTGGCCTTCCTGATCTATCATGACGATTCCGAGGTTTCCCAGCCAGCCCAGCCTGACCCAACCCGTCTTCTGTGAGCAGCGTCCCTCCCTCCTGTCCTTGCCCTGGGCAGGATTCCGGCCTACATCTGCCCTTCTGGCCTCCGCACATGCCTTTATTCTTTTCCCTTTCCTGTCATATTTCTTTGGTGTAGTCAGTTCCAAATGACTTCCTCCCAAAATATTGTCACCTGGATCCTTCTGGTTCTCATTAATAGCATTCATTCACCCCCTTGAGGCAGTGAAGTTATCACATGTATCATTAGTTATCTTACCGATGAACCCAGACCCCCACACATGCTAGGCAAGTGCTCAGCCACTCAGCCACAGTCACACCCTTTTTAAAGATGGTAGACAAGTTCTCACTAACTTACCCAGGCTAACTTCAAATTTTCAATCACCCTGCCTCAGCCTCCTGAGTACCTGGGATAATATGTGTGCACCACTCTGCCCCACTGCTTTGTGACCTTCTCTAAGCCCGCGACTCTCTCTGCTCTCACCTGAGGCCCTTGTGCAAGGCCATTCATTTCACAGGCACTCTCTTGTGGATGGACAACTAACCAATAGGGGGAAAAAACCAAGATGAGAATGATGACGTAGGACAAAATGAAAAACAAAACAGCTTACTGTCATCCAAGGGATAGAAAGTGATGTTGACCCAGTCCGAATGCTCATCTGCAGACTCTGCCCTGACTCTCAAGGTGTGGTCGCCATACTTGGAAAGACTTGAGAAATCACATTCCGTGGAGGCAGTGCTCTTGCACACTTCTTGGAATCTCTTATAACTAGACAACCAGAGAGACAAAATCATGAGCGCTCTAACTGAACTCTCCTGAGGCTGACTAGCGTTTTATACCCTCTGCTACCAAAGACTAATGGAAGTTAATGAGAGAAATATAAAGTAGTTCTTAATGATCAGTCTTGATGAGCAGAATGCATAATTCACAGTAACATTTCCCAAACTGTAGGCCTTGAATGATGCTTGGGTATCATAAGCCATCTCAGAAACAATATATCACATGGTCAAATAATTTTGGGGGTAACTGAGTATAAAAATAGGTGTCTTTTACAATTGATATTAGTGCATGTTTGCAGTATATAATGATGACACTCACTGGGAGGAGTTGGGATGTGAACACGGTGTATTTCAATTCTTTTTTATTTCTTTCCTTTTCCTCCCTCCCTACTTCTTCTATCTTTTGGTTCCCTTCCCTTTTGCAAAAGATCTCTAAAAAAAAAAAGCCACAGAACTTCTGAGGGTCTGAACTATAATAACAAACATGTGCCTCTTCAGGGACGTGCTGCCCACTCGGCACACTGACCAGAAAGCTTCCTCCCTTGAGCGTATATTTCTGAAAGCAGTGGGACACGATTTCTGACATACTGATGCATACAGACTAACTAAAATAACTATATTTTAGTGACTTCAGGATATGTCCTAAAATGCTCAGCATTGCTATTCTCCTGGAAAAATTATAAGGTATTACATGGACCTCAGTGGAACAGTAACCCCAACTGTTACCATCGAAGGGAGGGCAGCAGAAATGTCACATGAGGAAGAAAAAGGGTAGTACCTGGAAATACCCAGTGGTAGTAAAGCAGATTCTGTCCCTGATGACTTCACCTAGTCATTAGCTCCACGTGACCACAGGAGGGTCAAGGCTCCCTGCAAGTGCAAGGGCCATCTGACTGGTTCCCACTGCACCTCCCTGTTTAGGTGCCAAAGCCAATTTGGCTGTTGTACAAGTGACAGAGATGGTGGTGGCGATAAAAATAACAACAGCAACACAAATGGAGCTTGGGGTTCAGGCGTGGAAAGACTGGAAATGCCTAGCCAGGCTCAGGTCTGCTTGATTTCAGAGTCTTAGAGTATGCATGGGGGAAATCACACTTGATTGCATTCTTAATGAGATCCAGAATCATCCATTGCAAAAAAGCTGGTAGGGACAATTGAGGCTTTATTATTATAATCTTTCTCTTTCTCTCTCTTTTTTTTTTTTTGTGCTACTTAGAATTGAACTCAGGGCCTTATGCATGCTAGGCGAGTACTCTACCACTGAGCTACATCCCAAGACTACCACAAACATTTCACTAATCAATCAACTCTTCGAGGCTGTTTAATATTGCACTCTCTGGAAACTCCATAGGTCATTTCATGAGGGGATTTCCTTGATGTGGTCATTCTCTGTTTAAGCCAATTCATCAGTTGACTGACACACAAAGAATTTCAAAAGTCATTTTACAATAACTTCTCTTTCACTAGGTTATTTGTATTGAATTTACCAATATTTCTCTATACAATTAAATGGGTAATAGGACTCATTCCTTGTATCTACATGAGAATATTGGTATTTCCATATTGAAATCACTGATACATCCTCTGAAGTGCCCCATTCTGCCTACCCCAACCCCAAAGCACACATGTGAAGAGAGCTTGTGTCATCTACTCAGGTGAAATCCTAAGCAACCGTTATGGAGCCACAGAGGAGTAATCAGGTATTTCAAGATTGATTTCTTCCTCAAAGTTATGCCCAGCACATGCTGTGTTCTACCTGCAGTTCCTGAGGAGGAAACCAGGGGCCCAGGCACAGACTTGTCCTTCCTGCCCCCCACCCCAAGTCACAGGGACCTCTCCTCTAAAGGATGAACACCCTAACCCAAGCACTGCAGCTACGATGCCACACAAGCAAGACACAGTGACAGAAATAAATTACAGGGAAGAGAGACAGAGAGAGGTGCTGTGGTGGGTTTTGGTTTGTCTCCTCTGAAACTCTCATGGGAGGCTAGTCCCCACTATGGGGTATGAAGAGGGTGGAAGCTTAGTCAATCCTGCTGTTTACAGGAGGGAACTTCTAGAGGGTTTAGGTTTAGATGAGGCCATCGGATGGAGTCCCCGTTGAATCCTGGTGGCTTCATAAGAAGACAGAGGGTGTGCACATGTGTGTTTCCTGTCTTTCACCATGTGATGCCCTGCACTGCCTTGGGACTCTCCCAGCAAGAAGGCCATCAGCAGATGCAGCCTCTCAGCCTTGGATCTCCACAGCTGTGAGCCAAAATAAACCCTTTCTCTTTACAAAGTACCCACCTTCAGGTATTTTGTGATAGAAATGAAAAACTGATTGATACAAGAGGGAAGTTCATTTTCCATGGTGAAATCTCTACAGTTTTTCACACAGAGTAGAGAAAACAGAGATAAAATGCTAGAACCATATCATCAGAAAAAAAAATAGTTTTTGAATGTCCCTTCTTCAATTGCTTCATTCTGGACTACAGACTGGCTGAAAGTACTGTGTTAGTGTTAAAGGTCTCGAACTGCAGTGTATGATGTAAAAGATGGTCCTGTTCTTATGGAACACACATTGAAATATATAGGGGCAAAGGGCATGATGTGTAAGAGAGGAAGGAAGGAAAAGGAAAATGTGGCAAATACTAACAACTGGTAAATATGAATATAGGGTTTCTGGAAGATTTTAGTACTAGGCTCAAAATTTTGAAATGTTTTTGTGAAACTTCACCTTGATTGGCCTGGGCACTGGTGGAGCACACTTGCAGGTGCGTATGGGTGGGTAATGGAGGGTGACCTTGGGGCCTGTGTCTGGTCTTTGCCCCTCTGCTCTTCTTTGTGGTTGCCATGAACTAAACAGTTTTGCCCCACCAGGCCCTTCTGCCATGACATTTGTGCCTTGAAGCCAACTGACCAAGGACTGAGACCACAAGCACACTAAGCCTCACCTCCTTTATGTATTATGTATTACATCTCACGGAGAAGAAAGTTGTCTAATAGGGTTCTCTTCATGTGACATGATTTTAAACCCAAAACAAAAACTTTAAAACCCAATAAGTAGCCAAGGATTAGCTTATTCTTTTTTCTAAGTCTTTCGCTTTGAAGGCCTTGGGTGTGTTCCTAAAGTAATAGCTGGATGAATGGAGGGCAGGTTCAGAAAAATCAGGAAGGGAATTTCCTCCTGCTCCACTGAAGAGCTTGCCTATTTCCTATGTTTCTGAGTCACTTGGGGAGCAGGTATGTCAGCTCATTGGCCTTGGGACTCCTGCTGCTATTTGCACCTGGTGTAAAGGTGTGTCCCCTGTCCACCTTGGCAAATGCCAAGAGAGGGCAGGTGTGGACTTACTTCACTAGACCGAGGGAAACAGGGACAGGCAGGACAGTCCTGCTGAGATAATCGTCCAGTTTCAGCAGGCAGCTGCTGGGACACTGAATGCCCACTGTGCCATTCAGTTTGTCTGTGCCACAGAAAGGGGCAGGGGACGTGGGAGCAAGGGTCTTCCTGACTGCGTTGCAGACCTCGATTTTTTTGGAGTCTTCCGCTGTACATTGCTGGTTTCTAGCAGTACAACTCCACGAACGGCAAATGACAGCAGCAACATTGTGCTCTTAAATGACATAAATTGTGACAGATGAGCTAGGTTCCACATAGCACTATGCTATTACTGCAGCTAATTCCATCTATACATATGATAAAATAGTCTGTATCCACCCACAATCCTATCATAAACAAACCACAGACAAACACAATAAATTAAAGAAAAGCTGATCACAAGAATGCCCTGGACAGAGAGAAAAAGCTTTCCTGATCTGTCACAGTCACACAGGTGACACTGGTCAGATTCCTTCCTTCCTGTGACCAAGCCCAGTGGCTAGTCCAGAACTACCGTGCTTTCTCAGATTCCTGCCGAAAGTCTCAAAGACTCACCTATGATATTGAGCCGTGAAAGTTAGGTTCCCTTTGGGAAAGGCAGGAGAGTCCCACTGGAGAATGTTCTTGAAATTCACTGAATTCATCCTGACATTTTCAGGAGGTGGCACAATCCCCAATGCTGTAAATAAATAAATAAATAAAAATAAAGGAAACATCTGCAACTATTTTTCCTCTAAAAGGTTTCCCAAGAAACTGACACATCCACCACTTGGCTTTCCTTCACAGCTCTGTATCACTCACATGGACAGACGGGAGCACATTCACTGACCAGGCTGAATTTGATTTGAAGAGCTATTAAAAGAAATTTCAGAAGCAAGAGTGAAGTGGGGACAGGTGATGGTGACCAGGATGTGACTGGTGGTAGGAAGTACAATGTGGGTGGGGTAGGGCAGGGCCAGTGGATTTCAGATGCATTTCCAGAGACATACTCTCGCTTTAATGACCAATTTGATGTGGGGAATTTGAGGTTGTGTCTATTTCTGGCTTAAGCACCTGGTACTCCACTTAGAGCTGGGTAGGAAATCCCAGTCCTGTTTTAGCTGTCTTAGATTAGAGATGCTAGAGAAATGCTGGGAGATATCAAGGACAGAACTGGACCAATGATCCCAGAGGTCACACAGAAGGCAGATCTGTGCTAGAAACTAATTATTTTTAACCCTTTAAACAGACAATTATCAATAAAAATTATAAGTTATAAAGAAAGAAGATCATCTCATAATCACCAATATTGCCCTACTGATACCAAAACACATCGGTGAAAAAGTCATGGGTCTATTTAATGCCTGGCTATGGCAGAACCTCCTCCCCTCCAAAGGACAGCACAAGGAAAGGAGAGAAGCAGGCATGGTCATGAAGGTAGCTACAGCTGATCCGGTAGAGGAGGATGCTAAGTCCTAAGGGCCTGGGAGGTGGGGAGCGGGGGAGACCAGAGAGCCATCTGAGCACTTTTCACATTACAAGAAGGCTGGGCAGCACCATGCGCCTTAGGGGTGCACAGGAAAGCTTTTTTTTGGATCTCGAACTTTAGAATCCGTAGAGCTGGGTCGTTTAGAGGCAGAATTAGATTCCAGGGCGCAAAGGAATAAGAGGATGGTGTGGGGAACTGGACACGACATGGAGGCCTTTGTGCCCGCGGACCCGCGGTGACGCGAAGGGGTACGGAAGGGGGTGGTCTCCGGGGAGGATCTGGGGTGTGTGGGGGGTGTGTGTGAGGCGGGGCCTCCTCCACCTTGCAGAAGAGTCTAAGGCAGTCGTGCTGGGCGCGGAAAACGACTTTTGTTAGAACTCGCCGGGAATCCCCACCCCCTGAGTTTGCGAGCCGGACAGTGCATAATCCAGGTGCCCCGGGGTGGGGTTCCTGCTCTGCGGCGGAGTCCAGCAGTGCGGAATCTCTTCCCCTCGAGGCCCGACGCGGCACACCGTCTCCGTCGGGGTGCAAGCAGCGACCCACTCCCGGGGATCACCGCCCAGCGCGAGTGGCAAGCAAAGTGCTGCTAGCTGCGCCGCCCAGTTCCCCAAAGCGCCTGGGGGAGGCTCCCCCTTGGGCACGCGCACCGGCCCTCCCGGGGCCCCCGCTCACCTGACGCCAGCAGGCACCCGCCCAGCCAGCTCGTGAAGCTCCCCGCCATGGCCCGGAGGGCGCCGAGGGCACCGCGGCACACACGCCCCCGGCCGCCAGCGCCAGCGCCCGCTTCCGGGAACGCGCCGGCCGGCCGGGAGGGGCGGGGCCTGGCGAGGCGAGGCGGGGCCTGGAGAGACGGGACGGGGCGGGCCTGGCGAGGCGTGGCCTGGTGAGACGGGGCGGGGCGATCTCAGGGCTCCTCCCCGGCAGCCGGCAGCCGGCAGCCCCGCCCAGCCCAGCGCCCCAGCCCCGGGCGCTCCACCCTAGAGGCCCGGGTCAGGAGTTTGGCAGGGGGTGATCAGGTTGAGCAAGGCGGCCTCCAGCTAAATAAATACTTGGATACTTCAACTCAGGGTTCAGTCGAGGCGGTGGGATTATGGGTGGTAGTTATTTTTCTTCCTGCCATTCAGTGTCCCTCCTGTTTTCTTCTCGGGAGGGACATGTTCCTTCTGATGTCCTCTCCCTGACGAGCAGGTGAGTTAAAGCACCCAGCTGCACGCGCAGTTGGAGGGGATCTTTAGGCTGCCCCCCAGAAAAACAACCAAGTTATTTATCTCGAAGTGACGTCTTTCTTGAGAATGCACAGAAAGGTTTAATTTCCTCTTTCCAAATTCGCAGTGCCGAGGTTGGAAATTCCAAGTGTGTGTGTGTGTGTGTGTGTGTGTGTGTGTGTGTCCCTGCTCACATTCACGCTGGAACGCACCTGGAGAACATGCGCAAGGGGACTACACCTGCAGCCCACTGGACAGTTAGGGAGAGCAGGTGCCATCCTAAAATGCTAGAAGAGCTACAGATCTGTTACACACACGCACACACACACATGCACACACACTGCAATGTGAAAGGACTCTGAAGACCACACCAAGTTTGTATGAAACAACAGTAGTGTATTAGCAATATACAAACTCCAACCATTATACAAAAATTTAAAAAAGTGCACACGCACACAGCCAGAGAATTTATCTTAAAAGATCACCCTGGAGATTTTCAAAACACAATAGATGCATTCAGAGGACAGAGGAATTATATCAGTTATCTATTCAAGGTGCAAATGGTAAGACTCATGGAACTGTTGTTCTTCCCTTTTTGAATTTTTTCTTTTATTCCCCCTCCTGAGTGTGTGTGTGTGGGGTGTCTAAGAAACTATCTCTTGGGGTGAGGGGGAGAGAGAGAGGAGGATCCTACACCTTTCATGCACCAGAGGAGCCTAGCTGCTGGGCAACACTTCTAAGTATTCCTGTATATTTTCTCCTATTTTTCCAAGATTTGTAAGATCATGGTGATTGCCTGGTGCAGTCTCTTTATTTCAAGAAAGAAGCAGCTGAGGCTCAGAGAGGCTAAGCCAAGACACCCAGGGTCACACAGCAAAATGTCAGCAGTCCACATACTGTTTGGTACACAACACTCTAGAACCTCACTCCTTTCTCCAGAGTCACAGCAACTGTATTTCCACATAGGGCATGTGGAACCAGCATAGGTAACACTTTTAAAATTGCCAGATAGGATCTCTTAAGACTTATCTTAAAAAATGTGGCACTGAGATTTTTAATCTCTCTCTATTCATCTCCTGCCTGGTACTAGTTATTAATGCATGAGTGTTTTCCTTAAACTAAGGAGGCTGGTCAGTGGCTATGAATGGTGCTTCAAGAGAGGAGGAGTCAACATAATATCGGAGATGAATACATTACTGCCCTGCCCTTGATTCTTATGCATCTGCCTCCTTTCCAGCCTGCTTTATTGCTCATTCCTGCAGCCTCTTGGGTAAAAGGCTCTCCATGTGCTAAACACTGCCCACAGCTCCTGTGTGACTGTTTTCCCCTTCTTTCCCTCCTTCCATCCTCAATTTAATTATTTCTCAAAGCACCTTTGAAACCCAGCAGGGCCTTTACCCTGGGAAACCAGATGCACAATCATCAGACATTATGTGAGCATCAAGGGAGTGGAAGGGGCAGCTTCCTACAAAAGGCAGCACTCTGAACTTGTAAACAGTGCAACAATGATGCTATGTTCCCAGCAGTGGGAATTTGCATAGACAAACTCACCCAAAGAACTGGGCACTCTACAGTTCCTTCCCTACTCCATCCCTCACTGGACACCTGCAGACCACAAGGCTGCAGATTAGGGCTCTCAGTTCAGGTTAACGAAGTAATTTGGAGTCATCTCATGATATAACCATCTCTGATGTCATCATCCACATCAGAACTACCAGTGTCACTCTTATCGGAGAGATCATCTCCGGCCTGCAGACACTCAGGAGGGAGGCTGGGGAAGAGCACCTGTAGCTTTCCCCCACTAGCCACCACAAAGCTTGGATCTGTCTCCTGGGAACCCTCTTCTAGGTTGACAGTCTCCTCTGGAGGAGTTAACAATAGTGAGGTTTCTTCGGAGTCTTCTGGGTCATCATGGAGAACTCTCAAAAACACAGAATTTAGATTCACATTGAAGGTAATTTTGCCCCCTGACCCCTCAGTGGAGTTGCTGTCATTGTCCTCGGGACAGAGGTCCTGAGGCAGACCTTCTGTCCTCTCACAGGGCTCACTTGTGTGTTCCCTTTGTCCTGGGTTTGGCCCTAGTGCTGCAGGGGGCCAGGGCCAGGGCTGGGGCTGGGGCTGAGTTTCCTCTTCAGACTCTTCTGACTCCTCATCAGCTGGGTCTTCCAGATGGGAGGCGTGGGAGGTGGCTGAAGAGATGGGGATCTGGCTTAGAAGCTGATTTGTCAGGCCATGCATGGTGTAACCACCCTCACTTGTTCTGGGGGATACCTCATTTTCGCTGTCACTTTCATCATCATAATTATAATCCCACACTTTCTTCTTTCTGTTGATGTAAAAGACCTCCACGGTATTCACCTCTTCCAACAGTGGTAAGTTAGGAACAGTCCAGACTTCAAAGTTTCGAAAATTCTGAGGGTGGGGGAAGAAAGAGAGATTGTATCACTTGTATTTGCTCTTTATTTTTCACATAATAAAACTTAGTATTCATTGCACAATGATGCGCATGGTGATGATAATAAAAATAGTAACACAAGAGCTGGCCATTATATTGTGCTGACTAGTTGCCAGGCATTGCTCTTAGCACTGCACATGTATAGTTGGCCTCTGAACCCCCAGATGCTGAAGTCCTTTACAGATAATATCACAAGAGTGGCAAAGCATCTACGAATATCCTCCCCTGTGTAGACCAGGCTGTCCAATTTGATACAACTTCTCTTCCCTAACTCTACCAATATCTAGCCTTGGGATCAATTTTTCTACTGGGTTATTAATCATTTTTCTTAGTCATAGGAGTTCTTTATATAACTATATAATGTGTACACTAATTATATGTTAACTATTTTCATACATATAGTTCTCCAAGTCTATGGTTTATCACATTATTCTTTTTATGATGACATTTGATGAAAAGAAATTCCAAATTTTTAATATAAGAAGAGTTAACAATTCCTTTATAGTGTTTGATTTTTGTGTCTGAGATAGCCTTCCTTTCCCTCAAGCCCTACAGAATCAGTCATACAGAGACTCCTCAACTTATGGTGGAGATATGCCCAATAAGTGTATAGTAAGCTGAAAATACTGCAAATTAAAAAGTCACTTAATACACCTAACCTAAGAACATTATAGCTTAGCCTAAACTAGCATAAACATGCTCAGGACATTTACATCATCCCATATCTGGGCAAAATCATCTAACAAATAGCCTATGTTATAATAAAGCATTGAATATCTCACATAGTTCAAAATTTAAAGTATGGTTTTTACTAAATGCGTTATTTTTGCACTACTATAGAGTTAAAAAATTGTAAGTGGAACCATTGTTGAGGACCATCTGGCTTTCTAAAATTTTAAAGTTTTTCCTTTCATATTATAATCTTTAATTTACCTGAAACTAGCTTTCATGTATGGTGTGAGGTAGGGATACTATGCTATTTCCCCTAGTATATATGATTTACTGACTGGCTCATCTTTTTCCTGCTAATTTGCAAGACTCACTGTTATGTTTTCATACAAGTGGGTGTGTATCTAAGCTTCCCATTTCACAAGGTTTTTGTTAATGCTTTTCAACATGATTTGATAATTTCCCCCACACTGAGCTTGCACATCATCTGTTAAGACTTTTTTCTTATATGCTTTAAAATATTTTTGCTATTATTGTAATTGTATTTTTTTTTTACTATTATAAATAGTATTCAGTTTATGTAAAATTCAAAACCAGGCCAAACTAATCTCTGCTGTTTGTAATCAGGACAGTGGTTATCCTTGGAGAGCGTTCGTGCTTGAAAGGTGGCAGAAGACAGAATTCTGGAGGAGCCAGCCATGCTCTGTTCATCAAGACATGAATTAAGGGCAGGTTCAGGTTATGGAGACTGACTGAGCTTTACACTTAGGATTCACATCCTTTATTTTTTGGAAGTTGAAAAGCAGTTTCACGCTTACTTTCTAATTGAATGTTACTGATTTTTTATGGGATGACCTTGCTAATCTTATAAATCCTATTAATTTATCTCTAGAGTCATGTGAATTCTTTATTTAGACAACTGTATCATCAATAACTAATCATTGTCTCTGCCTCATCTCAAACTTTAAGCTCCACAAGGGCAGGATTTTTTGTTTGGTTTGTTCACATCTATATCCCTAATACCTACCTATGTCGACAAATGCTAGACGCTCAATAGATACTTGTTAAATTAAAAGCAGAAAATACACCATTTAAAAATTTTAACATCTATTCTTGATTAAAAATATACATAAACACACTAGGCCTAGACTGCCCTATTTTCCTTTTCCTAGAGTTTTCAAATGCAGGGAATAATTTTTAATGGAGAAATACTAAAGAGACACAAGAGGATAAAACCTTAAGTGCAACTGTGGAGGGATCTTTAATTACGTGGTTGTTGGAAAATCAGAATAAGGTGAATGAGTTTGGACATCAAAAAATATAATATTTCTGAATAAACTATTAAAGTTACACAAAAGGAACACAATGGTGTGGAGAAAATGATAATTGACGGCAAAAGCAGTTGGGTCAAAAGACAAGCATTTTAGAACGATGTATGGCCGCTATCTAGATTCTTGTAAAGGCTCTCACCGACAACCAAAGAAGAAATGAAAACAAGAAAATGATCGTTATTGTTAACAATGAAAATAACAACAATGAGAGCAACTACCAATTATTATATATGTGGCAATGAACAAAAGTAGTAAAAATGATTCACCAATGTCAGTGAGGCGCTGGACAGTTATATGCATCACTACTGGCTTTAAAAATCACTTATTCTTGTGTAAGATAAATTATATTATGTATATGTGAAGTAACCCAAAAATACAAAGACAATCTATATAAAAATTTCTATCACACTATTCATAATGGCAAAAGAAAGAAGAAATGAAAAAGAAATCAACCTAAATATCTTATAGCTTCGGAATGGTTAAATCATATGTTAATAATGAAATTCTATGTAATCATTAGAAATAATACGTGAACAAACAGTAAAGAGAAAACATAAAATTCACAGATACATTTATAACTCAAAATGTTTTCAGGAATGAAAAGGGAAGGAGCCAGCCTGTAAAAACTCTGGTGCTTTTAGAACATGAAATTTTCTTCTGTGAAAACATATAAAGTCAAAAGTTGAAAAAATAAAGAGAGAAAATTTTTAAAAACTACATACCAAGGCTTTGGGAAAATTAGTGTGTAAGCATATATATCCAATCTGTCTCAGTGTTGAGACGACGATTACTATGGCTATTACTATAAAAGTAATAGTAAGTACTGCTATTTTTACAGATTCTGATGTCCCTGTTGATGAGAAAATAAATTAATTTATTTCAAAAGAAATCCAATAAGCAACCAGAGGTAGAAATAAATGCACACTGCTCTGGTGTTACAAGGTGATACTGAGCAAATATAAGTTTGGGGGAAAAGAGCAGTTTTAGACATCTGCGTGTTCCTAGGCCATGGTCACTCATTTCAGAATAAACTGTATTCTTACTTTCTTAGAGCAGAGTTGTTATGTCAATGATTCTGGTGCCCATTATGGGGCCCCAGAGATGTACCACTTCCACAGGAGGGGTCACCCCAATAGGCACCAGGTAACAGCACCAACACCAGCCTGTGTGTCCACCAACTGGATCACCTCCTCAGTGGGACACTGGGGAGTCCTTCCTGGAGCTGGGAGCCTCCCTCAGGATGGGCTGAAGACCCCTGGTTTATTCTGAGCTGGTTTATTTGGACATCCTCTTTCTTAGAACATTTGTTTCCTGGCATTTGGTCTTTTTCTCCTCCATTCCTCCATTATCTAAATTTTTTTTTTAATCGGTACCGGGGATCGAACTCAGGACCACGTGCTTGCAAGGCAAGTGCTTATGCCACTGAGCTAAATCCCCAGCCCTCCATTATCTAAATTTGCCTCTTTTTTTTTTCTCCTGATCATTACAATCTTGCCCCTTTTACTATTTTTTATTTATTTTTACTATTGTCCTTTTAATTCAGAACTTCTGTGAGCACCTTCTTAAAAGGCCCCAAAAGTAAGAGGTACTCTTCTCCCCAAACTAACAGTGTGACAGAGTCAGGGTGGAACTCCCCAGGATCTGTCCTGGCCTCACAGAGAAGCCCCAAAACAACATAATTCCTGGTTCCTGGGCCAGAAAGACCATTATTGGCTTACCTAGGAAGACACACATAAGGACTTATTACCGAGTTCCTTGAACCTCCTCGGGTATGTTCTATAAATGTTCAGGACTTGCCTATAAATGTGAGGGGACTTGGCCTTGGAAACCACCTCCATATGCAATACGGAAACCAACCCAAAACACAATTTCTGTTGATTAGCACCGGAAGTTGCAATTTTGGGGAGAGGACATATCTCCACTAAAAAAACAAAACAACAACAACCAAAAATACTAAACTGAACCAAGCCAAACCATGTACACTGGTACTTCTGTACATGAACTCAAGTCTTTCCATAATTCAGGTCACAAATCGAATTGGCTGAGAACTGAATCAGATTCAGTAGTTAGGTTTAGTGTTGACCTTATAGGGAAATTTGATCCAATTCTTGTCCAATTCAGTTTGCATATTTAGCTTTGCAAAATAAAAAAGTACCAGTTTATATTCTGTTATGTAATACAGTAGTCACTAGCTATGGTCATTTAAATTTATATAATCAATATGAAACAGCAATAAATGCCAGTTTCTCATCCTAGCAGCCATAAATCAGTGTCCATGTGAGGTTCATGTTAGCATGTGCTGCAAGCAGGAAGCTGTGGAGAAGGGACAGCCTGCCCGAAAAGCCGAGGCCATTCAAAAACTGGCTTTAACCACACCAGGAACCAAAATCTGGACTCAGCTTTTTAAGTCCTGCACCTCAAGATCCTCTATCCTCTCTGACCCACACTGTGACTATTCTTCCTTTGCTCAGTTCACAACTAGCCTATCATGCCGGCCCACTCCTACCTCAGGACTTTGCATTTGCTGGATTGTTGCTCTAGAACTCTCTCCCCTGATACATCAGCAAGACTCACTCTCTCCTGTATTGCTTTTCCACTGTCTTGGTATTAAGTAACAACAAAGTCAATGGCACAAAACTACACAGATCTATTGTTTTTGGATTCTGGAGGTCAGAAGTCCAAAATGGTTTTCACTAAGATAAGTCAAGGAAAGTCCACTTTCTCACCTTTAGGGGCCTCTTTCATTCCTGGGCTCATGGTTCTCTTTGATCCTCAAAGCCAGTTTTATAGCCTCCCGATCCCCAGCCTTTGACCTCTGCTTCTGCTGGCATTGCTCTTTCTCTGACTCTTAAGTCCTCAGTGTCTCTCTCCTTTCTAAGGATCCATGTGCTTGCCTGGGGCCCACCTGGGTGTCTCAGGCTCTTTTTCCCCAATTCAAGATCCTTATTTGAATCACACCCACCAAGTCCCTTGGCTACATTTACATACCCAGGATGGGCGGCCATTACTCCACCTGCTACACCTTCCTTGAATGCCACCTCTTTGGAAAGCCTTCTGTGGCCATCAGTGGCCCTGCCCGTGTCCCCTTGATCAGTCAGTGAGTGACCCCTGTGCTACTGTGCATATCTGGGACACATCTGAGCTGCTCCTTATCTAAGGTACTGCCCTTGGCCAGAGCAGGGCTGCCCACCTGGGGGTTGTACCACATGGCACCACTAATGGACTGGTTGAGGATCCAGTTCATGCTCCAGAGAACCTCTAGGGCTCAAGTTCCACTGAGACCACACATTAGCTTCATTTCTCTCTTCCTGGCCCCTCTCTGTTCCTTCATTCTCCATTCAACTTGAGGTCACCCTCCGCAGTGATGAATCACACTTAACAAGAATTCCCATCCTAGGTTCTGCTTCCAGGGAATCTGAACCAAAAAACAGGGCCCTGCTTTATTTTTCTCCCTAGTGTTTATGTTCACTTCACATACTATCTACTGCAATTTTTAAAGCTTATTATTCCAGCTCCTACTGCAACATAGGTGCCAAAGTCAGGGATTTTTATCTATTTTTTTCATTTCTGTATTCCCAGTATTAGGAGGGATATCAGACTTGCAATATAGCTCTTTGTTACATGAAAGAACAGACCTTTTCCCTGGGGCCTAACTAAAGAGGCAATCAGTTAATTTTAGGGCTTCAAGGGGAAGGCATTTTGTCAGACCTCTAAGATAAGATCCCTGCTACCCCTCATCAGTTTGCCCTGAGACTGCAGTGTTTACTGCTGAGTCTAAGTTAGTGCTGGCTTCCAGCTGATAGCCCTGATGTCCACTCAGCATCATAGCTGCCTGGATATAGAGTTTGACTACTTAGCGGTAATTTGGAAGGCAAAGCCAAGTAAGCACAGACTGACTCGACACCATGTTCCTGCTTGGCTGTGCCTTCGCAGGTGGATCACAAATGTCCAGGTACAAAGGGCATCCATGTAATGCACGTCTGCTTCCCAAGGACTGTCAGCCACCCAGGGAACAACTGTGGGTGTCAGGAGACCCTCATCTGCCTGTTTTGTTCCTAACTGGTGTTTTTATTGTATGGAAGAGCATGGTTTGTAACAGAAGATCACGATATGACACAAAACGACATGTGTTCGCTCTTCGTCACTGGCTCCAGCACAGAACTGCGAAGTCCTGTGGAATTTCCTGACAGCACTGTGCTCTTCTAGCTCCAAAGCCCCACATGGGAATTATTATGGATGCAAGTTCCCTCCAGAACTTTAACTGTCACTGTGACAGTATTGACAGGTAGGACTTTAAGAGGTGTTGGGGATGCAGGGGTTCTGCTCTCATTACTGTATTAATGCCAATACTGTGGGAATACCTTTGACACTGTGGAAGTGGCTTTGTTATAAAAGTGATCCACCTCCTGCTCTCGACATGTAATGCCTCCATCGTGCTATGACGCAGCAAGCAGACCCTTCCATCTTGGACTCGCCAGCTTCCAGAACTGTAAGCAAGAAACCTCTGTTCTTTGTAAGTTACCGAGTCTCAGGTATTGTGTTATGGCTGCAGAAAATGGACTCAGACAGAGACCATATCTGAGTTGATGGGAAGGATGTGACTCCTGGGGGCAAAAGGCAGCTCAGTGGCTTCTGGATGAGGGCTAATTGATAGAAAAAGCAAACCACAGGATTCGAGGGTGTCTAATTCTTGGTCGTAGTGTGAGAGATGAAGTGAACTATCGGACGTCTACTTGAAGTTAGAGAACTGGTGTTGGAACCTAAAACTATGCAAGTGCTGTAGGCATGAAGGTTCTGTATACCACGTTAGGTTTCCCTTATTTAACTAATGTCATAAAAACACCTGAAGTGAAAACTTGACAAACTTTTTCTTTAGCATCAGTGTGTACATCACTGGGCTTTGAGGTCACCCAAGGATAGAGTCACAGTGTGTTGTGGCTACAGCTAACCCTAAGCGTCACGAGTCCAGGGACTCTTGGGGGTGGTTCCACAAACAGCTATACCACTTAAAATTCCTTCCCTTCTACATCTGACCTGAGTTTTACTCTGGTCAATCAGACTATTAAAGAGACTTCCACTGGGGTGGGGAATCTGAGAAGGCCTTCTCTGAGGGAGACTTTGCACGAGACCCAGTTACTTCCCAGACAACACTGGGCAGAGAAAGCTCCTAAGCTGCAGTTTCTCACTGTACATTTCTGCAATTGTTTTACAGTTTTGCTGTCTTTGCAAGCGTTGGGCTTTCTGTCTTCCTCAGTGACTGTTTCATCTACTCTGCCAAGTTCCCCTTCTTCTCCAAGTGAAGATCCCAGCTCCTGCCGGCCTGGCCACAGCTAAGCACAACACCCAACCTCAGATTCCAAAATCTTTCACCTTCAATGCTTTTGCATACAGTAGCTTCAAATAACTGTGCATCTTCCAGAATGGTCAACCTAAAGGCATGCAGCTCTGCATTTAATCCTGATTCCTCGAAATAAAAGTGTTTCCTGTTCAAAAAGGCACCTTGATCTTATAAAGGGAGAAAATCGGATCATCCTAATCCAGGACACCAGCTGTGAGCACCAGCTGGTGACCAATGGAAAATATCTCTGGGAGGTGCCTTTATTAAAAGAAACACCTTCAGGGTACCAGGAATTTCAGTTATTTTTTTTATGGGTTTTTCTGTCAGTAAAAATATGAATTTTCAAAAATTAACATACCTGATTCTTGGCCAGGCTGATAGAGGATGCATTTTAGGGGAGCTTTTACTGTTGTGGTGAAGCGTATTGACTCGAAATAAACAGATACACAGTAGTTTGTGTTTGGAATTAAATCGTTAAGGACATAACTGAAATTTCCACTGAAGCATCCATTTATTCGAGGTTCATGCTGAAAAAGAAAAAAGTAACACTCTAGTAAGAATTTCATTTAGAGGCAGGCTGTAAGAATCCCTTTGGGATTCTGTCTTCAAATCCTAAACAAGGTCAGAAATAGTGCAGGTGTGACAAGGAAAAGGATTCATAAATTGCTTGTGGCAACCAGCTCATCATAAAACTGCATGTATTTAAACACACGTACATATATCTACCTTACAACCATGAAATCTAGTCTAGCAAATCTATTTCCTATATGAAGAAGAGAAGTCTCAAGAAGAATGAAACTCTCTATGATGTAATTTTTACAAAATTATCTTATCTCATTGACAACACGGATCTAGTTTATACCTTAGAAAGGGCTTTCCTGTATACTGGCTCCTTTAACTTTCAAAACCATTGCTCTGGTTTAGATGTGCGATGTCTCCAAAAGTTCTATATGCTCAGGGATGGTGGGCTCTGGGAAGAAACTGAATTGTGTTGGCTCTGACTTCATTGAGTGGACTAATCCACCGACAAGCCTACTAGCTGAATGAGTTGATTAGGAGATAGCACCTAATGGAATGGAGCAGGCCAAAGAATGGATTTTGTTTCCGGCACATTCCTCTGGGGTTGTTTCTCACTCTGCTTCCTAGCTTCCATGAGGTGAGCATCTTTCCTTGGCCATGCCCTTCCGCCATGATATTTCTGCCTCACCATAGGCCGAAAGTAATGGAGCTAGTTTACTAGGAACTGAAACCATCGGTCCAAATCAACCTCTCCTCCTTTAAAGTGTTTTGTTGAGGTATTCTGTCACAGTAGCACAAGGCTGACTAAACACAACCATCTAGGCACTATCTCCTTTCCACAGATGAGGAAACTGCAGGTCAGAGTGGCCAAGGAATTTGCCCAAGATCACAGAGCTTGTGGGTAGCAGGACAGAGGCTGATGTCTAAGGCATATTGCCCCTCCTTTCCCCCTGTAGTTCTGTTATGTTTCAAGACACACAATGATAAACCTGGGTACAGTAGCAGAGGCCTATAATGTCAACACTCAGGCAGGCTGAGGCAGGAAGGCAGCACAATCAAGTTCTGCCTGGGGAACTGAGCAAGACCCTTCCTCAAATTACAAAAAAGTAAAAAGACTGGGGATGTAGCTCAGGGGTAGGACACCACTGTGTGAAATCCCCAGTATTAAAATAAAATTTGATGAATAGCAAATTTAAGACAAACAAAAAAAACCTACCTTTTTATAGTTTCCAAAATACATTTTACTAGCACTTTTATAGATTAAGATTTCTAGCAGTTCAAATGCAGCCTTTGGTAATCCTGTGTTTCTACAAGTTTCTGTCTGGAAGGAGGGAGAGTTATGAAACAAACAGACTCACAAGCCAGCGAATGAAAAGGTCACATGTGGAAATGAACAATGAAAGGAGAAAGGGACAGGAAGGGATTGCACATGGCAGGAAGGTTTTCCCCTGGGGGAGGAGCACAGTGTGGCTGAGGGTGGAACAGCTGGGCGTTGCATTATTCTGCAAGGCTGACTTCCTGTTTCATGGTGCAGACAGAAGCTCCCACCCTGCAGTCCCCCTCTGCTATATTCCAGCTATCACTAGAGAGTGTGTCCCCAAGGGTTCGTGTGCTGCAGTTTAATCAGTAGTGTGAGGTAGAAGGGAATGAAACTCGACTGCTTGCGGACTTCAGAGGCAGGGCCTCAGAAAGACAGCTAGGATGAGGCCAGCAGGGTGCAGCCTCCAAGACTGAACCCTGGTGGCTTTACAAGAAGAGACTGAAAGAGACCACAAGAGACACCTGTGATCCCTGGCTCTCACCCTGTAATGCTCTGTGCTACATTGAGACTGACAGTCAGGAAGCTATCACCAGATATAAACTCTGGACCTCCGACCTATAGAACTATGAGCCAAAATAAAACTCTTCTTTACAAAGTATGTAGTCTTTGCTACTTTGTTATAGTAATAGGAAACAGACTAAGGCATGCTTTGTCTTTACCACTCCCAGTATTGAGACCAGGACCTTTGCACTGAGGTACATTCCTGGCTCTGTACTTTTTGAGATAAGGTTTCTTGAAGTCACTAAGTTGCTTGTCATCTTTCTGTCTCAACCTCCCAGAGTGCTGGGACTATAGCGTCTAGCCAAGACATACTTCTTTGGAGATCGGTGCTGCACACTCCACTTCCTGCCTTTATCTGCATAGTGCCTGCTCCCAGCCTAGGCCCTGTTTCATGTGCTCTAAAGTGCCATCCACTTTCAGTCACTCTAGCACACAGCCCCAGGAACCTCCCCCTGCAGGAATATGCTATAATTGCTTTCATAAAAAGTCCCTCGGTGACCCTGCCCTCCACTCCAGCTACCACTGCATATTCCTTCTCTTAATTGAAAAACTTTTTAGAAAAGATAAACTCCTGTTATTCTCCTTCCTTTCTTTCTTGAATCCACCCCAACAACACCTTTGCCACATGAGCTGCATCCATTCACCCTCAACCCCATTTCTCTACCACACTGTGCATCTGATCTACCTGAAAGTACTGTTTTCTCCCTTTATTTCTGCAAAATAAATGCAGAAGTTAGTTGCTTTTCATCACCCCACCACCAGTGAGGGGTCCAAGCCACCACCATCTTGCCTGGAACATATCACAAGCTTGTTTTAGTTTCTTGATTTTCTTTAATCCAGAAGTCTATTAACTACAGTTTTTCTTCTAACGGTGTTGTCAATATTCTAATAAACATGTCTCATTTTAGAAACAGTGGTCAAAAACATGGTTGGTAGCTCATGCTTTGAACAAGAGACATGGTTGAAATATGACAGTGAAGACACCTGACATAGTCTCTGAGTCTCCCGTTATTTTTGTTCCCTATTCCTAGGCTGCTGGTCCTAATTCATGGGGAGAATTTCATACAAAAAAAAAAAAATATATATATATATATATAATAGTAATTACATAATTTGTCACCACCATTTGAGTGATCACCATCTAACAGGTCTTCACTTGTGTTCTAAGTTCCAACTTTGCCCACTATGGCCTCTTCTAAACACACCAGCAAGGCTGCCTTATCAATCAGTAATACATCCATTTTTGTTTTTGTTTTTGTGGTGTTGGGGATTGAATCCGGGGCTTTGTACACGCAAAACCACAACTCTACCACCAAGCCACCTCTCCAGCCCCTACAGCTGCCGTTTTAAGCCTTGGGTCCTGCAGTGGCTTCTACCTTACTAGACTCACAGCCTGTTTTACCCTCTAATCTCGCTTCCCTCTGTTCTCCCCACTTGGTTTTCACTTCAGTCTCCTCTCTGCTGTTTTTTCAAACCTAGCAGGTCTTTTCCAACCCCAAAGCCTCTGAACTTCCTGTGCCCTCTGTCTGAAATGACCCTGCTCTGACATCTGGGTTTTTCTTTCTTTTTTTTGGGGGGGGGGTACTGGGAATTGAACTTAGGACCTCATGCTTACCAGGCAAGCACTGTGCCACTGAGCTAAATCCCTGGTTCTTGTAGGCTGGTTTTACTTGAGTGGGTTGTATAATTGGCAAAGGGCTTAGCAAACCATATGCTACTATAGCAGTGCAACCTGGGGTGTGCATTTGGTTGATTTTTGTACATCCCAGCATTCCAAGCAATGGCACTAACAAAGATCCACATGTCTCTACCACAGTCACCCTGAGGTTATAGACGCTGGGTTGAGTCCTTAGAGGAAATCAGAAAAGGACAGACCAGCAGGAAAACACTGCTTTTTTGCTCTCAGAGCAAAGGACACATGTTTTCATGTGTGACTCAGCTAAGCTACCCCTTCGAAGGAACCTCACCTTGGTGTGCCAGGCTCTGGCTGCTCTGTATGCATCACTGTTCCATGTACACCACACAACTCTCCCTCTTCTGTAGCCGTCAGTATTGTGCAAGTGGCTGATTCTCTTAAAGACACAGCTACTGGGCAAATCAACTTATTTCTACAGAGAATGAACCACAGACTTGCTTCCTAGGGTCAACAACACTGACGGCCACAACTTGTCATGTGAATTGTTCAACCATTGCACATGTTTGTCTGTTTGGTTATTTTATTTATCTACTTTGAAGAGAATCAAATACATCCATGGCCAACTCAGAACTTTCCGATTGCAGCAAGAGAGACCACTTACCCTCTTAACATTGTTCTCCAAGTGTTCCTCGATGATCAGTGACGTGTGATCATGTAGGTCTTCCTTATAGATCTTGGGAGCCAAAGATGGGAACTGCAGTGTCACACTGATGTGGTCTGCAAAGCCAATGATCTCAAAGTCTGGGGGCTCGATAGACGCTGTCAGGAAATCAAGTCAGAAACAAACCCCAACATCAGTCAGTGGCTACATAATGACAGTGTTCCCAGTGCTTCCCGTGGTTAGGATCTAGTTTTATTTCTTTTTTTTTTGGTATTGGAAATTGAACTCAAGACTTCCCATTTATCAGGCAGGCACTGTGCCACTGAGCTAAATCCACAACCCTCTAATCTCATTTATTTTAAAGAAAAAGAATTTTATTTTTTCTTCCTAGAGTCCTAGTTATACTCTGCTGTATTTATTCTACTTGTGAAGAACTGAGGTAAAAAAACAAATGCGCCTTTTGCTTAACATTATTACAGCAAATTGACAGATTTGGGGATGGAAGTCAGCAACTTTTTCAATTTTCAGGCTAGACACAACATTAAAAATAACTGATTTTCATAATGTGATAATAATACATAATCATAGAAAATCATGGTCAAAAATACAGATAGCAATTGTCTTTGCAGTTACTCATTTTTAAATCTATGCTATATGAGCCTAAATACATAATATTCAAGCATAGTTACTAAACTAGGGTATATATTTGTAAATACATGGACATGTACCATAGACACAGACACACACTAATTAAATCATTCTAGGTCACATGGTTTTATTCATATAATTTTATTTAACTATATTTCATAAAAATATATTAATCCTATTTACCTATATCAAGGGCTAGCCAGTTACATGAGCTGGCCTTTTGCACAATCTACAAGCTTAGAATGTTTTTTTTTTTTTAAAGGATTGCAAACAACAACAACAAAAACAAAAACAAAGAAGGAGCGTAGGACAGAGAGAGCATATGTCCCACAGAGCCTAAAGCATTTCTTTTCTGGCCCTTTGCAGAAAGACTATGAATCCTCGACTCACACTGTAAGTTTTCATTATTAATTCATTTTCACCAAGTAGCTGAACCATGACTTACCAGATTCACTATTTTTAACATTTATATTGTCTCTTAATTTTTCTGAATGGAATTTGTGTATTATCAAGTATTCACGGTACTAAATCTCAGCACCTGCCCTTAATAATTTCCTTATGACAAGTTACTAAAGAGGTATCCTGGATTGGAGTAGGCACATGCTGAGGTTTGTAATACATACTGCTTAATCCCTTCAGAAGGACTATGCCAAAGTACACCTTACATTCCCATCACGAGTCTCTCTGTATTTTTCAGGTTTATCATTTGAATCGAGAAAGAGACCTCATGCAGTTCTTCAACAGCCTAAATACCATGAGTCATAAACTGACTTCCTTTCCATCTGTGTGCGAACACACAGATGTGACTCTGGGTTGGAAACACACACACCACTGCAGCTACCCCGTAGGGATCTAAATGATTTGCCAGCGTGGCTTCAGACACCGTGACTGTGACAAAGCATGGATGTGCGGGGCACAGAACCAGCAAGCATGTACTAGGACACTGAAGCAGAATGGGATTTTTCTGTTATTTCTGAAACAGGCTCCAAAATGGAAAGTGAAAAATCAGTGTAGCCGGAACTGCTAACGCAAAGGCCTCTGGGAGTGGCTCCAGGCAAATGGAAAGTAATAAAAAGAAGCAGAACCAGCCTTGGGCTCCAGCCTGTGCTGTGAGCTTTGGGCCTCCATGTATGTGGCCTGGGTGTGCAAAAGCCACAAGCGGAAGGTACAGGGTTCGAACCTGGGCTGAGGTGGCAGAAGAAAGGCACTGGCCCAGGGTGATGTCACAGCTTAGATCCTGGCTACCTGAGTTCCATTCCCCTCTTCGTGCTGGATGTAAAGTGGTGAGAATAGAAGCACCACTGCCTAAAAGCCTGCTCTATGCAGGTATGGAGCAACCATCTCCATTGATTGATAGATTCATTCATTCACTCCCTCATTTGTGACAGAGTTTTGCTACATATTCCAGCCTGGCCTTGAACTCCCTATGTAGCTCAGGCTGGCCTCAAACTCACTGATCCTCCTGCCTCTGCCTCCCACAGGCTGGGATGACAGGCATGCCCCACCATGCTCAGCATAGGTATGGAGTGACAGTCTCTAAAGAACACATTACGGTCCCACTTTTCAGATGTGAAAACTGAGGCTTAGATCAGCAAAGTAACTAATCCCAGTTATACAGTTAGGCAATAGCAGGCCCAGCTATGAGCCTATAGCTGTAAATCTAAAACAGCTCTGCAGACCTTCCTATTCACAGCAGAGCAAATGATGAAGTTTTCACAGGGAACGGCTGAGCTGGAGATCGACTGCACATTAAGGGCTAGAGCAAGGCCAGCCCCGAGACTGTGGCGTGCCAGAGGCGAGCCATGTGAACAAGTTGCTGGGACCAGAGTACAGCCAGTCCCAGGAACATGAAATGCTGAGGCAGACCACATAAACAAGCTGAGCTCTGGGTCAGTGGCTCATCAGCAGGTGTTCGGCCCTGGCGTTCTATCTGCTAACTATAGCACACAGAGTGCTGAAAAGGTTTCGCTTTCCATGATCTCTGCAAAACACTGAGGTCTCGCATTTTTCAATTGTCGCCCACTTCCCCATTTTTTACTGTATATAAATAAAGACACAGACCACGCTGAGTTGTCGCTGCCTCTCCATCACAGAGGACAGGTCCCACCCATCCCAGTGTCTGTAGTTTTTGCTTAATCTCTCATTGCTCCCTCTCGGACTCTGCTGATCACATGTGACACAGCACTTTTTTAGTCATTTGTCTCAATATTTCATTTATTTCTATTAATACACAATGTTTAAAGTACACAATGGTAATTACCATTATAACTGGGGAATCGGCATGTGTACAAAATACACCTTACTTCTTTTTCCATTTCCTATCCTTCTCTTTCCTTGTTCCTTCAACTTTTGATCCCGTTCCCATGTGTAAAAGCTCTATTTTCATCATTTTTTCCTTCAGTCTTTTTTTCTTTCCCACCCCTCCCCCGCTGCTTCTCTTGTCCCTCATCCATTTGAAAAAGATCTCTCTACTTCTTTTACTTTTTTCTATGTCTCTCTCTCTCTCTCACACACACACACACAAGGTCTCAAGTCACATCCATTTCCATAGAGATCCTTCATGTCTTTTTCTATGGCACAGAAGTACTTCACTGTGTACAGATCTCACATTTTCTTTATTCACTATTCTGCTGATGGGCATGTAGGCCACTTCCAAGATTTAACTACTGTGAGTTGTGCTGCTAGAGACATGGGTGTGCCTGCATTCCTGTGATAGGATGTCTTTAACCCTCTGGGGAGGATGCTGATGACGGTCTTCATGAGGATGGTAAGACCGAGAAATAGAGCTTAACTCACTGCTGGTGGTCATGATGGACCCAGTGCACTGGACCAGCAATGTTGTCCCTCTGAATGCTTTCACCAGGGGGATGTACGTCTCATGCATGTCTTGCCACACATCTGTTAGGTCACAAAATGAGCTGGTGATGTTGGTACAGTTCTTCACAATCTTCATACCTTCCGGTTTACTTTGGAAAGAAACAGAAAAGGGAAAACTTTAGCATTTGCAGAATGAGAACCCATTTCCGTGCCTCACTTTCTCATTCCCTTTAAGGCTCTGCCTGGATATCACAGCATCAAACTGTCTTCCCTACCCACCTTATTTAAAAACCAAACACTTTATGCTGTCTCTAGCCTCACACTCAATCCCTCTCCCTTGTCATTTTTCTTCATGGCATTTACCTCCACCTGCCACCTCACACTTCTGTTTCTTTAGTGATGCTTTTAGAATTTCCATTTTCAGCAGGCAGAGTCTTTGGTTCATGGAAAGAACCCCTGGTATATTGCAGGTGCTCAGAAATATTTACTGGATGAATGAATGAACGAACCTTGAGCTGTCATGGCAGTGGCCTGAGACCTTCCTCTTCTCCTTCAAGACAATTACTGCTTTCCTCGAGAGCCCTTCCCTCTCTGCTTGAAGGTCCCATGGCCCAGTCCTAAGCCCACCCTGTGCTAGTTAGGAACAACACAAACATCGGATCTACCATGCTACGGAAAAGTGTGATCACTCAATGCACAGAGAAACTTAAAGACTTGATTAGGTCAAAGGCAAATTCACGACAGAGCCTCCACGGGGCCTGCAGCAACAGCTGAAAGCCAAATAAGCAACCAGAGGACACTCCACAGGGATAGAGGATAGAATGACCTATCATCTATGACATCACTAATTCTTGAGACAGTCCCTCAGTGGGGACATCAGCTCAGAGAAGTACAGCTCCATGCCAAGTGGCAAGCTGATTTGTGACTCCACCAGACTTTGGACCCATGGTTGTCTTAGACTAGGTCAGGCAGTGTTCCAGTATCCACCATGCCGCCAAGAGTAAAGCAAAGTGGATACACACTATCGATATGCTCACCAGACCTTTAAACATTCTGATGAATTAAATTAGAGAAATTACTGAGAAGAACCAGATCATTGCTGGTGAGGCTCTGACCTGTAGAAACTGGCTTTGGTCATAAATACAAACTCTGTCAAAAATAGTTGTGGATTATTAAAGTATTCCATTGAATTAAAGGTGTATGAGTATTTTGCCTTTGGCCTTTAAAGGTTCTGAGTAAGAAATGAAAGATGACATATTTAGCAAGAGAAAGAGAACATATTTAGCAAGAGAAACACGGAACATCAACAAACCTCATGATAGTGTACTCTAATGTATAGTGAGTTGGCACAATGGAGTGGTTTTTCAACTTCCACAGTAAGAACAATCTGTATTTTCTGAATGTCACCTTGAAATTACAGTGTTCATCTGGCTCATCTAAAGAGAACAGGATAAAAACCATTGAATTGGGGAACTCAAAGACCTCGTACCCATGTCCCCAGCAGGGGCCTGAGAAACACAGGAAGTCTACTGGACATGGGAAATAAACTAGTATTATCATTAGTAAGCAACATATTATCAGAGCACCAAAGTTTAGGAAACAGGAACTCAGGATTCGGTAAGTAGAATTTGGACAGAAGGCTTCCACAGTTCTCACAGAGACTCAGAAGCCCAGAGGACCAAATGACCCAGGCCATTCCGGGCCATGCAATACATATCCTCTCTCCTCCTTCACTCCATTCCCTCAGCTCAGCACGCTGCAGGCTTTCCTTTTTCAGGACTTCTCACTGCATTTATTCCTGGGGTCGCTGAGAGGTCACCTGGACCCCACTCTTTCTTTTAGGCATTTAAGCTCCACAATGGTGCTGAAGTAGGTACTATTAATAGACCTATTTTCCAAAACGAAGCTGAGTGTACAAAATCATGTCCTGGGAAGTGGTAATGACAAACCGACACTCTACTGTGCTACTTGTCAAGTCTTGCCTTACAGGGTTAAATTTTAAATAGCTCAGTGCCATCTCCTGCGGTTAAGACCCAAGCTTTTGCTTTTTGAGCTTCAGGTCTCATTGTTGATCAGAAGGCTAAGCACACATTCCTTGCTTAGTGAAGTTTTGTAGGCAGGTTCATATAGGTGGGTAAGAAGGGGAGTTATAACCTGTTTTTCCTTATCTGGAACCAACAGGTGGAGACATGCAAATTAAAGGGAAATTACTTCTGATTCACTTTTTGTTTGACATAATAGGTGACTCCTGATGTTCTCTGAGTGAGATTAAGAGTTTGAATGTTCTTCTAAGGGGTTTTGAAAAGGATCTTCAGTGTTAATTTCTTGTAACTGTTGTGTGAGGCAATTTTGAAAAACACTTAGCTAATGTTAGCTCTTTTTATACATAAAGGGCTCCAATAAACTAGGTAGTAGATGTAAGGTTGGAAGTAAAACCTCTCATACTTAATATGTCTAGATAGCTCCCCCAATACTCTGAATCTTACACAAAATTTAACTAAGCCAAGAACATCTCTTACCAGGGCAAATAGGTGGAGCATCCAATGCTAGGCTCATGTACACTAGGAGAAAGAAAAACACGTTAGAGAAGCAACAATGATTTATCTGGGCTCAACTTAAAATGACCACACTAAGTTTGCATTACTTAAAGCATCAATTATCACATGCATTAATATTACACTGAGATTCTCTCATGCTAACAAAGAGCTCAAGCAAATGGTTCTTAAGTGACGTCAGCACCATCAGTACCTGGTCCAAGGATTGCATCTGGAGTGGACCCAAAGGAAGATCCATTTAGGAGCTGACACTAGAACCAGGGTTGGGTTGGCTGAGGAATGTCCTGAGAAGCAGGTACTTTTCTGAAAAACTTTCTCAGAACATAAAAAAGCATGTTGCTAATTAATAATTTTTAAAAGTAAAGACATTTTCCAAGGATGATGGAGGAGGGGAGAAGGTTCATGACAGGGATGAGTGAGTCTCATCTCCTTGGACGGGCCGGTGGGCACATTTGTTTTCTAGATGTCACAGTGACTTAGGGGTGTGTGTGAATTTCCTGGCAGTTTTAGAAGGTGGAGATCAAGGATGCTGGACATTGTTCAGTATGTGAACAGTGGGCCTGTGACAGCTGCCCCACTCGTCTGTCCCTGCCAATAAACTACGTAAGAGATGACACTGATACTGACACTAAATCAAAAGAAAGGCAGAGAAGAGACATGAATGAACAGTACTGCAGAAAAAAGGTGGCCAAAAAATAAAATGCAGAAACTGAAGTTCGGGGGACTTTTCATCTGGGTGGCTGTAGTAAGAGATAAGGGTTTGGCCTCTTCCCAGATAGACTAGCAGGATAATAAAGCCCACTCAGTAGTACAATGAAGTAAAAAGAGAAATTACTCTTAAAATTAACGTACAAGGATGGTCACCAATATTACAGAGTTGTGTGTTATTTTTGCTTGCCTGTTCATCTTCCTAAAATTAACAATAGGCAGAGACCCATCCTGAATTCAAGCCATCAGCCAGCTTCCTGGCTCCTGGCCCTTGGACGCCTGGCATCGGGTGGGTTGATCTGGGTCCTGCAGTTGGGGCATCAGTTTGCTGCTTCACACTAGAGCTCTAGGTGACGCTAATACAGGCTCCCTCCTCCGAGAGCCGGGGGAGGTAACACTTACCCACGAGGCACAGAGTGAGCAATCTGATGGCGGAGGCGTGGTGGCTGGAAAGCATCATTGTCAGTGTTTTAGTCTTTTCTTTACTTTTACATCTGAAAAAAAAATCAGTATTAGGATATCAAAATCCTAAGGTGTCTAATGAGACTAAAAATACAAACAGGGTTTAAAAAAAAAAAAAAAGACCCCAAGAAATAGGCAATTCCGGTGGAGGCCTTCCCTTCCCTCCCAGGAGCAGGCCCAGAGGCTCAGACAGCTTCCTGTACCAATCCCCTACCCAACAAGCGCAAGTGTCAAACACGACCTCTGAATAGGTAACAATCATTGGGCTAAAAAAAAAATGTAGACGCATAAAAAGCTAAACAGTGAAGGGTCTTGCTTCCATTGAGAAGGTCCTTTCTTTATTGATTCTGTTGAATCTTTGGATTGTCTTTATGCACAAGGATAAAAAAATATATATATGCTTATTTCTTCCCTCATGTAGACAAGAGTTAGCAGGTTGAGTCCCTGTTCTATTTCAATTTTTTCCACTTAAAAATTTATTTGCAAGTTTCCCCCCCCATACCCCATCAGAAAGAGAAATTTCTTGTTTTTGTTTTTTAAATAGTTGCAGAGTGTTGTGTTCTATAGTCAGAACATCAATTATGTAACCAGCTCCCTATGATGGGCATCTGAATTGTTTCTAATCTTTTCTGCAAGGAATTCTCTTGGGCACATATTATTTGCCCCTGTGCAAGTCTACATGTAGAGAAATGTCCAGGTGTAGGACTATTACATGTTGTGATCTGAATATGTCCCCTCAAAGATCATGTGTTGAAAACTTAATGCCCCTATCAGAAAATGGAAAGACATCCCTTGCTCTAGGGTAGGAAGAATCAGTATAGCGAAAATGGCCATACTTCCAAAGCTGTTATATAGATTTAATACAATTCTGATCAAAATTCTAACAGCATATCTCACAGAATTAGAGAAAACAGTCATAAAATTCATTTGGAACCAGAAGAGACCTAGAATAACAAAGGCAATTCTGAGCAACAAAAGCAAGGCAGGGAATATCATAGTCCCCAACTTGAAATTATACTATAAAACTACTGTGATAAAAACAGTATGGTCCTGGCCAAAAACAAAACAAAACAAACCCAACCCCCTCAAAACAAACAAACAAAACAAGAACAGAATCAAGGATCAATGGTCTAGATTAGATGATGTAGAAACAACTCCAAACACACTCATCGGCCTTATCTTTGAAAAAGGTAACAAACATGTTCACTAGAACAAAGATAAGCTCTTTAATAAATGGTGCTGGAAAAGCATGGCTTTGCACATGCTGAAGATTAAAATTGGACTCATATCTTTAACTGTGCTCTAAATTAAAGCCAAAATGGGTCAAAAATCTAAATATTAAAACAAAAACTTTAAATCTATTAAAGATTGAATAGGTTAAACTCTTGAAGACATTGGTGTAGGCAAAGATGTTATGAACAAAACCCTGACTCCACCAGAACTATTACAAAGAATCAACACCTGGGATCTCATCTTACTAAAAAGCTTTTGCACAGCAAGAGAAACCACCAACAGAATGAAAAGACAACCCACAGTGTAGGGAAAAATGTTTGTCAGTTGTTCCTCAGACAAAGAATTACTATTGAGAACATATAAAGAAAAATCAGACCTTCCAAATTTAAAGACCCAATCCAAAAATGGGCATTTGAGATGAATAATATACACTTCTCAGATAAAGAAATACAAACAACAAATAGATACATGAGCAAATGTTCAACATCACTGGTCATGCAAGAGATGCAAATTAAAACAACACTGAGATTCCGGAAACCTCACCCTGGAAACAATGGCAACTATCAAGAAATCAAGCAATGACAAATGGTGGAGGGGCTGTGGGGAAAAATACGAACCCTTCTCTGCTGTTGGTGGGAGTGTAGACTGGTGCAACCACTGTGGGAATCAGTGTGGAGATCTCTCAAAAAATCAGGACTAAAGGTTCCCTTTGACCTAGCTATTATTCCCCTCCTGGGTGTCTTTCCGAAAGAACTGAAAGCATCACACCACAGCACAACCAGGTTTATAGTGGCACAGGTTTCTAATACCCAAATTTTGGAAACAACTCAAATGCCCATCAGCTGGTAGATGGATAAAGAAGATGTAGTGTTTTTATACAACGGAGTACTACTCTGCCACAAAGAAGTATGTACTCGAGACATTTCTATGAACATGGATGCACCTGAGACCATTCTCTTAAGTGAAATAAATTGGACACACACTTGTAAATATCACATTCTCTAACGTGAGAAACCAAAAGTGTAACTAAGGAACAAAATGTATACATGTATTGTCAAATAGGAAGAAAATGTTCAAATGGGGAGGCAAACAAGGGAGGAAGAAAGAGGGAAAATGTAAAAAAAAAAAAATCAGAAAAGAAGAAAAACATGGAAACAAAGTTTTTTTTCTTTTCGTCTTTTTGAGACAGGGTCTCAGTTCAGGTTGGCCTTGAGCTCACTTTGTAACCCAGGCTGGTCTCGAACTCACAACAATCCTCCTGCTTCTGGAAGCAAAGCTTTTGTAAATGGGGAGAGGAGGAGGGGTTGGGGGAATGGGAAAAATAAAAAAAAGCTATATCGCTTATAGGTACAAATTCTCTGTGACGGCTGTGATGATTATGGATATCGAAAATGTACCAATAAAATCTGATTGTAAGAAAACCCCCAGTCCCAGGGTGGCGAGGTGATGACGTCACCGGCGCCCTGCCTCCCCGAGTGGGTTAACAGTGGGTGGAGGGAGGAGGCTCAGACTGAGGAAGCCAGTTCGGTCCTCTCTTACCCCGTCGCCGTGTGAAGTCCTCAACTACTCTGTGATACAACACGAAGGTCCTCACGAGACCTGGTCTCTCAATCGCGGGCTCGCCAGCCCCCAGATCCGTGAGCCCCACGCATTTCTGTTCACTAGAGGTAACTTGATTATCCGGTACTGTTATTACAGCACACGGTGGACTGACCTAAGAAGGGGCCTCACAGCCACGGTACCAGCAGAAAACTGCACCTTCACCACTCACGGTACCAGCAGAAAACTGCGCGTTCCTGTTCACAACACCTGTTATCCATGCTGTTCCTTACTTACACTTTCGGTTTCTGACACCAGGGGAACCATGCAGTATTTACATATGTGTCCGGTTCATTTCACTTAAGAGCGCGGTCTCGAAGTGCATCCATTTTCCTAGAAACGCCTCGAGGGTTTCCTTCTTTACGGACGAGTAGTTCTTTATGGCCACTGTATAAAAGCACTACATCTCCTTTATTTAGAATCTTTAGAACATTTTCAGAGAGACTTTATTTAAAAATCAAGGGGCATTTATAAATGCGTGAACAAGAGGCAGGCACATCACAAGGGAGCATGCAGTACCTCAAAATAACAAAAGGGGGCGCCGTCACCACTCGGCTTGAAAGGCAAAAAGAGAAGATACCAACCCTGGAATGTGTGTGTCGGGGGAGCCTGTGTGAAGACCTGCGACAGAGGGAAATGACACCACATGAACAAGGTGACTGTGCACAGACAGAGCTGCGGAATACATGTCCTGTGTTTCCATGCCTTCTTTAAACTGGGACTCCCCGTTGGTTAAACCCAATCGGAAGTCACATGGCAGGGGGCTGTGTCCCTACAAGTCAAATGCTCAGGGCAAAATACAGGGCAGGGAAGGTGGAGGTGAGTATGCAGGGGGTGCACAAATGGACTTAGCAACTGGACTAAGCACCTGTCATTCGGTAGAGACTGCCACACGGCCCGGCCCGGAGGCGGTACCAAGTATAACAGGTACCCACGACATGCGACTTGCTAGCATTTTTGGTTCCCCAAAACCTCTGCATAGAGATGTCTTGGATTTTCATCAAATTCATAAACAAAGTTATCTTCACCCCAATATTAAATTTGCACCTCTCTTCTTCTGAATGAGACTGAGCACTTTTTCACATATTTGTGGGCTCCTTATACTTCTTTCCTGCTAAAAGTCTGCTCCTCCCTTTGCCCATTTTTGTACTGAGTTGTGCTGGTTCATACTGATTTGCAGGAAGTGTTTTGTATGAATGAGGGAAACTGGCCCCTCGTGATATGAACCACACGTGTCTTCTTCTCTTTATGTCATTTTCCCTATCATGTGCTTGTGTTTTTTAAAACTACTCAGAAATTTCTGGGTTTCAAGTTTTCAGACTTAAAGATATAACTGGCATTGTTTTGTACCTGTGGGTTCTGCACCAGTAGATTCAATGAACTGCGGGTCAAAACCAGTAGAAAAAAATTGGCATCTGTGGTGAGTATGCACAGACCTTTGTATTCCTAACGTTATTCCCTAAACAGTCTGTTTACGTAGCCCTCACCTTGGATTCGACACTCTATGTGATCTAGAGTTGATTCAGAGGCCACAACATGATGTGTGCAAGTCACAGGCAGATGCCATGGCACGGATGGAAGGGACTTGCACAACTGTGGAGTTTTATACCCACAGCAGTAGGGTGGGGGAATCCCCCCAAACCCCATGAGATGACAGTGTTTTCTTTTTCAACTTTGGGTTTTCAGTCTTAGAAAGACAGCCATCCCCACCCCAAGGCAGATAAGACCTTTGTTTTTTTTGGTACTGGGATTGAACCCAGGGTCTTTGCACAGAGCTACATCCCTAGCCCTTTTTCTTTTCTATTTTCAGGCAGGGTCTTGCTATGTGGCTGAGAATACAAATATAAACTTGTGATCTGTCTGCCTCAGCCTCCTGAGTAGCTGGAATTACAGTGTGCACCAACATGTGCTGCTGAAGAAGAATTTGAAGGCACCCTAGTCTGTCTTGGTTTTTTTCCTCTCTCTCTCATATCTTTTGTCCCCATCCAAACAACTGGGTTTTATGGACTGAGTGTTCTTCAGTTCCCCCAAATACTGAGGCAGTGTGAAACAGCAAGTCAAACTGATAAAAGACCATGAAGGAGAAGATTGAGCTCAAGCTACAAACCACTTGAAAAGTCCTTCTGACTGCTATGGTGATAGGTCTTACCCACAATGTTGTTTTGGAGAAACCCAGGAGACTCCAAGTCAACATTTCTGTCCCTTCTATGCTAATGGCCAATAAACACATAAAAAAATGTTCAACATCACTGGCTATTCAAGAAATGCAAATTAAAACAACACTGAGATTCTATGTCACCCCAGAAAGAATGGCTACCATCAAGAATCAACCAGTAACAAACCCTGGATGGGGCTGTGGGGAAGAAGGAACCCTTCTAGGCTGTTGGTAGGAATGCAAACCAGTACAATCACTATGAAATCAAATTCCACTGGCTATTACTCTCTAGGTATCTTCCCAAAAGAGTTAGTCATCTTAGTACAGATACATGCATATTCATATTTATCGCAGCACTATTCATAATAGCTTAATCTTGAAAGCATCCATCACCAGATGAGTAGATAAAGAAAATATGAAAATAGATATGCACAATGCAGTACAAGGGTTCCATGTTTGCAACCAGGGGCCCTAGACACAGGGCCCCTCCAGACTGTAAATGTCACATTAGAGCTGACGCCCTTATACCTGAACATTTGCCTTGTGCCCTTGGTCGCTCTGCCCTTTTTTCTGATTGTGGTACATCTTTGTCTCTGTTGTGCATGTGCTGCATGACTCAGTCCTTTCAGCAGCAAGGAATCACACACATGCACATGCACGCACATGCACACACACATGCAGGCACAGACACACAGACACATGCATGCACATGCACAACAGAAGTCCCTCTGGCAGGAGTGATGCATGGTTATAATCCCAGCACTCAGGAGGCTGAAGCAAGATCACTGCATTTTGAGACCCTCTTGAACTAAATGGAAAGACATTGTCTCCAAAAAGCAAAAACCAAACCAAAAAAAAAAAAAAAAAAAAGAAACCGAATTGCCCTCTGGCCCTCCTCCCCTTGCTTTGTTCCTGGTGACCCATACTCTACTTGGAACCAGTTGTCTAATAATCAGACTTATGCTTGTTTGAGAAATCTAATTTCCAGTCTCACTTGAATTCCAGTCTTGCTCCTTAACATTCTCCTGACTACAAATAGTAGTGTCCCTAAAACACAGCTCTCAGTGTCTCAGCTCTGAAGCCAGGGCCATCTTTCCTCCCGAGCTCTGCATGTAGAAGGTTCCACACTTGGTTTAATGCTTTACTGACACAGTCTTAAAATTTCCAGTATTTTTATCTTTGAATCTGGTTCACTGGTGGTGTCTGCTAGGAGAATGGCACAAAGCCAGGTGGGTGCCTGGGCTCTCATGTGGATGCTCCTCCCAGTGGGAGGGGCTCTCTGCCCTGTGACTGCTGTTGCCCTTTGGCTGGGGCCAGTGGGGTCACGCTGGCAGAGAAACCTTTCTGTCCTTGCCCAGGAGCTCGGCACTGGCCGATGCTCGCTGCATTGCTGGGTGGGCCGTGAACAATGAATGAACTGAACTTGGAAATGTGATACAAATCCAATCACGCAACTCTTCCCAGAAACTAAAGTAAAACATGCAGGGTATAGAGGTACATGCCTGTAATCCCAGCACTCAGGAGGCGGAGTAGCATGATTGCTGTGAGTTCAAGGCCAGTTTGGGCTACACAGTGAGTTCAAGGCCAGTCTTCACTACATGGTGAGACCGTGTCTCAAAACCAAACCGAACCAACAAAAAATTAAGTGAACACGAGCCCACAGATCTTCCTATATTCACAAACGTCTGTGCACATGCAGTTTCATCTAAATTTAATTCTACTTAAGGAAAACCCAAAGTAAATCTGTGGGAATTGTGAATTTAATGGGGCTTTGTTGTCCATAAGAAAGATTTCCTATAATCTCCCTGTGAAGTTTTCTTTTTGGTATTTGGAATTGAACTCAGGACCTTGTGCTTGCCAGGCAGGTGCTTATGCCACTGAGCTATATCCCTGGTCCTCTGTCAAGTTTTTAAAAAAGTTTTACGAAAGACATTAGGAAGCATGCGTCAGGCAGGACCTGAGAGTCACCGTGTCTCTCCTTGCAAACAGTGGGAAAACAATAGGATGCCCTGGTAACCAAGAAGGAAGAGTGTTAGACACTGAGGACCAGTTCTGCTGCACATACCTGTACTGCATGTCTGCGCAGCTTTGACTTCAAAGAGCTCATCCCGATCCTTTGATGCTGTGAGCCCAATTCTAAACTCTCCATCTACCTGGCTTCCCCTGCAGATAGCTGCTGCTATCACTCTGACGTCAGCCTGCCTGCAGGTAGGGAATAAAATCTGATCTCTCCCGCAGTTTTGGTCTCTGGTTATTGCCTCATGCTCCCGTTCACCTGACAGTTGGAATATTTTATTTTCGCAGTTCCTTTTAATTTTAAACTGTATTTATTGATCTACACTTTGAAAGATGGTAACATTACATTCTCATATTTCCTTCTCTTTTCCTCTCCTACTTATTTCATTGCTATATATATTTTTGTCTGTGTTTATAACAATTATACTCTATTCCATCCATAATTCTCTCTCTCTCTCTCCTCCCCACCCCCCAAGTTGGGCTTGAACTTGCAGTGATCTTCCTGCCTCAGCCTCTCAAGTGCTGGGATGACAGAGTGCTACACCTTGCCCTGTTCTATCCACATTTTCTCACATTATTTCTACAAGATGTTTTGTATTATTTCTACATTTAAATACCATAAATACCAACAATTTTCATTGCCATTTCTCTACCCCTGGGCTCTTTATTTACTATTTTTGGGGTTTTCAATAGGACACAAGGCTTTAGAATTCTCTTTATGTGAAAACGTCTTTTTTTTTTTTTTTTTAACAGTGCTGGAGACTGAACCCAGGCTTTGTGCATGCTAGGCAAGTACTCTATCCTTTACCAAAATCTCCACCCCAATACGTGAGAAATTCTATCACTGCCTCAGACAAAGTACCCCTTAGGGAAGTGATGGCGAACCAGTGCCAAACTGCAACCCAAAACCCACTTATTTACTGCAAAGTGCCAGCACTGCAATTAAACCTGGATACCGAGGTTTAGTTTGGGAAAAACAACTGTGCATGAACCTGTTTAAAAGAAAACCACAATAACTCATGTGCCATAGATTCATTCTCTACCACTGCGTTAGGGAAGTTTCTTTCCCTTGGAGATTTCTCCTTAGAATCATTAGATTCTGCTGTCCAGCATTACACTGGCCAATCTGAGGCCAGCCTAACTTTGCTTTTCCACTCCTTAAATTTCTCTTCCTGGATTCCTAAGTGGTTTTTCCTCTGAATCAAAACCATGTGAAATTTTCCTGGAACACCACATGTTCTTTGGGTCTACAGAGGTTTTTTCTTCACTTTGGTAAGATTTCTTTTGTCCCACTTTTATTTGCATTTTTGTCACTTTTGTTGGTTTCTCTATACCAGAGATTTCAATGGTCCTAGATGCTTGGCTGTGTTTTGCCTTCTACATTAGATTCTTTCAAACTGAATTAATCTTCGACTTTCATCTACTTTCATTATAATTAAATCAAGCCTTTCCACTACTCAAATATTTTTGTATCCAGCAGTATTTTCTCTGTTCTTTCCTCTTATTTCTTCTGTAATTATGTCTGTATGATCTTCAATTTATTCCCTAAGTTCATTTACATTTTTTTTCTCATTTTGGGCTTTGTCTTATTGAATCCAAATTTTTACCAAATGGTCACAAGGCATAAGAAATTATATATACATATCTAGGAAAATGTTTTTACAGTAAAACTCTTTGCAAGTGGTGTTGCTTTCCCTCCTTCTTGCGTCACTCCCCTAGCTGTGCTTGGAGGTTTTTGCTATCTCCTAAGGTGACACAGCACAGGGAAATCGGACTTCTTTTTCCCTTGACTACTTCTCCAGATTCCAGAGTGGCTGGGAAAGTGGGGACAGCTGGACAGCTTCTCTAGGCTCTGGTGCTGGGATGGCTGGGAGGGGAGGGGACGAAAGAGCTTTGCTTTTGGTCAGAACACTGGGTCATGCTTCCCGCAAGCATGAATAAGTGTTTCACAAACTGCTCCATGGCTGCAGGGCAATAGTGAGGCATTACCAGCCACTGGGCTTTGGGTCCTTCTACCCCACCTCACTTGCTTCTGCCCAGCACAAAAGGCCACTGCTGCTCTTGCCAGGAGGATTAGACTTTGTTTACTTCTTTCCCACTGAGAGACTTTTCCGAGATTTTTGTTGACTTGACATTACAATCCCTAGTTTTGGGGGCATGCTAAAACTCAAATACATATATTGTTGTCGTTAAACCTCACAATTGGGGGCTGGAGATTTAGCTCAGTGGCAAAAGCACCCCCGCGTGAGGCCCTGAATTTGATCCCTGGTACCAAAAACAAAACAAACAAACCTCACAATTAAACAGAGAAGCAAAGAAAAATCAAACACAAAACTTAAGTGTGATAGGTAGCTAAAGTTAGCTAAACATATTATAGGCAGTCAGAAAGAACCAGTGCTGAAAACCAGATACCTTGCAACTGTGGGGCAGGCAGACAGCTCCCGCTGTGGGCCAGACCTCAAGACAAAAGGCACAACAAATGTACCCACATCCCAAGGATAAACATCAGGGAGCCACTAATCCATTCCCTGTAGGAAAGGGCCTGTTCTGTATTCATGCCACTCACTTTCCCATTTGATCCTGATTTAATCAATTTTACCTGAAAAATTATACTCGCAATCTTACTGGTTGACCATTTTTGTCCCACCTCATCCCCACCTTGAGATATCCCATTTTCCCCCCACCTTGTATCTGCCTTATCTTGTGGTTTTGCTTTATAAACTCCCTAGAAATGAGAGGGTCTTTGGCAACGCACTTGGGACCCTTTTTATCTCTCTCTCAGACAGTTGCTTACTCTCTCTCAATAGATATATTCTGCTCTTAACCTCCACTGTTCCTAATTTATTCTTTGATTTTAGAGAACATGAACTTGTACTACACATCTATCAGGTTGGGAGCTTCTCTCTATGTCATGTGGAGTCCCACAAGATCACTGGACAGAGGTAAGAGTTTGCTTTTGTTTCACAGAATCTGGTGACACATTTTTATGCTGTAAACTTCACTGTCTTTGCCCATTGCTTATAATTGCTTAGTTTTGTCTCCTATATAGTTTTGTTAAAATGATGATAAATCTAAGTTAAAACATGGGAAGGTTTTAAAGTTATAATACTTTTTTTAATGGGACATTTTTATTCCTGTTTTGTTCTTGGACATGTTGCATTTGAACTAGTTACTAAATTTACTGGTACTCTTTGCTTGACTTTATTTAGACAGTGGTGCTAGAGAGAGTAATGTTAGAATGCCCCTAGTAGACTTTAGTATAAACTTCTGTAAAATGGGTCTTCTTAAATAAAATCTAGCTCAGATTTAGCAAATACACTTTTAGTGAGAAGCTATAGCTTGGTGCCAGATTTCTAAGGTAACTTCCACGGAGACCAGGAGGCAGGGATGTCTGCGTCCTGATGTTCACACTCCAAAAAGAGGTCAGAGGCGTTCAAGAAAGACATTCTGGGAAGTGAAAGTGGCAAGGAAGGGCTTATCCAGATTTTTAATGATTTACATAAATCCTGAAGAAAGAAAGGATTCTAAAAGAAATACTCTCTTAAATTGCTTCTGTATATATTTTGTTTCTCTGAAAAATGTCTCCATACACAATGTCTTAGTTACTTTCTCATTGCTAAACAAAATACATGACACCCACAAGTTAAAGGACTAAAGGTTTATTTCAGCTCACAGTTTGTAGAGGTTTCAGTCCATAGTCAATTAGCTACAAATTAGACAGGCATGGCAGAGGGCATCACAGAGGATGCAGTCCATGCCAGAGCAGGCAGAAGGCAGGAAGTAGTAAGCAACAAGCCTGCTTTCTTTCTGTCCCTTTACTTTCCATCCAATCCTATTGACTGGTGCCACACACATCTAGGGTGGGACTTGCATTATCCACACCTAGATCCATGCTAAACTAATTTATTTATCCCATACCCTAAAGCAACATCACATATCCATGATCTAGCCATATCTCCCAAACCCCACCTATGACTACATGTGTCTTTGAGGGGACATCTAAATACAAGCCATACATAACACACTGTGTTGGTTACTTTTCTCTTGGTGCTGAGACAAAATACCCGATTAAAGAAAGAAAGGTTTATTTGGCTCAGTTTGTGGAGGTTTCAGTCCATAATCAGCTGGGTTCAAGTGGCAGAGGGCAAGAGTTCATGGCAGCAGAAAACAGCAAAAACAACAAGAGCAAAAAGGAAGGAGCGCAAGTGAAGACTCTTTTTGTCCCTTATATTGTATGTAGGCCATAGCTCTTACACCTATGATCTCAGCATTGGACTATGAACCAATCACAAACTCTTAAGTCTGCCACTATGACTGTACGAGGCTTTGGGGGGACATCCACACACAAACCATAACACTTTCTCTCAATAAATATATTCTGTGCTTAACCTCTGTTGTTTCTAAAATTCATTCTTCGACTTTTGAGAACACAATCTCATACCAGACATCTAGCAGGTTGGGAATTTCCTTCTCCTATATCATAAGGACCCCCAGTTTGTGAGCACCCTGACTGTGGGGTAGGAAGTGTGCCTCTTTTCCTGCTGGCTCCAGGGGACACTTTCAGTAGCTCCTAATTATGTATTTCCCATTGAGAGACCATTCTGCTTTCTTCTTTTCTTCTCTGTTTTCTATTTCTCAACACTCCCCAGGTTACCAGCCTTCTCTGCCAAATAACTGTTTTTTCTTTTATTCCTCCCTGAACTGCACACCACTAGTTTCAGTTTTTGAAGGAAAAAAGAACCTGTGGAGAAAAGTAGTGATTCCTCAATGTCCCTGAAGGTTGGGCCCAGGACCTCCCTTCCCCAGAATGCCAAAATTCATGGCACTCAGGCTCCTCATGTTAAAGGTGTAGTATTTGCAAAGAACCTGTGGAACTCCTCCCTGTGCACTCTACCATCTGTGGATTACTTATATTTTATGCAGTGTAAATTGCTGTTATATATATTGTTTGTGGGGTAATGACAAGGAAAAAAGTTTGAACACATTTAATTCAGACAGTTGTCTGAACCTGCAGGTGAGTGACTGCAGACAAGGAAAGCTGATAGAATGTCAAGCTCTGCACTAGCTCGCTGATAGTTCATGAACTTTAAAAAATGTATTTTTCCTTTTCACATTTGAACATTTTCAAAATCAGAATGCTTTGTACAGAGGGAGGTAATAGTGTAACTGACAGTACTTTTTCTTCCTTGATTATGTTTAACAAAAGTGTGCCCCATAGTCAATGGCTCTTTCTTGGTAAAATATGAAGGGTGGTCAAAGAATGTACCTGTTACTGACTTCAACAGTCTGAAGGTTTAAAAGGTAACAGGAAAATAAGTGCAATGTGGCTGTGTGTGGGTGTATAATAAAATACATATTTTAATAACAGTTTCACTTCTAAGAGACTTCCTCTTGAGCTATGGTCCTTCTAGATAGTTGAGTTTTTGTTGTTTTTTTTTTTAAAGACAAGTTATTTATCAAACAAGAATCAAAACCCAAGCAGATTTTCTTTAATTTTTAAATAAATACAGGAAAAAGTTTAAAGACAACAAAAAGGGTCAGGCAGGCTTTTGATGATTTAAAATCGAAAAACACTTGCAAACAATAGCAGCTAAAAATTTAACCCACTTCCTGAGACAGAGATCACCACTTATTAAGCAAGCCCGGATGGCTAGTGACATTTATGAGACATTTTCCTCACAGCAGACAGTGGCAAGGCCTCCACCGCTTCCTTCCCCCACTACCCTTGAACAGGTGCCTGGCCAGGCAGGGGGCAAGGACATCCTGGGATTTTAAGCCCCTGGGTCCTGAACTGTCTTGGGGAGCAGGAGGTCAGGCAGATCTTGGAGGGCAGTAGTCCCTGACCTGTTTCTCAAAAGTTATTGTTTTCTAAGACCTCCTGTTAAACAAATGAGAACATCAAACAATATTACAACACAAAAGGAGGTGGGATATCCAGAGTTTTCCAATGAAACCAAACAAATATTACAACACAAAAGGAGGTGGGATATCCAAAGTTTTCCAATGAAACCAAACAAATATTACAACATTAAAGGAGGTGGGATATCCAGAGTTTTCCAATGAAACCACCCCTAGTCAACCAAATGGGCCACTGGTTCGCTGTCCTAGAAACGCACTAAGAGCATCTTCCAATATTTGCTAGGTATTGTTCCACTATCTCATCTTTGGCTCTGAGAGGGATTCACTCGAGGGACCTCTGTTCCCTGGGTCCCCCACCCCCAGCTTCCAGGCTGTGGATCGAAGAGGCTCCTGCCCGAGGTTGCTCCACCCGGCCCCCCACCTCTCTCCTGCACCGGAACAAGGGATGCTTAACTCGAGGGCTTCTCCCGGGGGCCACCCAAGGCCCCGACCCAGAGGCCCAGAAGGGTAACCCAGTTTTGCAAGAGGAGCGGGCGTTGATCTTGAGGAATCTGACCCTCAAACTTCACTAAGGCTTACAACTCACAGTGGCAAGTGCCCCGCTGTCCTAGCCACCTTTGGAAAGACGGCGTGGGCAGTGAGGTGTCTGGGATGCTCAGAGATGGGTACAAAAATCAGGGGCTCCCAGCAAGGAGATGAATGGATAAATGGCCCCGCATCCGAGGCCCGCGAGTGCTGCTTTGGGCCCGTACACTGGGGCCGAGAGCCGGACGGGGGACGGGTCCCCAGAGCTGCACTGGGGGCGGCGCGGGGCACATCCTGAGCCCCAAACCCGGGAGCGGGGGCGGGAGGAGCCAGAGTCTCGTGGCGCCGGGGAAACTGGAATGGGATTCCGGGAAGAGGCTGCAGCGGGCGGCCCCGCTCCGCCGCCGTCCGGCGCCGGCGATCCCCGCGATTGCCCGTCCCCGCCTTACCTCGCTGCTCCGCCCCGCAGGTCCCCACCGCCGGAGCCGGGTTCGCGCAGTCGCCGGGGATGCGCGAGGGTGGAGGTCTCCTCTGCTGACGAGGTCAGACAGCGGCAAAGCGGAAGCGGGCCGTGAGGCCGGCGGTGGTGGCTGACTGCGCTGGGGAGGATCCCGGGCTCTCCCCGGGAATTCGTCGCGTGCAAACTGAAACGCTTTAGGCGCCAGAGCGCTCCCAAGGGCGGAGCTCGCAGCCACCACCTAGAAGGCGGGCTGCTGGGACGGGGCGGGGGCGGATGGGGCGGGGCCAAGGAGGGCTGGGGCGGGGAATGATGGGGCGGGGCCAGGTGGGCGGAGACTGGGCGGGACCTGGGGATTTCGGCTCGGGTACTTTGTACGGTTGAAGTCCCTTGCTGAGGGCTCCTAACCAATCCCTCTCTTGCATCACAGATCCACAGAAAAGTTTTAACAGTTTTGGAGCTACAGCAGAGCCTTAAAGACACACTCTAAATCTGTGCTGAACGAATGAACCAAACACCCCAGACACCTCACTGCCCACGCCGTCTCACCAAAGGACACCCGGGCACTTGCCACTGCGAGATGTAAGCTGTAGTGAAGTTTGAGGGTCTGATTCCTCAAGATCAAACCAAGGAGATTCTCCTTTGATCCTTCATTTACTAGTTTTCTAAACCTCCCTGAAAATAATTCTGCAATCAGTAAAACCTACTATTGGGTTTTAAAGGCTTGACATAGTGCAGGGCTGAAGCAGGGCTTTAGAAATACTGTACAGATCATCTCTCACTCCCGCTTCTCCTCAGGTCTTTCCTACTTACTGCGACCCCACCTCAACCCCGCCAATCAACGCGCTTTGTTTCAGAGTAAGTGGAGAGGGAAGACAACAGTTCTTAGTGTGCTTACCTATTGATTGTAAACTTCCAAAATAGCATGAAGTAAGTTTCAGTAAAATGTATGTACATTCTGAACTTTAACGGTACTGAAATGGAAATGTTAAAATCTTTTCAAGTAGAGGGAAAAAATGTTAAAAATCTTTTCAAGTAGAGGGAAAAAATACACTAAGCAAGCAGGCCATTCCAATCCCATTTTTACTTTTCTGATCTCTCAGGAAAGTGAGGAGGAGGATGTTTCATATTTGTGTATGCATGGAAAAAAAGGGACATTTTCATCCGTGAGTCTAACATTTGCTGATGCTCTTTTATAGGCTGGGTGCAGGGGTGATCATCAAAAGTGTCAGAGCCCTGCATCGCGTGTTACTCAGCAGAATTCCCACAGGGCCCTTAGATCTGAAGGGAACTCATCTGAGATTCTGGTTCCTTACAAAATACATCCAACACTGGAAATATTTATAGCCGCAGGATCTCTGCCCCTCCCCACCCCATCCGGTACTAGAGGGAAGCCCCGGGCCATCACAATGAGCTCCATCCTCAGCCCTTTTTATTTTTTTGTTATGAAACAAGGTCTTGCTAAATCACTAAATTGCAAGGATAGGCTCAGTTTGCAATCTCCCTGTCTGAGCTTCCCATAATGCTAAGTTTATAGGTATGTGACGCAATCCAGCTCAACCTCAGTTTTAGAGAAGTTGCAGAAGTAGCCTTTACAGGAACATTTTTATATAAGTATATATTAAAAATAGAAACATATCCAAGTGTTAACTATGCTTATTACATTGAACAGCTATCAGCGAAACAGAAGAGAGAACTCAAATATATCCACACAAATATGAGATATGATTAAAGAACATGGTGAATTTAAAAAAATTTATTACAAAGACACATTGCCGTTAATTACCCTCGAAATAATCCTTGCTTTGTACATATCTTTCTTGCCACTTTCTGAAACAGGTCTGGAAGTCCTCTTTTGTGAGTGTCTTCAGTGAGCTGTCATGGCTACCACCATTGCCTGAGTTTTATTCAAAACATTTCCCTTTCATGTCATTCTGACTTTGGGAAAGAGACAGAAGCTGCATGGTGCCTGATCTGGTGAATAAGGTGAATGAGGACACACTGATTTTATGAGTCTGCCTTTCTATCAAATAGCACTTGGCAGCAGCAATCACTGTATTTTTTATCATACCAGATAAAGACATGCAAGAAATAGGACTTTTAAAACTGCTTCAGACAGGGGCAAGAAAGATGGGATACATGTGTTAAAAATGAGGGAGATTAATGGCAATACAACTTTTAGTGTCATAAGTTCTTCTAAAAATTTAAATATTCATCATATATTTTAATTACCATTTGAATATTCAACTGATCTTTGACAAAGCAGGAAAGACCATGGAGAAAAAAAACCAGTCTTTCCAAAAAGCAGTGCTAGAACAATTGTGCTACACTGTGGACTTTAAGTGTCCCAAAGGCTTGTGTGCTAAAGGCTTAATTCCCAGCCAGCCACACTCTCAATAGTGCAACAGTGGGCAGAAATGCCAAAACGACACCCAGGATTTGGAGGCAGATTTATTTTATGCCCATTGGCACTGATTGGGATCATTCCCAAAATATTAGGCCCTGATCTTCAGTGCTCTAGGATTTACATGGGATAAACAAGCAGGAAGTACAGAGGCAGAGCAGCTTGTCAAGTGGGAATTGGTTTATACAATGTGCATCATAGTGACCAGCTATGCATCACAGTGATTAGTTGTTTCTAGGTGACAAAAGCAACCGGAACTGGAATAGGAACTATTACCTGGGCAACTAACAAACTGAAGCATACTGGTGTGGGTGGGGATGGGGAGGCATTTTCTGTTACATTAAGGTGATGGAAGCTTAGGAAGAGGGACTACTGGGAGATCTTCTGGTCCCTGTGGGTGTGCCCCGGGAGGGGGTTGTGGGACCTCATTGACAGCTTTGCTTCACTATGTTCCTTGCCTTTCTTCAAGCCCCAAAGCAACAGACCTGTTTGGTCATGGGCTGAAACCTCTAAGATCATGAGCCCAAAGCAAACTTTTCCTGTATTAAACTGGTTGTCTTGGGTATTTGTTATAATAATGGAAAGCTGACTAACACTGATTATAAGAAATGATGGATCTAGAAACAAATTTTACATCTTTCACAAAAGCTAATTCAAAGTGGAGCATAGGCTTTAACAGAAAATGCAAACTTGAAAATCTTTACAAGATAACATCAGAGAAAATCTAGATGACTTTGGATTTGGTGGTGACTTTTTATATACAACAGAAACATAAACCTTAAAAGAAAAAAGAAAACCTGATAAATTGGACTTCATTTAAATTAAACACCTCTTCTCTGTAAAAGACATTTTTAAGAAAATGAAGAGGCGATCTATAGACCAGGGGCAAAAATAATTGCAAAACTTGTATTAATAAAGGACTTGTATCCAAAAATATGCAAAAAGCTTTGAAGGTAGCAATAAGAAAACAAGTATCCCAACAAAAAAGTGGACAAAGAATCTGAAAAGACCTTTTACCAGTAAAAATAGAGAGATGATAGGAAACTTGTAAAAGCATTGTTGACACTGTATGGCATTAAAGAATTGTCACTGAAAACAATAAGATACCACTAAACACCTATTGGAATGGTTATAACTGGGAAGACTGGCAATACCAAACGTAGAGAAGACGTAGATCAACAGGAACTCTTACTTGCTGGAGGAAACACAAAATGATATTAACCACCTTGGATGACATTTTGATAGTTTCTTAGGGAGCTAAACAGTCTTGTCTTATCATTCAGAATTATCCATATACTACAATGAGTTGAAAACCGATATTCACACAAGAACGTATACCTGGACATTTATTGCAGTTTTATTTGTAATTATTTCAAACTAGAAGCAACTGATATTTCCTTCAACAGATGAATGGATTAACAAACTGTGGGACATATATAGAATGAAATATTATTCACTAATAAAGAGAAATGAGCAATCAAACCACAAAAAGACACAGATGAACCTTAATTGTATGTCATTAAATGAAAAAAAGTCAGTCTGAAAAAGCTACATACTGTTCAAGTATAATTATATAGCTTTCTGGAATAGGCCAAACTATACTTCCAGTAAAAAAGCAGTTACCAGGGGTTCAATATAAAGGGAACTGGGATGAATAGATGGAGCACAACTGATTTGAGGGATAATAAAACTAGTTTTTAGAACACTATAATAATGGTTACATGTCATTATACTTTTCTCAAAACCTACAGATGTGTAACACCAAGAATGATCCCTGATATAACTATAAAAATTTAGACATAATAATGTGTCATCATTGGCTCATCAATTGTAACAAATATCCCAAATGAATGCAAGATGATAATGCTAAAAGAAACATGCAGGAGAGGATGGCCAACTGTGGAAGACCATCATGGGTGATGGAATTTAAGCAGGGTGAAGGGCATCTATGGGATAACCTGGCCTGCACATAGGGCAACGTGGCTCCCATCTGTGAGATAGCTTAGCACAGGGTGTCAGAGTGTGCTGATATCTACCTTAGAGCCTCATAGGATTAAAGAGAGAAATCTCACAAGCACAGCTAGAGTGGAGACTTGGAACCCAAGTGGGTTAAGGGGGCATCCCTGCGGGGAAGCTGGTGATGGGAAATGGGAGATTGGTTACATGCAGTGTGTGACTGTTAATCATGAGGAGTCAACTCATCTTGACAAAGAAACACTCAGAAGATTAATAAAACACACTTCTGGATGTGTCTGTTTGGGTCGCAGAAGAACTTGGGTTCTATACCTGGTCTCTCTTCCCTTCCTTTTTGACTCTGTTCCTCTGCTCAGTTTCTCACCACCATGGACTAAGAATCTTTGTTCCCCATGCCCTTCTGTCATGACGTTCCAGCCTGGATTGAACTCTTGAAAGTGTGAGCCAAATAAACCTTGCCTCCTTTAAATTGTGGGTGTCTGGTAGCGTGTTTCAGTGATGGCAAACTTGAATAATATATAGGAGGACTGATCAAAATATTAATCTGTAAATGTAATGGGAGGTAAGTTTGTCAATGTCTGAGGAGGAGTTCAAAGTATTAAAAAGGAGACACCAGAATGAGGCTAAGAATGATCAAGTTGGAGTGTGGCCGAGGAAACAAGAAGTTTGCAGAAGTGATTACAGGATTTTTGCAACTCTGAGGCTACCAACAGCTTCTGGCCCAACAGAGTGTGGTAGGTGAATGATGGCCCTTCCAGGTGGATGAATACACTTGTCCCAGTATGTGTGAATGAACCACCTGACATGGTACAAGACATACTGCAGCTCTGACTAAGCTTTGGGTCTTGAGATGGGATAATCACACTGGATTATCTGGTGTGCTCTAGCTGATGATAAAGTCTGTAAAAAAAAAAATGGAGGGGGGAAGACCAGGACCAAAGAGAGTGGGGTCAGGATGGAAGTGAAAGCTCAACGTGGCTGTGCTGCTGGCTTTAAGAATACAGTTGGGACTGTGAACCAAGAAATGCAGGATCATGGTTGCAGGACCTCTGGCTTCCAAAGCTCTAAGATAATAAATTTATGTTGTTTAAATGGAGAAGATTGTGATGTAATTGTCACTAATAGCAACAGGAAATGAATACAAAGAGAGTATAGGCTGAGATAAACACTGACGGTGCAAAGAGAGAGAAAGCAACTGTGAAGAACTTTTGTTGTGTAGAAGTCTTTTACATAAAGGGATGTGCATGAGTCTTTAGGAAGCCAGAGCTGGAATGTGATTGCTTATGTTTAGACATCCCCCCAAAGCCTCATGGTGTGGTGAGTATGGCTTTTTTCAGGGATGGCTGTATCTAGAGTGTGTGACACTGCCTTGGAACCAGCCGATTGTGGACTGAAACCTCTAAAACCTTTCTTCCTTTAACTTTGGGTGTTGACAAAATACTTGATACCCAAAATGACAGAAGTGAAGCTTTATTTAGCTTACAGGTTTTTTTTTTTGAAGGTTTAGTTCTTACACAACTGTTTCCATAGCAGGATGGTGCAATTAAGGAGCGATTGTCATGGTGGCTGCAAGTGATAAGAGTGAAAAGGGCAAAAAGGGAGAGCATGCCTCTTTCCCTTCATTATATTGTATGCTGGCTACCCATCCCTGGGCAGGTACGGGACTCACACTACCAATCCCAGTGCTAATCAATAACCAATCACAAACACTAGACTGAGCCGCCTTCAAAAGGCATGCTCCTCCTGACCACGAGGTTTTGGAGGGACATCCAAACACAAACCATAACAACATCCACTGTGCCAGTTTCCCTACTCCTGTATTAACATTTTGTACTGATGTACATATGTTACCATGAATGAACTGATATTAAGACATAATCAGAAACTTACATCCATGATTTACATTGATGTTCACTCTTTTTGTAGTCTGGTCAGTGGCTTTGCCAAGTGTAGCTTATCATCTATCCACTGTTAACTGGATGTTATAGAGTAGTTTCACTGCTCTAAAAGTTCTCTGTGTTCTGCTTCTTTATCCCTCCTCCCTTCAATTCTGGTAAGCATTGCTCTTACTGTCACCATAGTTTTACCTTTTCCAGAATGTCATGTAATTGGAATCATACAACATGCAGCTTTTCCAGATTGGCTCCTTTCACTTAGCATTCTGCATCTAAGTTTCTCCATGTTGTACTGTGGTTTGATAGCTCATTTATCTTTAGTGCTGCATCCTGTCTGGCTGTCCCACAACTGATCAATTGCCTGTCAAGGAAAATCTTGGTTGCTTCCACTTTGGACAGTAATGAAGAAAGTTGTTATAAATATTTGTGTGCAGGTTTCTGTGTGAGCACAACTTCCCAGCTTACCTGAGTAATGGGAGTTTTAATGCTGTATCATATATTAAAGTATGGCTACCTGTCAAACTGTCTTCTAAAGTGGCTATATCATTTTCATCCCACCAGCAACAAATGAAAGTTTCTGTTCCATGCCCTCACCACAAATTGATGTTGTTAGCACTTTGGATTTTACCATTCTAATAGATGCATAGTGGTATCTCATTGTTATTTTTAAGAAATGATCTCTCTCTCTCTCTCCCCATCTCTGTATGTCTGTCAGTCTGTTTGTCTCTGTCTCTCCTGGATGACTGAACCCAAGAGAAGGCCTCTTGCATACTAGGTAAGTACTCTATCACTGAGCTATATCCCAGTATTTATAGGACAGGATTATAATACATGTCTAGAGTCTCTAGGAGATACTCCTGTATAGATTATGAGCTATTCATAAAAGAGAGGAGGTATTAGCAAGAGTGAAGTTGTTGAGATGGGGTTGAGAGAGACTAGGAACAGAGAATGGCAGATCTTTGACAGGAGCAGAGAAATTTCATTGTTTGTGACCAGGGAAAGGAAGACTATGCAGGTTTGGAGGGAGAATACTGGGTCCTGACCTAGATCCCCGATCTTTCAAACAAGTGTATGGCAGTGGTTAAATAAAAAGAGACAATTGTATGATTTTTAGGGGCTACAGGAAGGTCAAAACCCTTTAGTTGAGCTCATGACTCCAGGGCAAAGACAAAGTCTTCTCTGGATTAGCCCACTTTATTAGGGCCAAGGACAAAAGGTGAGAAAACTGAGAAAACCACAGGTAATGAGCAGGACCTTGGGAGTCACTTTAAGTACTTCTCCAAGTGGTAAATTATGCCAATTTAGGAGAACCATCTTATCTCCAAAATAGCATTCATGGTAAGATTGAGACTATAGGAGTGAACTTCTTTTAACTGCTTCTCCATTTACTTAATTAGTGGAGGAGCCAAGGTGTCCTCAGTTGTGGCCTTATCTTGCCCTTTGAGGTATCTCTGGCCTCATAGGCTACTACAAGCCTCAGCCAAGATCAGTAATTGATAGAGGTTCACTTACTGTGAATCAGCTCCCATCCCCAGGCAAGGGGCCAAGGCCTAGGACAGACTCACAGATAAACATAGAAAGCCAATTAGTAAAATTTAAATCCTGCTCAGAGCCACTTCATAGTGTTCTCCAACAGGAGAAGATAAGAAAGTACCCAATGAAAGTTTCTGCTTTTTACAAGAAGCCTGTGACTTTATTATCTGCTGTGAATAGGAGGTGTATGGGAAAAGTCATAGGCCAGATTTATGGAGAAGAACATTCCAGTGGGAAGGCCACTTTTGTGTGTCAAAATCTTCATTGCTGAAGGGAACTTGGTGAAGGCATTTTTTTCTGGGTTGGAGAGAGCTCTTGTGGGGTTTTGATCTTTCTCTTTGCAAAATCTATACCTCTACACCTTTCCATTCTTCTCAGGATCAGTAGATTAGGAGTCTGGGGCACTAGACTTGGTCGCAATTCTGGGGTGATCATCTCAGGGTCACATGTATTTTGAGACCAAATGTTCAGCTCTAGAGTTCTCTTAGCCCTGATTGAAGTTGCAGATGGTTAAGCCCATGATACAGTGAACTTACCCACAGACTTGTAGGTGTGAAGCAGGTGGGGTACAGTTCTGCCACCAAGTCTCTTGACTGAGAATCCTAAGGCCTTATGGACCACACATTTAGCCTCTCTCTCCCAGCGGTGGCCTCTTAAGCCCACGCAGATGGAGGAAGTGGAGCAGGCAGGGGCTGCTTCTAAATCCAGCTGCTAACGGTCTCTGTTCATAGGGAGTTGTGGTTGTGTGTGGCTCCTGACCTTGCTAAGTAGACAAAGAGGCTCACGGAAACATGAACTTGGTGAAGAGGCTCTTGGTCATTGTTCAGATGGGACGGATTGTGTGGCATAGTTGGTATAGGAAGCCGGTGCAGGGATGGATGGAAATATTTAGGAAGATGTGCAAACAGAATGTGTGCTAGACTGGCTGTGTGGTTAGGGTCACACAAGGAAACAAGGCACATATCTAGGATCCCGGATGAGGCATGTGATGGTTAATTTCATGTGTCAGCTTGGCTAGGCCACAATGCCCAGCTCTTCAGTCAGACACCCATCTAGATGTTGCTGGGAAGGCATTTTATTATTATCACTATTAATATTGTCAATATTATTATTATGCTACTGGGAATTGAACCCAAGGCCTTCATACTGGGCTACATCCCCATCTCTTTTTCTTTTGAGGCAGGGTCTTGTTAAGTTGCCCATGCCATGCTTAAATTTATGACCTTCCTCAATCAGCTTCCCATGGCGCTGGGATTACTATGCACACAGTTGTGAAGGTATTTTAAAGATGTGGTTAACATATAAACCAGTAGACTCTGAGTAAAGTAGATTACCTTCCATAACTGGGATGGGCTTATCTAATTAGCCTTGAGAGAGAGAACCCCAAGGATCCTCGAGGAGGAGGGAATTCGGCCTCTAGATGTTTTCAGACCCAAGGTCTTCCCCTGGCCTCCAGGCAGCCTATCTGCCCTGAAGTGTTCGGATTTATAGCCACATGTGAGCTGGCCAGTGAGCCAGGCCCTCAGCAGGCCAAGTCACCAGTACTGGCCTGGTTGCTGTTTGTTAGGCTTGAGCCAGGAGGAAGGATTGCCAGGGCTGAATGTTATCTGGGATAAAACATGCTTGAAATAATCACTGACCTCAGCTTTCACATGAGTCATCATCCAGCAGTTTCAGCCATGAGCTGTGGCCTTGGACATTCTTTTGATTTTTTCCACCAGTGATTTCTCGAGTTGCTTCATTCCATACTTTGGTCTCTGAATCACCAGACATGATTGATTTTCCTGCCTCATATTTACAGCTTCATCTGTCTAACAGTTGGATTGCCAATTGAAGAAAAGTTAAAATTGAACACAAACCTACCAGTAGCAAATCAGCACTGGCCCTTACTGTGTCTCTGTGCTATGATGTACTCTTCTATTTTACTGCACTGTAGGATTCTCTGTTTTCATTCTATTCAGTCCCTTTGTTCTTTGCCACTACATTCCAATTGATACCACTCCTCCATGCTTTGCCATTCCATTCCATTCCATTCCATTCCATTCCATTCCATTCCATTCCATTCCATTCCGTTCTTCCATTTTTCCCCTTCCCTTCTTTACTCTTCCTTCTCTTTCCTTTCCTTCCCTTCTCTTTCCAATTCCATTCTTTGCCATTCCATTTGCATTGCTTCATTCTTTACCATCCCGTTACATTCTGTTTCATTCTGTTTCATCCCATCCCATCCCAGAACATTCCTTCTCTTTTCATTTTCTTTTTTTCCAGTGCTATCTGAGTCTTTCCACGGTCACCTCCCAGTATCCATGGGGCATTGGATCCAGGCCCCTCTCTGCATGTCAAAATTGTAGGTGCTCAACTCTGCTACACAAACCGGGATAGTATCCATATATCACCTACAGATATCCTCCATACACTTTAAACCATCCCTAGTTTACTTCTAATTTCTAATCCAAGGTAGATTCTATGTAAATATTTTACTGTGTAATCGAAGGAACAGTAACAAGAATAAAAACTTGTACATGTTCAAAACAGACACAGCCCCTCCCCGAGGATTTTTAATCCTAGGTTGGTTGAGTCCATGAACTTGCAGATGCAGAGAATCAACTGTGAGTTGCAATTTGGAAAATTAGATTTGGAGAAAGACAACCGAAGTACACTGGCCTTTGTGAAATGAAGAGTGGTTAAGATCGGAAATAGGTGGGGATGTAGTTGCTAAGTACCATGGATGGATAAGCCTAACTTGCCTGGCTACAAACTCTGCTTCCTGCCACTGTGGCTACAGCAGTGAGCGGCCGCCTGACTCTAGCTGTGTCTCAGCCAGGGCCCAACCTGGGAGCAGTCCACTTGGATTAGAGGTCCAGGGCAGACCATAGACCAAAGTTTCATTTCCCAGCGGCTCTGGGTTTTCTTGATCTCTTTAAATGTTGCTATTTTCCAAAGTTCTACTCAGGTAATGAAATGAATTTAGTGAGTTTGAGGCATCGTTAAAGAAAGAAAAAAAAAAGAAGAAAGTAAAGAAGAAAGGAAGGAAGGAAGAAATTAAATAGAAAATAGCCAGGCATCTAGTCTACAGTAAAAGTAGCTATCAACCTGTTCCAAGTATGTCTGATACATACGGTACACGTGGGTAGTGTTTGTGGTTTTTGCAGTTTGTGGTGTATGGTGTACATGCCATGTGTGGTATACAGGGTTCCTTGGAGGTGTGGGTGTTGTATGTGTTATTTGTGTATTGCAAGTGATGTTTGTCTTAGTGGTGTTTGCGGTGGTATGTTTGGGTGTGTAGTTTGTGGTGTGTGTTTGTGGGTATGTATGATTCAGATGTACTGAGTCGTATTTAGAAATAGCTTTACCTAAAGACTGAAGGAGCTCAAACTTTAGGGTTCCAACTCTTTGAAAAGCCCCGAACCTAATTTTATGTTGGCAATGACGTATTGTTGTATTCTTTTTCTTAGCAATGTATTAATCAGATTTCCACCACTATAATGAAATGCCTCAGGCAATTAACTTATAAAGAGAAAAAGGCTTATTTTGGCTCACAATTTGGAGAGTCTAGCCCAGTTCAGAGATTCCAGCCCTTTGCTTTGGGACTCTGGCAGGGGTAGCACATCATGGCAGAAGTATGTGACAGCAAAGTATTTACTTCATAAGCCAGGGAGCAAGGAGTAGGGATTAGGATCCCACAGTTCCTTTTGAAGGCCATGCCTAAGGACTCTAGGACCTCCCAGAAAGGCAGACCTAAAATTACTACGTAGGGGACCAAGCATTTGTTTATTTTTTTTAAATTTTATTTAAAGAGAAAACAAAACAAAAAAGGGTAGAAACAATACAGAATTAAAAAAAACAATAAGAAATCACTAATTGATAAATTACATATTGTTTTCTTAGATATAGTTGTTCAAGTTACAAAATTAAAGTATACAAAGTGGACATTCAAACAGTAGAGGCTGCAAACAGTTCTGTTCAACGATCCAACAAAAACTTAACAACATGGTTATCAATCCTACACGCTTTAATATACATGCAGTTATATCCTTCAGAATGCTTGCTTTTCTTCCTTTAGCTTTTTAAGTCCATTATCTGTTTAGTTATATCATGTTTCAGCTTGCTCAGTACCTTACTGATCTGTTTTGTTGTTGTTATTTACTTTTTAATCACCTTATATAATTCTGTTGCTTTGAGTTTCTCCTCATCCATGCCCCATGGATCAGCTTTGGTGGAGTTGGGAGTTTTGGAGGTATTTTGTTACTTTGTTATCTTTTTAAAAATTTTTTTCAAATTATTTTGAAGGTAGTAAAATATAACAGAACAAGACAGAACAAAGCCAATTGAGACAGTGCGGTGAAATTGGTACAAAACTTCACAGCAGGATACCGGGATAACAGTAATAGGTACCATAGTATATCTCATTATCTTCACAATAGTTGTTCTTTCAATCAGGTATAGCAAAATCAAAGGAAATACAGAACATAGAACTTATCAAAACAGAATATTGAATAGAGCAGTACAATTAATCGGAACAAAGCAAAACAATAACACTATTTGCCTTCAAAGAGATGGTAGAAGGAAATCCCCCCCATTTGCTACACTGCCTATGGTCAACCTCTCAAGAGCCAGACCTCTGGCTCCCATTTACTAACGGGGGAGGGGGGATAGGATGTTTGATTCTCAGCCTGCACACTGGTAGGCTCAAAGCTGCTTACCAGGGAGGCAAGTTGGTTGCTTGGTTTCCCAGCACCCTGTTACGACAAGGCTCGGATCTCAGGAGATGCTGGTGGTTCTTGCCCTGGGGCGGTCACAGTCTGCCAGGGGACCAAGCATTTAACACATGTACTTCAGGGGACACTCATCCAAAGCACAGCAATGCACTCCTGTCTTCTCATACGCAGGGTCCACACTTGTTAGGGATGTAGCATGCTTTACTTCGGGTGGATCATAGCCAGACATGAAAAAGCTCCTAAGCCTCAAATTCCACTCTTTTCCCACACAGTGCCAGCCCGGCTCTCTAAGTGCATGCTTGTCCCTTGCTCCTTTGTCCAAACCTCCCCAGGCTCCCACATCCCTCAGAAGAAAATGCACACTTCTCAAGAGGGCCCACAGGGCCACCTGGTTTTGTTCGTGGTTCCTGCTCCAGGGCGAGGCCATGCGTCATTCCCTTCCCTACCCCTGCTTTGCTGAACTGACCTCTTGCCCTTCAGTGTTTCTTTTTCTCTCCTCACAGTGGGGCTTTGCACACACATGCTGCTTTCTCCTGGAAGACTCCCCATTTTATTCCTCATTTTCCTGGCTGCCTTCAGGAGTACCTCACTATGCAGATCTAGGCTAGGCCTTCAGCAGATGGCCCCAGCCAGGGGTGGAAGAAGCTGGGCAGGAAAAGGAAATCAGAGTGGGGAGAGAGTCTATAAAGTACTTGAAGATGTCTGGGATGACTTAGTCTCCCAGCCTTAGTATCTGCAACTCCCCATCTGGTGCCTTAGGAACCCCTGGGACGCTGCAGAGGGCTGCCAGGTCCTGCTTCTGTCCTGCCTCACTGACTTCCCTCTGTGTCTTCAGATGTGTGACCACACAGGACCCACCCAAACAGGGCTCAGGTCTGGCTTCCTGTGGACTTGGGTGGGAGACTTTAAATCACTGCATCATTAAAACAATGTGGGCAATGCAATTTTTAGAAGCAATAGGAAAGCACTTCACAATACAGGTGTTCTTTGACACACAATGGGGTTACAGCCCAATAAACTCATCATGAATTGAAAATATGGTGAGCTAGAAAAGCACTTACCAATCTACTGAGTATCCCAGCTTAGCACGGGGTACACTGTAGTCTCAGTTGTTCTCGTTGCCATGTTCTCTCTTCAAGGTTGTTCTCTTTAAGGCTGACGGGAGCCTTAAAGAGACGATTGGACTGCATATTGATGTGTGCAACCTCAGGAAAAGATTCAATGCAAAATTCAAGGTACAGTTTCTGCTGAATGCACATGGCTTTCACGCCATCATAGTGTGAAACATTTTAAGCAGCAGCATTGCAAGTTGGGGACCAGTTGCACAGCTGTTTAAAGGTTAACACAATTGGCAACCAGCTACTGAATTGTGTCTCCTGAGACCTCCAGTTTCTTAGAATATGCCTTGAAAATGGGCTTTTAGAGAGATTATTAAAGCGAAAATGGGTTCGGATATAAAGAAGAGATTGAGACAAAGACAAACACGGAGGCATGACCATGTGAGGACACGCAGAGAAAATGGTTACCTACAAGACTAAGAGAGGAAAAAAATAACACCTGGAGAAAGTGGCATTAGAGGAAACTAATCCTACCGACACCCGATTCCAGCCTTTCAGCCTTCAGAATAAAATACATTCTTCTTGTTTAAACCACCTGGCCTGTGGTTTTATTACCGTTGTCCTAGAAATGCCTCCCGTGGACTGTGTTGTTGGGGGTGGGTGGGCACATCTGTCATTTTATGCTAGGATCGGGCTCCCTCTGCTGGAAGTTTACATGATTGACCTGAAAACCATGAATTTCATGGTTGAGCCATTCAGAGTTAGTAACAAAATACTTGCGTTCTTCTTTCTGGAATCCTTTCTGGAATCTATATAGAATAAAGATCATAGTACCTTCATAGGATTTTTTGCATAGTACTTCCCCTCTAATGAGGCGTAATCAAATACCATTGGCCCTTCCTTCTCGGGTTCTGCATGGCAGAATTAACCTACCACAGATAGTGAATATTTGGAAAAAAAACTCTGTGTACTGAACATGTACAGACTTTTTCTTGTCACTGTCATCTAAATAATACAGTATGACAACTGTTTTCATAGCATTTACTTTATATTACATATAAACTTGAGATGATTTAATGTAAAATAGAGATAGAGTCTCCAGAGAAATGCTACTTCATTTTGTAGAAAAAACATGAGCAAATGAGAATTGTGGTATCCTTGGAGTCCTGGAACCAATCTCCCATGATACCTAATGACAACTATATTTAGTAAATGGCATGGCTCCTGTTATGGATTGAGAACTGGGGGTCAACTTAACGCCAGCTGGATTACATCAGCATGGCGCTGAGCATAGATGTTCCACCTGAGGAAAGTTACCAGCATAAATAGAGATGAGAAGAAGGAGAAGCTATTCACGTTAGTTGCATTAAGGTATTGAGGCGTTGAGGCATTGAGGCATTGTGGCATTGTGACATTGTGGGTTCTTGGACGAGTTGCTGTTTGAGCCATTGGTTCTTCTGGAGAAGCTCTGGTCTTCACATCAAGCATTGCTTCCTGGCTCCGGAGAGGAAGACATGTGCCACTTGGTCTCCAGGATGAACTCTTGTCACGCTGGCTTCCTGGCATGTACTTGACTGTGCTTGTCGGAGGAAGAGCTCGGGGCCTCTGTGTCGCTGAGGATGGTTGTGGTACTTTTCAGGACAGCCCTGGAGTTGTAGTGAGTGTGACTTCTTGGCTCCAGCATAGAACCCTCAACCTATCAGCACAGCTCCTTTACCCTGCTGGCATAGACTTTCTGGCTTCCACCACTCACCTTTGGGCCTTCCCAGCACGGATCCGTAAAAGAGACTGGCATGAGTCCTTCTTATGGGCTTTAGACCTCTAGCTGGACTTGTGGGAGGCATTGTCGTGAGCACTGGGTCTTTATCTGGACGCATATGGGACATTGCTGTGGGATTCAGGCCTTTGGCTAATATTCTATGTCTTTAGTGATGTGGATAGATTTTCTGCATTTTCTTGGGTGACCATCATAAAAATAATATTAAAACATGTCCTAATTGTAATTGTTCTCTGTATGACCCATGACTGCAACAGCTCCCTACTGTGTTCACAGCTTTGTGGATTTGGGGCTGGAAGGAGAAGATCAGAAGGGTCCTATGGGTGGAGCTAGGTTGACCAGGCAGTGGAAGAAGATTGAAGTAAAGGACACTCAAGGAAGTGATTGGGTCTCTTTCAGTAGGGAAGAAAGAGTCCATCAGGATGGAAGAGATAGCCATGTGGCTCAGGGTCAGTTTGCTATCAGATACAGATAGTTTCCAAATAGTTTATGTGCTGGTAAAACTGTAATCATTAACTTAGTCTATTGCTCCTAGAAATAGTCACCAATAAAATCTTTTCCAAGCAAGTAATTTTTGTCTTTCTGTGACTCATAGTTATTGAATGCTTATTCCTTAAGTTAGATTATTTTTGTTATCTTTGATTTCCTCCAGAAGGCCAAGTCCGGCTACCAAGGCTATAAGCAAGGTAAGCCTGGACACCACGTTGAGTGAAGTCCAACCTGAAAGTTAAATTTCACCCATTTCCAGCCTTGTGCTAATTGCAACACAATAGTGAATAAGATAAGCAAGTTGTGTTTTACAAACATGAATTTAAAAAAATCAATCTCTAGAATATTCCTTGGCTCCTAGTACATAAAGTGATTGAAAACTATGGTAAAGGTTTAAATTTTTAAAATTACAGCAAAAGACAAACTGCCACTAATCCTCCTCAAAGACTCCCCTTCACTCTGAATATACTTATCCCATTGTTCTTGCCACTCTCTGAAAGAGCTTTGAAAATCTTTTCATCAGTGTCTTTATGAGGCATGATAAAAAGTACAGAGAATGCTGCTGCTGGGTACCACCCAATGGAAAAGCAGGCTCGCCAAGGCATGGCCATGTGTCCTCGACTACCTTATTCACTGGACCCAGACCAGGCAACTTCTGGCTCATCTCCAAATCCACAATGAAAGGTAAACATTTTGAGTCAATTCAGAACATCAAAGCAGCCAGCACAGCACCACTAAAGACCCTCATAAACAAAGGACTGCTAGAAATGCTGCAGAAAGTGGGATTAGTATTTTTGAACTGAAGAGGTATATTTTGAGGGGGATTAATGGCAATGTGACTTTTATGAATTTTAAAATGTAAACGATATTTTTTGACTAACTTCATAGGTTCAGGGGATGTTTTTAGAGTGGGTGGGTGGCGATTAAGCTACATGATATGGGAACACAAGCAGCTCTAAGCTCCAACAGATTTTTGACTCTTCCATTGTACCTTTATAAAATGTACCTTTTTCTAGAATACAGTCTGGGAAAAATGATAGCATATTTTTGTAAGGAGAGCCAAGAATTCTTCTTTTGGACACATGAGAGAAGTGGGAGTGAAGGCAAAGAAGAACCTCAGCATGAAGAGGCATTTGCTGAGCACATCCCAGGTGCACACCACATGCAGGGGATACCGCACTGAACTTGAAGAACATAGACTTTGTTTGTGGAGCTTAAGGTTCTCCTGGGCCCAAAAGACAATTTCACAAGAACTTATAATGGCATTGAGTATAAATGCTCCAACAAAACACCTGTTATCCCAAGTTATGGGAGGAAAGGTTTATTTAGCTTACAGTTGTGGAGGTTCCCAGGCAGGGGGAGACATGGCAGAGGGGCAACAGTTCACAGCAGCAGAAAAAGAAAAAGCATCAAGTGAGAGGCAGAGGCAGGCCTCTATTTGTTCCTTATAATTTATGCAGGTTACCTGTCTTAGGATGGATGTAGCACTCACACCATAAGATTCAGCATGGACCTGGAATGAATAACAAACTTTAGATTCAGCTACATCCAAAAAAGCCAAAACTGCATGAGGCTTTGGGAAGACATCTAGGCACAAACCATAACAAGAGGAGACACACAGAGTGACCAGGCAACAGTAGACTGGAAATCCATTCAGATGAAAACAGAGCAACCCACATAAATGCCCCAGGCATCAAGAACGTTCAGAGTAGTGCTAGTGGGTGTTTTATGGGACCTGAAGTCCAATCATGGGGCTGTAGGTTTTATTCAAGTCCCAGAAAGGTGCTCTGGGCTTGTCGAATCCACTCTTGGCATACCCGGACCTGGGCAGCATTGCTCTTCTCAAAGCCACAAAGGCTTGTGGGTTGTAGGTGCGGCGGTCAAGCTGACTGGAAGAACTGAATATGTTAGTCATAAAAAGTAGCACCTCTTCACTGTTACCACTTATTCCTCCTAGATAACTGCTTCATCCTCACCTGCTGGCCTACCTGTATCTACTGCTTCATTCACGTAAAATTACTCTCCGTCCTTTCCCAGCTGAGCACCTGCCTGGCCTTGGCCCTCAGAAAGACATTATTGTCCCTGCTGGAGGAACTCATACTTCCTCTGGATCCAACCAAATGGCTTGTAATCCATTAACATCACCCAAGCCCCTGCTCTGTCCCAGTCATCGTGCTATGCCTGTCGTGCAGCACATAGTAGGTGTGCAATACAACATGCAGTGGGATGATTATTTTCCAAAGCACAACAGTCTTTCTTTTTTTGCCCCCAGTTTTGTTACCTTTATTTTTTATTTTTAAATAGTAAAATACCACAGAACAAGATGGAACAAAGCCAGTTGAGACAGTATAGTGAAATTGGTACAGAACTTCGCAGCAGATTACCAGGATAATGGTAATAGGTACCATAGTATATCTCATTTTCTTCACAATAGTTGTTCTTTCAATCAGGTAGAGAAAAATCAAAGGAAATATAGAACATTATAGAACTTATCAAACAGAATATTGAATAGAGCAATACCATTAATCAGAACAAAGCAAAACAGTGATAAACATATTTGCCTTCAGAGAGATGGTAGAAGGAAATCCCCCTTATTTGCTGTATTGCATATAGTCAGCCTCACAAGAGATGCTCAGATCTCTGGCTCCCACTTGCTAACGGGGGGGCGGGGGATATGGATGTTTGAATCTCACCCTGCGCGCTGGTAGGCTCACAGCTACTTACCAGGGAGTTGAGCTGGTTGCTTGGTTTCCCAGCGCCCTAAGTTCCAACATGGTACAGATCTCAGGAGATGCTGATGGTTATTGCCCTGGGGTGGCTGAGGCTTGCTGGGCCACACCCACAGCAGTCTTTCTTTTTTTAAATTTTACTTAAAGAGAAAAAAAAAGCAAAACAGAAAAAGGGTAGAAACAATACAGAATTTCAGAAAAAAATAAGCAGTAAGAAATCGCTAGTTGATAAATTACATATTGTCTTCTTAGACATAGTTGTTAAAGTTACAAAATTGAAGAATACAAAGTGGACATTTAAACAATGAGACTGCAAAGAAGTTCAATGATCCAGTAATAATTTAGCAACATGGTTATTAATCCTACACACTTAAACAGACATGCAGCCATATCAGCTAAAGCACTTTCTTTTCTTTTTACTTTTTAAGTCCATTATCTGTTTAGTTATATCCTGTTTCAGGTCGCTCAGTACCTTACTGACTAGTTTTGTGGTTGTTATTTACTTTTTAATCACCTTATATAATTCTGTTGCTTTGTTTTTGAGTTTCTCCTCATCCATGTTCCATGGATCAGCTTTGGTGGAGTTGGGTGTTTTTTGGAGGTATTTTGTTATTTTGTTATCTACTTTTTTTTTTGAAGGTAGAAAAATACAGCAGAACAAGACAGAACAAACCCATGCGACCACAGTGCAGTGAAACTACCATAGAACCTCACAGCAGGTCACCAGGACACGAGCAATAGGCACAATAGTGCATCTCATTCTGTTCACATTAGCTATCCTTTCAATCAGGTAGAGGAAAATGGAAGGAAATATCGAACTTATAAAAACAGAATATTGAATAGAGCAGTACCATTAATCAAAACTGAACAAAACAGTGATAAAAAATATTTTCCTTCAAAGAGATGGTAGAAGGAAATCCCCCTTACTTGCCACGATGCATACATTCATCCTCCCAAGAGATACTCAGACCGCTGGTGCCGACTTGCTAATGGGTGGGTTGGGGGGGATGGATCGATGTCTGATCCTTAGCCCATGCACCGGCAGGCCCCAGCTGTTTACCAGGGCAGCAAGTAGGCTGCCTGTTCTTCCAGCGCCCAAAGTTCCAACATGATGCAGAGCTCAGGAAGTGCTGATAGTTCTCATCCTGGTGCACCGGCGGCTTGCTAGGCCCCCAGCTGCTTACCAGGGCATCGAGTAGGCTGCTTGTCCTCCCAGCGCCCAAAGTTCCAACATGATGTAGAGCTCAGGAATCACTGATAGTTCTCTCCCTGGTGCTCTGGCGACTTGCTAGGCCCCCAGCCCACAGCAGTCTTTCTATGGCAGCATCTCTTGCTCTGCTGGAATCCTGTCTTCACTGTACCACCACTGTCACTTGATTCTATGCACATTCTCTCCACCCACCAAGTGGCAAGCAGACCCTCAGTCTCTAATATTCTACCTCTGTGGAGCAACACAGGCCTCAGATTCCAGCAAGGACAAGGAAAAACAGCTCAGAAGCAATGCACCGTGAGCCTTGCTCTTGACACTGGAGAAGCAACACTTTGTGCTTGGCCCTAGTCTGTTACCACCTACTTTATACAGACTAATAACTGATTTTTCCTTCTCCATTGTCCTAATCCCCCCCCATTTTAGTGGCACTGGGGATTAAACTCAGCACATTTGTACTGAGCTATATCCCAATCCTTCTTATAGTTTATTTTGAAAGAGTGTCTCACTAAGTCACTAAATTGCCCAAGCTCCTGCTACAGCCTTCCAAAGTGTTAGCATTTTAGTGTGTGCCACCACACACTGTTGTCCTAGAATCCTGAGGTTAGAAATTGTAAAAAGGGGGCATGATTGAGTGGGAGCAGAGTAGGAAGAGGGAGAAGATGATGCTAGCAGTGTAGAAACATTGGTGATATCAACATAGGACAAAGAATTATTAATGAACCACCATTATGATTGAGACTGGAGAAGCATTTTACCAGGTTCTGATCAGGATTATTTCAGTTGCTGCTGATGTTAGGATTTGCTGCACAACATTTTTTCAAGGACACAGGCCATGTAGATGCTTCTACCCTTCTGGTCCAAGTTCACCCTGGGTGATTGTCTCTGTGGTGTGATCAATGTCTCTTCCTCCTTCTCAACTGGCTGAGCTTCAGAGGCACCACAGAACCGACACTGAGTTCTGATTATGTGCAGAGGCTGGGTGATAGTTGCTAGGCATTTCTTTTTTGGCTTCTGATGAACTGTAACTTAGTCTTCGTTCAATGTCAAGTAACATAATTTCTTCTGAGTGTAAGATGCTTAAAATTGAGAAATTTCTTGCCTATGCAATATACTATTATTTTTTCTTCTCCTGGCAATTGCTTTATGTTTGGATGTCATATATTAACTTCTTCCTGCAAAAGTCAACCTACTCTGGTGTGTTTCATCTGGGTCTTTCCCTACTTTGCCCTCTAGACATTCCAGGGCACTTCCTCCTCTCAGCCAGTCTCCTTCCTTGGGTTTTACCCTAGGATAACTCAGCTGTCATCTCAAATATGTCTGATCTTTCCATCATACATAGTTTGTCATTTCTGCATATAGACTACATTTTCCCCACTACATTGAACAGTATTTTGTGAAGTGGAGGATACAAAGAGGGAAAAACCCAGTCTCTCTGAGCCAAATCCTCTAAGCATCTGGAGTCAAAGAAAAGACCTCAAAGGTCGTCAGCGCACAGAGCTGAGGCATGGAACTTTACTTCCCATCTCTCTTCTCTTTAAAGTAGTGGCCGCAGGGAAATTCCAGATCTGATGCGTGTTCTTGGGCTAGCATTTCCTCCATCTTCTCTTAACCACAGAATTCCAAGTTCTATGGAATGTAGGCAGTGACGGATGTTGCCGAAGGGCCAGTCTTAAACATTCTCTAGTTGATTTGCTAGAAGTCATGACTAAGAGATAGTGGCACTTAGTCATGAGCTACTGTATAATGACTTACCAGAGCGGCATGTGCAGTGGCTCAGGAAGTTGCTGCTGAGGATGGCTAGCAGAGGCAGGGCTGTATTCTGTGTACTGATCACACTTAAAAGAAACAAACAAAACTGTCAAGTGCCTTTGCCTCCCAACTGCTGGTTGCAACAGTTTGCTGGAAAACGAGCTCTTTGCCATGCTTCGCTGAGAAGACAACTGCGCATGTGTGCGCCTGCGCATTCAAACTGGACACCGGCTCTGCAGTTCCTGGTCCTTTCCAAATCTGTTTCTTTGTGTTGAGAAATGGGGTTATTAATTTTTGCTTTATCGAATCTGTCGTGAAATTTCAACAAATAATTTTGCGAGAGTTCTTAACATTCTGTTGGCATTAGGTGGTTGCTTGATAAATATTTGTCAAATGACAAAATTTGATACTTGAGTCTGCTTTGTGATTTTTCTGTTTTTAAAATTTAAAGAGAAAAAAAAGCATGTAAAGGGTAGAGGTAATACAGAATTCCAAAAAAAAAAAAAGAGATAATAAGAAATCACTAGTTAATAAATTACATATTGTCTTCTTAGAAATACTTGTTCAAGTTATAAAATTAAAGCATACAAAGTAGTTAGTCAAACAGTGAGAGTGTAAACAGCTACCCATGCCTGAATCTCTGCATGTATTTCTATACTTTCTGTATTAGAGGGAAAAGCAAAACTTAGCAAGACAAAACAAAACAAATTCCTATAAAAATATGAAACCAAAAAGTCATATAAAACCACAGTACCAGGTAATCTACAATGATTACTGTGTAGTTTCTTATTATCTTCAATAGAATGTCTATATCATCAGGCATAATTGAATATAGCAGTATAATTGAGTATAGCAGTAAATAACAATATTAGTAAAAAAAAAAACAGTGTAGACAGGTGATTTTCCTTAATAAAATTATATACAAGAGACATCTCCAAGTAGCTGTCTTGTCAAAAGAAGGACACGTGGAATCTGTATTCAGTGGGATGGCCTAAAACAGTTTTATCTGCTTTGTTTTATAGGTTTCGTTGGACTGGTGTCTTCCATGCATTGACTGATTGATTGCCATGCTGCAGACTGAACCCAACCTTTGCACTGAGCTATCTCGCCAGCCCTTTTAAAAAAATTTATATTTTGACACAAACTTTCACTAAGATACCCCAGGCTGGGCTCAAACTTGTGATCTCCCAGTCTCACCCTCCCAGAGCGCAAGAATCCTTTCCTTTTTAAGTTTTTATTAGTACATGTTTGAGGTACATAATAATCACATCCGTCATGAGGAATTTGTACCCGGACATATTATATCTTAACTGTTTTTCTCCCATTCCTCTCTCCATTCAAAAAAGCTCCTTTTGCATTTCCCCCTTTCATTCTTTTTTAAACTTTTTCTTCCCTTCCCTTCGTCTCCCCCTCTCCCTTGTTCACCTTCCCTTTTGAACACGTTTTTCCTGCTTCCCCTCGTTTATCCTCCATTTTGCTCCTTATTTTAAGGTTCCACAAGGAATCAGTCCTGGGTCCGTGCACTGTGACTGTAACCCAGCTGGCAGATTCGCAAGTGTGTCATCGTGCCCGAGGGACGCCTGGAGAAGGGGCACAGGACCAAGGCAAGCAGTTCCCGTCCCTGGGTAACAGCTCCAGGTCTTGCGGTTGTGGGCAATGTGACCTGAAGGTGGCGCTGTTTCTCAAGGAGAAAAAGGTGCAGGGGCTGCGGCCCTTGGCTTGAAAGTTTGTGCGCAAAGATCATCAGTTGGAGAAAAATCTTTTAGGTAATCAGGACCAGTTCCCTCACTTTCCAGGCAAGGAAACTGAAACCTAGAGATCTAAAACTCTTGCCAAAGTCACACCAAGATTCACCACAGAGGCAAGACATGGGCTCCCACATCACACCCTGTAAATTCCTCTTTACAGTTTTCAAAATTGTTAGATTTTTAATATTGAAACAGATGCTAAGATGATAAGTTGCCCAGGCTGGACTCAAACTCATGACCCTCCGGCGTGCTGGGATCACAGATATGCAGCACCACGCCCGGTCCCAGTTCACACACTTTTGCAATTTTCCTTGCACTAGGGATTTCCTGATCTTAAATGCTTAAAAAAGATAATGGAACGCGTCACTGGGTACCTACACTGGTGATACTTTCCAGGAATTAAGTCACTGAATTATATTCATCTATTATCCTCCATCACAAACTAATTTCAAGCTGTTTTGGTTTTTACATGAACAGAATTTTCACCAAGCATCTGTGGATTAATAGACAATTTGCGTTTCCTGTTTGTACATGTGAAAGAAGAAACATAATTTCTGTGGCTAAAATTGAATTCTATACTGTCCTCCTCCAAATGTAGGTGAAGCAGAGATAAAATTTCTGTTTACGGCCTCACTCCAGGTGATATGCTGGCTTCTGAAAGTTGCTCGTGGGTAGCACCCTGTGGAGAAAAGAATTCTAGATAGTCACTTTTAACCCTTTTCCTCATTCATAGATGGTGAAGTGTATCAGAGGTGGGTGTGGCAAGTGTATGTGTAGAATCGGAATCCAGTTTTTAGAAGTTTTATACTTTCAGATGTGTTATTTCTTTACGTTTTAGCTGGATATGATGGCACACATCCATGATCTGAGCATGGAGGAGGCTGAAGCAGGAGAATCACCACAGTCCAAGCTCAGCCTGAATTACATGATCTCAAAAAAAAAAAAAAAAAACAAAATAACTAAAGTAAGTTTTATTTACTTCCAAGGATGGTGAGTTGTCAGGAGAGTAAGACTGTCTTCACTTTTCCCTGATGGAGGTGACTCGTGGGGGTTGGATACAGCCTGTCTTATCCAATTCAAGGTCTCTGAAAGAAGACCTGAATTCCAGGAGCCAGTTAAAACATTTCCTGAGACACTGACCAAACAGTGGACATCTTAGGGACAGCAGCACTGTTTCTTCTATTCACCTTGTAGAGTTTTCATTATCCTGATATTTAGATTTTTCTTTTTCCTTCTTTTATAGCTAAAGAAGGCTCAGGAGAGTTGATGGTTTGTGAAACAACTTTTCGGGATGTCTGGTGCAATATTTGGGACACATTTACCCTGAAACAATCCTTGTTTCTCTGAAACTAAAATGAGCTGGTTCCAGGCCAGGGCAAGGCAGGGGAGATGGCCTCTGGGTCACAGTCTCTCTTCATGGTCCCCCTTCACCTGGTTCCCCAGGGCCAGGAGCCAGGGCACCTGGGAGATAGGGGCCACCTGTGGCCTTGCACATTGTCTCTGTCTGTGACGCCTGGATTGTGCTCCCCTCTTCTTTTTCATAGACAGTCAAGCACTTCCCAAATTATATACCCAGAATGTCTTCCAACAAAACAGCCTGAGCACACCCAGAGAAATTTCATAGGGAATGGATTTTGTGGCTCTTGGAACAATGCAACAATGTGGACCTTTTCTGATACCTGGGGGAGAAATTCATGATTTACTTTGAAGGCAACCTCCCTTCCCATATGCCAGTTTGGTTTATTATTATTAATATATTATTCCAATCCTGGGGGTTGCACCTAGAACTTATGTGCTGAGCTACATCTTTATTGCCTTTTAAACATATTTTATTTTCAGATGAGGTCTCTCTAAGTCCTCACTAAATTACAATCATTCAGCTCAGACTCTTAGTGTTAACATTTTTTTTTTAGTTGAGTGAGAACACTTAGCTCTACCCTCTTAGCAAATTTCAAGCATATGATACATTGTTATTAAACATCCTCACCATGCTGTACCTCAGGTCTCCAGACAAAAGAGTTTTAAATACATTGATTCTAAAATATCCCTGGAGCTAACAATTTTCCCCAAGCAATTAGCAACACAGTTCATCTTTGTTTCTCACATCCTATTTTCAGTAAAAAGCAAGAGCACCTATTTGAAAATACACCAAGTTTCTAGTTCAATGAATTTGTGGCTCAGTCAGCAGTAGATTGAGAAAAACTCAGTAGAGATTTTACACTAAATTTCTGCTGTTCTTTAATCCAGTAGAAACACATTTGTCCAGTTGGCCATGCTGTAATTTTAAGTGTTTTAAAAACGTGAGATAATGAACTAAGTTGTAATATGTGAGAATATATGCACTACATTAATATTGTTCACATTCGACAGACTTTTCTACTTATTACTTAGATTTTGCATTTGTAAAAGTGGTGCTTTGTTTTAGCAAGCTCAGATAATAAAGAAAAATGGACAATAAAAATGAAAAATTAAAAAATTTATTGCTAAAGTGCAAATGAAAGCAAGCAAGCAACCAACAACCAATAAATAAATAGAAGGAAACAAAAACAAGCAGTTACTGAATTTCTCACGAAGATATATCAGAATGAATTTTTAAAAATTTAATATGAAAAAGAATATTCATTTTTATTTTATTATTATTATTATTATTACTACTATTAGTATTTGTATCTGGAATTGAGCTTAGGATCTTGTGCCTGTCAGCCAGGTGCTGTACTGCTGAGCTATATCACTGGCCCAAAAATTAATTTTTAAGAAGAAAATTTAATAAGTAAATATATATGGTGATAGTAAATAATTTCCACATCAAGATAAGGGAAAAGTAAAATTATTTATAATTTTCACATGAAGTATAAAAGTCATAATAGTTATTTTTAGCACTTGTTTATTTTTATATAATTGCTTCCTTATTACAGAGATCAACTGTTTGGGGAAACAGAACACAGAAACATCAGCCAAAAGACCTCCCCACACGATAAGAAAACAAAAAAAGTGAAATAAAAATGACAGGCAATTATACACAGAGAATCTTTGAATTTCAATGTGTATGATTCCAGTTTTATTTTACAAATGTATTTATTTTTCTTAATTATATTGCCCACCTCCTGTTATAACTATCATTTAGTTTAGTTGGAAAAGAGAGGAAACTGCAGTGAAAGGAAGGAAGAGGAGATTTTGCAAGAACACTGCTAACAACATACAAAACACAGAACCGCTGGACCAATGGGAAAAGCAGAGTTGAGATCATTCTATCATTCTAATCCTGCCAGCTTAACAGCTCATGAGTTCCTGAAATTTTCATCATCATCATTCATTTCAACATCACATTTTGTTTTTTGGCAGGGTTCAGGCTAAAAGCATATTTCTGCATACGTTAAAGAATGAATGAGTTGGACTATTTTTTTTTTTGAAAAAACCTGTGATTGATTTCAAAGGCATTTGAGATGTCCATCCTTGACCTATTTGAACTTCCCAATATAATCACCTGGGTAACAGTTAAGACTGATCCGTTTCCGGCTCTAGTTGTTGCAGGTGAAATTGCTCCTTGGGAAGTGTTTAGCTTCAAACTGCCTGAGTCAGACTTGACCAATGGAGCAGACACTGAAAAGATGACTGCTAGAATCTCACCCTAAGTCAGAGGCCACCGAAAGCGCCTGCTAGGTTAAAAAGCCAAACGTGCAGCCGAACGAAGTGAAAAACACCCACATGAGTGCGATTCTTGAAAGCCAATAGTTAGAACATTGTGGGAACCCGGGGAGGGAAGTTCAGGTAACACCTGTGCAGAGGCTTCGTGACCAGATAAGATTTGCCACAGGGTGTAGACAGAGCCGACACGAAGGCAGCAAGAACAAAAATAGCTGTGCGTTTTTCCAGCAGGGCATGTTACCATATTGTATGCAACGTGAGGATATTAATTTCACAGTTTTCATGGATAAGTTTAAACATAGGAACATGTCACAAATAAGTAGCACTCGCAGTGAGGATACATCAGCTGGGATTTCACAGTCTGCAGTTTTTAAATTCAGCTGGGTCCCCCAGGGCCAATCAATATTGGTGGCAATTATTCTTAGTACAGAGTCCAAATGAAATGGGCGTGTTTTTTTTCCCTCTTTTATCAAAGTGGGAGATTGTGATATAGAAGTAAGGGAACTCCCCTGTGGCTGGCAGTGGGCTCCTAACAGCTGCAGCGAGTCTGCGGTGAGTTTCTTGCCTCTTTCTGGGGAACAGCCCAATAATGACCCCATTATTTTAACTCTTGACTGTGAGCAATGTTTGTTGGTTTGCTAGAAAAGCCTAGCATAGACATGAAAACAAACAAACAGGAAAAAAACCCTTACAAACAAACAAGTAAACATGCAAACCTGCAGAACTTCCCAAAGAAGCGGCTGGGAGGACCAGCAGCTACAAGGGTTTTATTTACACTGTTTCTAAGCCACGGTCTCTCCAGGGCCTGTGCTGAGGCAGTTTATGTTGGAGATGGAAAGGTGGTGAAACTCTTTTTTTTCTTTTCTTTTTAAAACACTTCTGAAATTATGCAAAATATGCAAGAAACTGATCTCTGCAAATTAGTAGATAATTACTCTTTGAAAATTTTGGTTATTCTTTTAAAAAAAAGATATTTTTGGCCTATGTTTTTAGAGAGTTGGGGGTTGAAGGTGGGAAGTAAAGAACAGAAAATCTGAGGAGAATTCAGAATTCAAAATGACAGCCGAGGTTTCTTTTCCTGGTGGGTTTCTGGTTTATGTTAGTTGGTTTGGCAATAACCTTAGGGGACTTGGTCAGCAACACTATGAAAACAGAGTCACTGAGGGAGAGAAGAAGGGACAGAGAAATGTAGCCTGCTGCACAAATGAGGATAGATACGTGTTTGAGTTTCCTAGTCTTGGGTGTGGGGTCTCTTTGTCTTCAGCCTGATCCCATGTTGCTTTACATTCACTTTACTATTACCTAATTAATCATGCAAACTGTCAGAGATCTAGGAATCTAACATTGTTCTCATACCATTTTATATTAGCTAATAACAAAACAAAGCAGATCAAAATAACCTGTTCTGCTTCCAGTTTCAGTACACTTTCAAAGTACCAGTTCTTGTAATTAAATGCCAAAAAAGAAAAAAAATTGGAAAAAAGCCAAGAAGCAAATGGAAAAGAGCCATAATAAAACAATGTATTGTTTTTATAAACCCAACAGTGCATCAGCCACCTTAGAATTACAGATTTTTTTGTGTACAGTTTGTTTATTTTTCTCTCCCTTTGGAGGAAAGACTAGAATGAATCAAGGGAAGTTTTAGAAGACATTTCACATCCTAAACTGTGTTTTCCACTTCCAAGATTTAGCTACTATGAATTGCGCTGCCATAAACATGGGTTTGTAAGTATCACTGTAATGTGACGTCTTCAAGTCTTTTGGAAAGATATCTAGAAGGGGAAAAACTAATTGTAGTTTTTTGAGAACCCTCCATACTGATTTCAATAGTGGTTGTACTAGTTTACATTCCCGCCAGGAGAAACTGTGGTATTTACACACAAAGGAGTACTACTCTGTCATAAAGAAGGATAAACTCGAGTCACTGGTGGGTCATTGGATGCTCCAGAAGACCATGATGTGGAGTAAAATAAACAGAAGACATGGAAACTTAAATATCCCATGCTTTCTGTATATGAGAAACCCAAAATCTAAATAAATTAAAGAGAAAAATAAAAGTTACATAATAGAAAATAAGGAGAGGAGATAGATCTTTCTCTAATGGAAAGGGGGTCAAGAGAAGGTTGTGGAGGGAGAAAGGGGAGAGAAAGAGATGAAAAGATGTCTGCATTCCACAGAAGAAATGCAAATGTGTACAAATAAACGGGTCTGTTTGCCCTGGGAAGCCCCAGGGTGCGGATCCTCACCCATAGACGGAGGCACTGAGCAGACAGGTGAGGAAGAGATGCAAACAGCTTTGTCTGCTGTTGAGCTTAGGGTGGGGTTTGGTGAGTGCTTGCCTAACAAAAGGATCTGGATGAAGTGTTCTGTCCCAGACAATTCCATACTTATGGTTCATTATTTTTTCAGTTGCTTTGAGAGAATGGATCAAAGTTGCTGGAATTAGTGGCTGGAAGTCAGTACTCTAAAGGTCAAAAATACTTTGCTTTCTTCCTGCTCTCCTCCACGTCAAAAATGGTTTAGAGTAAAGGTTCCTGCTTGCAGTGGTGATGTGTGGTTAATATCATTAGACTTCTGGTTTGGATTAGGGCTGCTAATTGGTTTCTGCCCTTGACTTTTTCCAATTACAGCATAGAAGCCCTGGTGCTAAACACTTGGGCAGATTACCTAATTAGATGAAAGAAACATACACAGTTGTTCCCAGGTAATTATTTTAACTTTCAGTGTTTGTTTTTAGTTCAACATGCGACACATAAGGCAGCCTGTCTACCCCACTGACGACAACATTTCAGCTCCGGGCAGGGAAGCTGTTCTGAGACTGCCTTGGACAGGGACAATATGGAGTCCTTCACGTGTGTGAACACTTTCAGGAGCTGGCAGGTCTGTTTTTCTTCCCCTGAGCACAGGAGAAAACATACATGCCAGTGTGTCCTACTCGGTCGCACAAGGTCCTCAGAGCAGGCAGAATAGATCACAGACTCTCTGACACTCTCTGTGGGTGATGATAATATTGTCCCCGAACCCAAGAACACGAAGGAAGCTCATGACTCTAAAGTGGGACATCTTTCTTTCTTCAGAATTTCTCTTCTTAAATAAGGAAGGGTGGGGAAGGAGGGGATTAAAAAAGAAAAGCTACTCTGTTCCTTTCCGCCACCAGTGTGGCACTGTGGGCCATTCCCAGTTCACAGGGAATCTCCAAGCCCAGGTAGAGCTGAGCAAGATGTATAGACAGTGAATCAGAATCTTCCTGGAATGAGGGACTATCTCAGGGACGTGCTGGATGCTAATAATGCTAGGCTCAGCCACTTTGTGTCACCTCATCCCCGTGCAGTCCTTGGAGGTCAGGCCACTTCCCGAGTGTGCTCCAGCCTTGGCCCTCTGTCCTTCTCCCTCCAGCCACACCTGTCCCTTTTCTTGAGTGCCTCCTGCCCAGGGTGCCCTGTCCTTCTGGAACCCCTTCCTAGAGCTCTCCACAGCTTTGCTTCTCTTTGCTTCAGGAGCCTGCAGGGCTGCAGTGTGTACTGATTTGTGTCTGAATGCGTACTCGTGCCAGTTGAGCTCCTGTGTCTCGGGACTCAGAGGACCTACCAGTCAGCAAGCAGCAGCTGAGGTGTGAGATGTGTGTGACAGGCACTCTTGCCAGTGCTTGAGTCTCAGTGATTCCCTTCTTCTCTCCAGCCTCCAACACAAGGAGAAAGGTGGTGGATAGTAGACAAGGTGGATACATAGACACATGTGCTAAAGTCCCAGAGTAGTAACAGTTCTACTAGCAAAGAGCATCGCTACACAGGAAGTGACAGGGGAGTTAGGCAGAGAAGAAGGATGAATACTTAGAGGGCAAGCACCCCTTCTACCACTCCTAATAATCTCATCCCCACAGCTCTGTGAACTAGGTATCACCAGAGAAGAAGTATTAGCAGAGAGAAAAAACTATCAGCTAGCTTCTGATCATGCTGCATTTCTTCTACCACACTGTTCATTAGGAGAGTTGCTAAGCACAGCCCATATTCAAGGAGAGGGGCAGAGTAATCAGTAACTGTTATGGTTGTATCTGGATGTCCCCCCAAAGCCTCATACAGTCACAGAGGCAGGTTTCTAGAGTTTGTAAATGACTAATGGTCCAATGCTGAGATTATGGGTATGAGTACTACACCCACGTGAGTGTGGCCTACGTACAATACAAGGGACAGAGAGAGGCTTTTCTCTGTGCTTCTCCACTTTTTGCTCTTGTCCATTTTGGTGTCTGCTAACTGAACTGTTGCCCCTGTGCCACACCACTGTGCCTTGGAGCCAGCTGAATTATGGACTGAAACCTCCACAATCTGTGAGCTAAATAGATAAATAAATCTTTCCTTCCTTAATTTTGGGTGTCAAGTATTTTGTCCTAGCAATGAGTGAAAAGTAACCAAGACAGTAATTTTTGGCCATATCTGAGAATCAACATAGGTGTGTGTCTAGTTCTCCACCATTCCCAGGTCTGGTCAGTGTTTTTAATTATATCCCTATGAGATTTAAGTTCTTTGGAGTGCTTTCTATTGTCATATATGAATAAGCACAGGTGATACCAGGTTGTGTACCCAATGAAGACTGCCTGATTCCAAATCTCGTGTTACCTACATTGTGGTGGGCACAAAAATAGAGCTCTCTGGGCCTATTCATCCATTCATTCACATAAAAACTGAAATATGTAATGAGTACCTCCATTTGTCTGGCCCTGAAGACATGGCATGAGCTTACTTCTTGCATTAGGTTTACAGCCTAGCAAGAGGTATAACAGGTAGTGAGACCATTATGATTCAGGGTGAGGAAGGTAGAAATATAGAAACTAGGAACTGGAAGAGGTGTCTATCCTTCAGGGATTATGCAGTTAGGGAATGTATCCTGAGGAAGTGACATCAAATCAGGAACTTGAAGAGTAAGTGTGAATGAGACATGAGACTAAACAGCAGGTTTAAAAGCATGTCATACAGAAGTTGCAGGAGCCTGGCCTTTTAATTTAAGGAAACTCACACTTTTGGGTATTGAGAGAACTTGGGTCAATTAGAATTATCAGAAAAAAGTCAGGGGTCCACACTTAATCTCCGAGTATCCAAATAATTATGAGAATATCATTCAGAAACTGCCTGAACTGATATATGTCTATTCATCCCACAAATATTTAAGGAGTGTCAACTGCATTCCAGACAAATCCTAGCACAGGTTGACAAAATAAATCAATAAAATAAAATAAAATAAAAATTTTAAAAAAGCCTGGAAGTGTTTCCTTTTCTGGAACCAGTAAGGGGAAAGTTGTTCTCTTCACAGTTATCTTGTGATCACCAGGAGTTGCCAACCATGCAGTGGCAAATGGTAACTGGCCAGAGCCACAGATGTGTGCTATCCACTGATCGGGCAACATAGCTTTAGGTGTGAATGGCAAAGCTGACTGGCTGCCTCTCTGTCATGGAAACAAAACACATAAGTATTTCTTTAGGCTGGAAGGGGGTAGCAAAGAACTGTTTTGCCTTTTTGGATCAATAACTTGAAAGAAGCAGATGCAGGATTTCCTGGAAAATGGTGGAATGGTGGGCAGCAGAAAAGAGCATCTCTGAGATTTGTTGTCCAGACGCTGGAACATAGCAACATGAGGAGAAGAAGAAGGGAAGTGGGTGACCAGGACCCAGGAAAGATCTGTAGTGAGAATTGAAGTCACGGGGAAGCAGGGGGCAGGTACCGCTTTCTCCGAGATGGGGCTCACCTCGTGGGAGCGGCAGCTCAAACCTGCAGATGCATGATAACCACTGGCCACCCCAGAGGCCTCCACGGAGAAACACACCAGTGGAATGGAGCAGTGGGTGGAGTGGCTGCGGTGGCTGGCGAGTTATCCAGGGGAAGGTGATTGGCTGGTAGTCATCTTAGGTAAGAGCCAACTGAACTCAGAACTCAGAACAGCTGCAAGCTCCGTTCAGTAGTGGCTTTCAGTGACAGGCTCTGGGAGCTGAGTTTAAGTCAACAGGAGTCACGGAGCTGAGTTCAAGCCAGCAAGAGGCTGAGCAAATCTGGTTCCAGCCTCACAGCCTGGATGTCAGTGGAACTTTAGTGTAGGCTTGCTGGGATTGTCCAGTACCCCACTGTAAAGGTACGGCTGGTTTGCTTGGATTGATCAACTGAGATCTAGGTGTCCACCCATGTCTACCAGTGACAGCAGAGACATGCCTTGAAGTGGACAGTTTTTTCTTATTCTTTTTCCCCCCTCTTTCTTGTTTTGTTTTGTTTTATTTTCCTTGCTTGTTTGTTCTTGTTTTTATGAGTATGAACATGATTTTTAGTTTCTTGGTTGGTGTTCTGTTCTATTCTGGTTTTTCTTTCTTTCTTGTCTCTTTCCCTTCTTCAGCAGTTCCCAAAGTTTGTGTGATCTTTATTTGTCACTTCTGCTGCATTCTGTTGATCAAAACAATTCATAAGACCAGCTCAGAGTCCAGGGGAGGTAAAAATGGATGTCACCTGTCCATGGCGGAGCACAGAAGCTGCATGGCCACTTTCATCGTGCTCACATGCCTATAGATTTATGATTACTCGCTATCAGGAGACAATAAAATGGGCACATAACCATCTTTTCATGATTCCCCCCACCCAGGTCTGGAAGTAGTACCTTCATTTAAAACCTCCTGTGCTTAGTGATCTTGGCTATAAACATCCTGATACGCAGAAGGAAACAGGCTGTCTCAAGGGAGGAATTCTTCCAAGCTGCCCCAGGGAAGAGTCCACACTTCTGTAAATTCAGCATTGGGAGAGTGTGACATTTAGCTTAACTTCCCTCTGCATAATTTCTCTCAATTGCTCCCAGTTGTGATCAACATCACAGCTACTGTGCGTCATCACTGCCATCAGCCGCAGCACAAGGCCTTTATTAGGCACCTAATTACATGTGGAATGGTGCTGAGAAAGAGCAAATACCAAGGTGGTGTAGGGCTGACACCTGAGGCTGGATCAGAAGCCATGAACAGCACCCAAAGGCACAACCGAGGATTTTACATCATGTGAAGCTCAACAAGGGCAACTGAGTGTGGGAGAACTGCTTGAGGCTTTTTTTTTTTTTGAGACAGGGTCTTGCTGTGTAGCCCAGGCTGCCCTTGAACTCATGGTGATTCTCCTGCGTGCCTGGGGTCACACGCATACACCGCCACATCCAATTACACATTTTGAATTCAAGTTTTCCAGCTTGCACAGTGACTGAAGCTCAGTTCAGTTGTTGGAAAACAGACTTACAGGACAACTTGATTATGGAACTGTGGGACGGATGCTTCAGACTGGATATTGGCAGGTTCTAGATTTCAAAGACAGAAGCGGTGGCCGAGTAAGGCATCAGTCTGCAGAAGTAGAGGGCAGTGAAATTCACAGGAGATGCAGCTCACACATTTACACAGAAACGCGAAGTGTTGGGCATGTGTTTGTGACCAAAACTATGAAATACCAGAAAAACCAACTTCAGCTGCCTGACACCAACAAAATTAGAGCAAACCATCTACAGTAGAAAGACTTGGGAGAAAGTGTAGTGAGAAGCACAAGGACTTCTATGAATTCTCAGTGAATGCAAGAAATAACTTAGTGGGCATTTGATGAGTGTGGTTGTTTATCATGTTAGAGGAACTTGACTTAAGTAAGAACAACATAGCAGATTGGCCAAGCTCTGTGTATGTTTGGCCTGTAGGCCACACACTTCGAGGGCAACACTCATCCTGGAAGTGGGTGGCACACCAATTGCATTTAGACTGCGTAGAATGAAAAGGGAAAGAAGAAGGAAATCTGCCTTTCTCATAAGAGTTCTGGTCTTTACCATTGCAGGCAGTGGTCTTCTCTCCCTCCAGGCTTTCCATGCAGATTAGCTTCCTGACACTGACTTGCATCAGTGACTCTGCAGGGAGCTTCCAGGCTTTCCACATTTGACAGTTACTGGATTTCGTGGCTCTCCAGAGCACAGAGATTCTTCTGCTTGAGGTCTGGCTATTGTAATGATTGAGTGTCATAACTTTATAAGTGCTGAATTGTGTGCCTGGACAAGACATGCCTGTTTCAGTACCATCGAGCCATTTAGTGGCATCCATCTTGTCAGTGAGAAATTACGTTTCCATCCTGCTTAAATTCTTACTCATTTAATCCCTAGTGCAGCTATATCTGGTACTGGACCTTCAGGAGGTGACTGAGTCTTGAAAACTCTGTCCTCATGGATGGGATTAGCTATTCATATTGAGTGACCTGAAAGAGTCACTGCCCACTTTTGCCCATATGAGCCACCATCCCTTCCCCTAAGAGCACATGTATTCAGATGCCATCTTGTAAGTAGAGAGACGGAGCCTGACTTGTGGTCATCTTGATCTTGGATTTCTCATGCTCTAGAACTGTTGGAAATAAATCTGTATATAAATTTCTCAGTGTATCAGTTTGGGCTTACTAGAGAAACAGATATAACACAAGATACACAAATGTATAAGAAATCGCAAGATTGGCTTACGAGAGTGAGTGAGAAAGCACATGGAGGTGTCTGCACACTGGATGCTGATGGGTTCAGTCTGAGTTCTGGAACTCACTGCAGTGTCCTGTGCAAGTCCCTATCAGGATACTGATGGGTCTGCAATGGAAGGCTGAAGAGTTCTAGGCAGAAGCTGAATAGTCTGAGCCACAAGCTAGGAGATGATGCCCAAGCTGAAGGCAAAGACTAGAGCTCCTGTGAAGAAGCAGCCATCGGTCTATCATTTCTCTTTTATTGACTGTAAGCTACCTGCCCTAGGTCTGGTTTGGTACTCACACCGCCTCCATACCCTTCTCTTGTACAGGCTGAGCATGTTTACAAAGTGAGGACCCTGGCTCCTTGCTGAGTTATTCAGTTAAATTTCTAAACTTTAAGTTGATGCAATGAATCAACCATCACAACACCCAAGGGCATAAACGGCCACCCTAAGGCGTGTCCTCTGCACTCTAGCAGTGTAGAACTGCTCCGTCACTTAGTTAAGCTTCCAAACTTCTCAAGTTGACACAGTGTATCAAATATAAAACTCAAACGTTTTGTTATAGCAGTGCAAAATGGACTAAGGTATAGCCCTACAAACACTCCTAAGAACACTCATTTTTATAAAGATTTTCCTATATGCTGGGCACTGGACTAGAAACTTAGAGGCAAAGGGGTCTGTAAACTCCCCCTTCTCTTGGCTATAGTAAAAAATAACTACATGTATGAATATATAATTACAGATTATATCAAAGTAGAAGGTAGAATTATTAGACTAGAAGAAGGGAAAATGGAGGAGGCTGATGGGGAAAGGAGGGTAATGGGAGGGTGGATACCATCAAAATGTGCTGTTTGCAGGTCTAAAAATATTACATTGAAAATCAATATTTCATAAGGTTAACATACACTAGTAAAATACATATTTAATAAAAGAGATATGGGAAACATGAGATAAATGAGGTGTTTGCCACTGTAACATGGCATTTTTTTCTATTTTTTATTTTTTTACTAGCACATGTTTGTAGTTCATAATGATTACATTCCTCTGGATGTTGGTACATGTACAAATGGCATATTTTTTATAATAGGAGTGCACAATTAAGTGACAAAAAGTATAGTATAGTCAATACTTCAACTAGTAATATTTTTTTTTTTTTTTTGGTACCAGGAATCAAACTTACAATTTTGCACTTGCCAGCCAGGTGCTTATGCCACTGAGTTATATCCCTGGCCCCTTGTATGTGACATATATTTATACAACCACTAGAACAATAGATTTGTTTGTACCAGTGTTAGCACAAATGCATGAGTAATATGTTGCACTATGACATCATGACGGCTATGATGTCACCAGGTGATAGGAAATTTTCAGCTAAATTAGATGGTTAAGGGACACAGTTATATATGTGGTGTGTCATGATCAAAATACTGTTATGTGACTCATGACCATATACTTGATGTATTAGTCTACAATAAAGTTTCCTTATCTCTAAAATGTCTCTTTATTATTTATTTGTGCAAATTAGTATCCAAGGAAGGTCCCTACATGGCATTTGGCTATTATTATCTCTTAAATACTAAATATAGAGCAGTCTTATGTTCTTTTCTGCTTTTACTTCCCCTCCCCTTGATTTGTTCTATAGACCAGGTCAATTGTCCTGGAGAATGTTCCAATAATCTGCACTTGTCTGTTTTCTTCCTTGTGGTGTCACTCACTTGTTCCTCTATCTCCCATACCTCCCATAAGTGGAAGATCACTGCAGAAGTTAAGATATGTTCAACTTTTTTTGTCTAGAATATTTCCTAAGAATGTTGTGTGCATTTTCATTTCATCAGGAAGCACATACATTTGGTTAAAAACAAGTCTTTGTGTTTCAAAAGCCAGTCCTTGATAAAAAAAGGAATAGACATAAGACTAGCTTTTTGATAAAGGGAAAAGTAAAATGATGTAAGAACAAGGCTCTCAGAGTTTGAAATTAGAAAAGGATGCTCCAGGTTGTGGGAGAGGACAACCTGAGGAAATGTGGATCCACAAATATTTGTCTCTGAGAAAAAAAGGACCTGGAACTTCCAGCCCTCGGGCTGAATCCATGTTAAGGAAAATGTCTGTGGGATAGAGGAGCAGGGGAGTCTTGTGCCTTTTAGTCCAGACAGATCCTCAAGAGACAGCAAGAGCCAGATAGAAAGAGTGGAGTCAGCTGGGCTCTTTATAGGCACCATCTCTGCAGCCTCACGGTCTCCTACGCTACAGGTACCACAGCTGGGGTAGGAGTGACCGATGGCCAAGTGTGTAATTTACCCTCCCCTGCCATCTTAGAGCCACATAAGTGTTAGAGCTGCCTAGAAATGGGAATTATTTCTGCAAGGATTCCAGTCCTAAAATGGGCTGAGGTTCCTTTCTGCCAGCCGAAGATCCTTGACTGAGAATCTAGGTAATGGTACTATTGTAGAAGAGTTGGTTGACCTTTGATCTGCGTTTCTGGAAGGCGGTTCCTGGTGTGTCATTTTGTGTGTGTGTGTGTGTGTGTATGTGTGTGTATTTCTGGGGACTAAACCCGACCTTCTCACTGAACTATATGTTCAGGCTCTTTTATTTTGAGAAAGGGTCTTAAGTTGCTAAATTGCTTAGGCTGGGCTGAAACTTGCAATCCTCCTGCTTCAGCCTTCCAGAGTGCTGAGATTACAAGAATGTACCACTGCATTGGCTCCTTTTGTTATTCATAAGCCTCTGGATCAGCCCTGAGTTTATACTAAGAGGTGACTTAGGGTGATGGTTGCTCACCAGAAATACCAACCTTGTGATCAGAGAGCTGAGGCTTTGTCCTGTCCTGAGACAGGGAAAACTGAGTTCAGTCACACTGCCAATGATGGAATCAATCATGTCTCTCTAATGAAACCCCAATAAAACAGGACACTGAGGCTTGGGGGAGTTTCCTGCCTGGTGACCACATTGATGCACCCCAAAGGTGACATGCCCTGCCTCCATGGAGAGAGGATACAGGACCCTTCAGCCTCAGCCTATATGTTTCTTCACTTGATTGGCCCTGATTTCTATCTTTTATAATAAAATTGTAAATGTAGATATAATATTTTCCTGATTTCTGGGAGACTTACTAGTGAATTAGCTAATCTGAGAGCATTGTGGAAACTCTCAAATACATAGCCAGTCATTCAGAGATTCAGGAAACTTGGGACCCCCCCATAATGTGCCTAGTATCTGCAGTCAGAGTGGCCATATGGAAGAGTTTGCATCCCTAACTGGTGGGATCTGCACATTTTTCATAGTTAGTGTTAGAATTGTCCTGCTGAACACCAATTGGTGTCAGAATAGTTGCAAAAATGAAGCTCCACTTGTACAGATTAGACCCAACCCCTCCAGTGTCTCAATTCAAGAAACTGAGACAGAGCACTTTTCAGTCTTGGGGTGTAGAAGAGCTTTGTTAAATGTCTACTTTGCTGTTATTGTATTACTAATATAATTTTTGAAGATCTTGATATATGACTCTTTCCTTGGACACACTAGGGAACTTCCATTCTACCACATCCATTTCATTTGCAAATAGTGGGAGGTACAGGTGAGAAGGACACAGGAAAGATTCTTGAAAGATTCATGTTTGGCTCTTGTCTTCCTTTCATTCATTCCCTCAGCCCAAATTGTGTCCCTGTGGGTGCCAAAGTTCCTGTCTTCCTGGTGTTTACTTCCCGTGTTAGGGCTTAGGTGGGAAGATCCATCACATGCAGTCAGCATAATGAATGGGTCCTGGCATCACAGGTAAAATGAACCAGTTTATGGGGATGGGAGTGCTGGTTAGAAGTTACAATTTCAAATGGAGAGGTTGAGACAGTTGTCTTGGAGATGTTGCATCTGCAAAGACTTGGAGAGGAGAAGGAGGGGTTCACATGAGGGTGTCTCAGAATGGGTGTTCCAGGAAGAGGAAATAAAAGGTGCGAAAGTCCTACATGGTGGAGGAACACGGCGTGGTAGCGGTGGCAGTTGAGGAACATGTGCATGGTGTAGAGTCAGCATGGCTGAGAGTCATAGATCCAAGATGGGCCCAAGAGGTGCCAGGGGTAGGATGTGGTCGGGACAGATTGGCTAGCGTCTTGGTAAGAACTTTGGCTTTGACTCTAAATGCAGCAGAGGTGCTCCTGGAGGGTTGGAAGCAGAGAGCTGCCTTGATTCCACTGAGGTTTTCTGCTGCTGAGTTAAGTACAGATATCACAGGGCGGGGAGACCCCCACAGACTGCTTTGAGAATCCAGGCAACAATGGCCCCAGTGGAGGTGGCAGCAGAACTGAGAAGTGGTTCTACTCTGAATATATTTAGAAGTTTTAGATTTGCTGACAGATTGGCTGTGATATGTGTGTGAGAGAGAACAGAGTCCAAGAGGCCTCCGATGCGTTAGCTTGACCACAGCTGCCACTCAGTGAGCTGGAAAGGCTGCAGTGACTTTTAGGTACCATCTGCTGGTCCTTCAAAGTCATGACCTGCTCGATCATCTGCAGGTGGATTTATTGCTTTTCATCTCTATCTACATAGCCCTGTCTATTCCATCTTTTAGCGTAACTTCCCCTGAGAACCCACTACAGCTCTACAGGTAAATCAGTGGTTGATTTTCTTCTTGCTTTATTGAAGCAAATAAAAATGTATACTGTTGGCTCTCCCTTTTCAAACAAACTTGTATCAAACATTTTCTTTCCATTGTTACTCCCCAGAAATAGTTAGGCTTATGGTGGTTGCGTCTGTACAGGATGTGTTCAAATTTTTTGGTTACTATTTCACATACAATATAATAATATAGCAACTATTAAAAGAGGGTTTGCACTGGATTAGGTATTATAAGTAATGGACAGATGACTTAAAGTGTATGGGAAGATGTGTGTAGAATCTATCAAGCCTTATGACATTGTGTATAATAGACTTCAGTGTCTTCAGATTTCAGTATCTGCAAGGGTCTGGGAGTCATTCCATCCCTGCAGGAATTCCACAGGATGGCTGTATATTCAAAATGTTCCAAGTGCTGTATTGTTATCCATATGTATTATGAATGTATTTACCATGATCAAGCAAATTAACAGCTACTGTGTGTGGGGGGGGAGGGTGAAAACATCTAAGATCTACTCTCAGCAAATTTAAGTACACAGTGTATTACTATTAATGCTAATCACCATGCTGAACATCAAGGGTCCAGGATTTAATCATCTTATAACTGCAAGTTTGTCCTCTTTGCCTAACATCTTCCCACTCCACCCCAACTCTGGGGAACCCCCATTCTATTCTCTGTGTCTGTGCTTTCCACTGTTTCACATCCCACACATAAGTGATATCATGCAGTGTTTTTCTTTGCATGTCTGCCTCACTTCACATAGTACTGTGTCCCCCAGGTTCACACATATTTTGTTTTTGTTTTGTAAATAGCAAAATACTCTTTTTATTTTTATTTATTTATTTCTTTTTGGTACCAGGGATTGAACTCACAGCCTTGTGCTTGCCAGGTAGGGGCTTGTGCCATTGAGCTAAATCCTGAGCCTGAGATACTCTTTTTAAAGGTTGCATGACATTCCATTGTATATATGACTGAGAATCCTAATTGTCATGGCATATACAAGTGTTATTGACTAAAAAAAAAAAACCTCTGCTTCATTCCAATTATGTTTCTCACAGGACCAAAATAGTGAAAATATTTGAAACTGGAAAATTTAAAATATACTTGTAGAGAGGATTTTTTAAAAAGAATAAAACCAAACAAAATAAAACTGAATAAAACCAATCAAAACAAAACAATGAAAGTGATATAGAACTCTAAAACAAGATAATAGGGAATTAACAATGGCTACAACCTTCAGGAAGAAATCCTCATCTTTGCTATATTACATATTGTTATACTCTAAATAGATGTGCAGACTATCAGTCTTAGGCTTGCAGTCTATCAAACAATACAGGCATTAAGCTGTTTTTTACTTCAGTGGCTACCACCTCAGCCTGTGTTTCGCCGAATCAGCTGGTTGTTTAGTAAGGGAGAGCATCGATGCTTCTTGTCTTCCAGCCTGTGCCAGCTGGCTCAAAGGAAGGAGTTGGCCCGGCCCATGACTGCCCCTGGCTCGCAGGAAGGGGTTGGCCTGGCCCATGACTGCCACTGGCTCACTGGAAAGGGTTAGCATCTTCTTGGTTCTCTTCCTGGGTTACATGGCTGCTGCTGGCTCCAAGAGAATGGTTACATTCTCATCAGCTAGCTCTTGTCTCATCTACAATTCTAGTCTGCTGAGGTATTTTGAAGAAAATTCAGGTTTTCTATTTTTCATCCATAAAAATCCTAGAAAATAAAAGAGAAGAACTCTTAAGAACATAACAATTTAGAACAAAAGCAATATTTTTTGGATGCTGGTTGGCAGACTGGTGCTAATTCCAGCACTATTTTGTCTCTATTGACTTGCTTCTGGAGAGCTTGCCCCACAAGGTAATAGAAAGCATACATATATTAGCTATTCTGTTTCTATAATCTGGGGCTACATTTTGAAAAAAAGTTTATTTATGCAACAAGTATTTGCTGATTTTGGTTATAAGCCAGGGATGTGCTGTGCACAGGGAGTGCAGAGATAAAACACCTTAAGATGAGAGAGAATCAGGCAAATAAGTCTCGATGCAAATAAAAATATAAATAGAAGGGTTATGGTAGCTCACTGGTAGAGCATTTGCCTAGCATGTGCAAGGCCTATGGTTTGATCCCTAACATTCCCCTCAAAAGGGAAACAAAACCACAAACACAAGTACAGTGTGGGTCACTATGTGGCAGAAATGTGTCTGGTAGTTGTCTTTTTCTCCTGTCTCTAATTTGAAAATGCACCTTGGACTGGTGCATAGCTCAGTGGTACAGTACTTCCCTAGCATAGATGCAGCCCTGGGTTCATTCCCCAGCCCCCCACCCCAGAACCTTGATGCTGGTGAAATTTCAAGTGTTGGTTATGAGTTAATTTGGAATATAGGTGTCTATAGGTTTATCAGATAGATATCTTTCTTGACCCAGCAACCACGCACATATTGCCTTTGTCAATAGCAGAAATATTTGAAATGCATTCTGTTCTTGGAAGTGAGGAAAAAAGGAGACAGCACATAGGAAGATAGAGTGGGAGAGAAAGGGTACAGGAGATTCCTCTCCAGGTACCCATGGGGCTCCCAGAGTGGTAGAAGGGGTGGGCAGCTCCCTGGATAGGGAGGAGTGATTGAAAAGATGCCAGATGCTTCTCTCTCTCTCTCATACACACACACACTGCTCTCAGTCTCTGAGAGTTTCCCATTTATCATCTGGGGTCTAGTTGGCCAGGGCAGGTGGGAGGTGCAGGCAGTCTCCTTAGGGGCGGTCCTGGCTCTTTCGCCTGCCCTCCTTTCCCTCTGCTGCTCTCCGTGGGTCCTTGCTGAGTCAGAAGACCCTATCAGTGTAGAAGGTGCTGCTCTGTGGCCCGTGGAGGTCAGTGGCTTCCAGACTGAGGGGAGGCACCTTGTTCCTGGAATGGCCCCTCCCCCTTCTCTCAAGGTTGGGGGTCTCCAGTTTAGACTGCCAGCTTGTGAGCCCCTGCCTGTGTGCAGCCGTAAGCTCAGCCCCTGGGGGCCATGAGCGCTATGCTGGGCCCAGGTCCTGAGCTGATGAGCTGGTTAATTAGCCCTGGTACCCAACAAGCCCCATCTGTTCCCAGCACTCTGGGCTGCTCTAGTCTCTCCACCTCCTTGCATCCCAGACTAGGCAGAATTGCTACCCCCACATCCCATTCCTTGTGATCCCTGGAGATGTTCCTGCTCTTAGCGCCTTGTCATGGAGTCATGAGTCAGGCATATGTCATAGTCATAGTCATAGTCATAGTCATAGTCATAGTCATAGTCTCTCTGCTTTCCTGCAGGACAGGTAGGGATAGGTGGAGCGAGGGGTGGGGGACAAGGGTCAAGGGAACAAGGTGGCTCCTGCTGGTGACTTTTAGATCTTCTCTGTCTTGGTCACAGTCCCCTTTTTTGTCCAGAGCAGGCATCATCCTTTCGACCCTCCCCCGGAGATCTTGCTATATCTTGGATCTGGCGTGCCCCTGTAGAATTGTTCTGGAAGGCCCAAGTGTTAACAGTTGGGGTCCAATGCAGGGTCTTATGTCACCGAAGATGTGTTCTCAATGGGTCTCTCTCTCTCCCACCCCCCTCTGTCCTGGGAACTGAACGCAGGGCCATTGCACAAAGTTAAAACCCAGCCCTTTCCATTATTTATTTTGGGCTCAAATTTTCCGGCATCCTTACTCTCCTGGAGTGCTGGGATAACAGGTATGCACCACCACACCTGGCAAACGTCAGTCTCTTCTGCTCCCTCTCTTTCGCTCCTCTAGGCTACAAAGTGAGTGGCTACATCCTTTGCCATATGCTCTCACCATGATGTGTTGCCTCCACATAGATCCAATAAAGCAATAGGATCAACCAACAGTAAACTGAAACCTCTAAAATCATAAGCCAGAACAACCTTTCCTCTTTTTACATTGATCATCTCAGGTATTTTGTTACAGAAAGGAAGGCCAACTAACACACTCTTCAATAAGCAAAAGACCTAAGAGCAGAGAGCAATCTGCTCTGAATATTTCTTTATAAAAGGCCACCAGGGTGGGTACCATCCCTGACAGAGGCAGGACAGACCAGATGAAGGGCACCAGACATAGACTGTGACAACAAGAACACAGTAAAGTGAGTATAGATGACATTGTAGGGAAGGGTGGATTGGGCTTATTGACAAAAGAAATGTGAGGAGCAGACCTGGAACATAACAAAAAACAATGGTCATCTGTTGTTGTTGTTTGTTTGTTTTGATTTCTAAGGAGGGGAGCAAAAATGATTTGTATGGTCTTGTGTATGAAACCTGTCTTAGTTATTTTTCTTGTTGCTGGTACAAAATACTTGATACCCAAAGTTAAAGGAGGGAAAAGGTTTATTTAGCTCATAGTTTGTAGAAGTCTCAGTCCATATTTGGCTGGCTTGAAGGCAGGGTAGCACCTGGCAGAGAAGCAACAGTTCATGGCAGTGAAAAATATCAAAAGCAATAAAAGAGGAGGGGAGAGCAATCCTCTTCCCTCCCTTATATAGTATTCAGGCTACCAGCCCTAGGGCACATGTAGCACTCACACCCTTAATCCCAGCATTGGACCATGAATCATTTACAAACTCTGGAAGCCTGCTCCCATGACTGCATGAGGTTCTGGGGGGACATCTAGACACAAACCATAACAAAACCCTTCAGGGTGCACCATGTGAAACAGGTGCCACAGTTTCACACCTCAGAACTTTTGTCAGACTGTTGGTCACTTTTTTGGCTTGGCTAATTTTATTAGTTTTTGTCACTGTGAACAAATGCCCTATAAAAACAACTTTAAAGAAGGCAGGTTTATTTTGGCTCATGGCTGCCAAGGATTTATTTCATGATCAGCCAGCTCCATTACTTTTAGAACTGTCATTGGAGAAACATGGCAGAAGGACACAGCAGAGGAGAACTTTGTTCTCATGGAAGCAAAGAAAGAGAGAGAGAGAGAGAGAGAGAGAGAGAGAGAGAGAGAGATAGACAGAAACAGAGAGACAAAGAGAGACAGAGACACAGATAAAACATAGAGATACAGAGAGAATGCACTAGGGACAAGATATACCCTTCCAAATTACCTATACCCTCCACCTAAGCCCATCTAGCTAAGAACTCATCAATGGATTAACCCAATGGTGGCAGTAATAGCCTAGTAATCCAATCACCACTTAATTAAAGTGATAATGAAGATTAACCGTCACACTAACCTTCATGTGTTAAGATTGAATGTAGTTGAGTCATTTGTAGGAAAATGGCTGCATCCTGAGGCCATAATGCTAAAGGAACTAATCAGATGGAGGGTTAAATATCACACAGTAGCTTGGTCGGATGAGAAACCCGACACATAAAGAGAAAAATGAGAAGTAGATGATAAGAAACAAGGTGATAGACTATTTGGATTAGAGAAGGGGATCTGAAGTGGAGGGAGAGTGGAGGGAAGGAAAAGGGAAGTACAAACAATCCGGTGTGATAAGTATTTATATCAAGTCCCTACAATAAATGTATTTATTATATATTAGAAACATATACTAATCAAAATTGAAAAGTTAGAAAAAAAAGGACTTAACCTGGGCCTAGTGGGCCCAGTGGGAGTCATCTTTGACTCCTGCTTCACACTTCTGCCCAGAAAAGCTGTTCATAGCCACATCCTCATAAGGAAATGCTGCTGGGTGTAAGAGCCACCTCTAAACCACCACACTAACACTGTGCCCAGCATATGGCACGTGCCTAAGAAATGTGTTTTGAAGTAAATCCTAAATTAAACTACCATTGCTGCAAACTTTATGTCAGCCACGTTTTTCACAGTTGTCAGTCCCGTGGGATAGTGAGCCCGTCTTAGGAGGTGGGAGAAGGGCTGTGGGGATTTCCCCTCAGCTACAGGGCAAGGAGAAGAGAAGTCCTCATCTGTGGGCTGCTTTATAGCACTGTGGTCATGGCCTGGGTATTTGTCTAGTGTCTCCCTCTTTTGTCTTCAAAAACACACACTTCACATTCTAGTATGTAAAGCTGTATTTTTTCCTAAGGTTGCCATAACAAAGTACCCCAAACTTTAAAACAACAGAAATTAGCCAGGTGCAGTGGGTCATATTGGTAATTCCAGCCCCCTGGGAGGTTGAATCAGAAGGATCACAAGTTCAATCCCAGCCTTGACCACTTAGCAGAACCCTTTCTCAAAGATAAATAAAATAAAAAAGAAGGCTGTGTATATAGCTTGGTGGGTTCAGTCTCTGGGTTCAATCTCCAGTACACACACATGGTCCAGAAATTTATTATTTCACATTTCTTGAGGACAGAAGTCCAAAACCAAGTTGTCATCAGGGCCAGGCTCTAGGGAAGAATCCTTTCTGGCTTTTTGTGGTGGCAGTCAGCAAACTTCACCGCTCCTCGGCTTGCAATTTCCTGACTCTTTTGTCACATGGTCATGTGCCCTTTGTGATTCTGAGTGTCTCAAACTTATTTTTCCTTACAAGGATGCCTGTCGTTAGATTTAGCTCCCACCTACCCCATCCAGCATGACCTCACCCTGACATGGTTCCACCTGCCAGGACTCGCATTTCACGGGGACAGGGTTAGGGCTTCAGTTCATCTTTCTATAGGGGACACAATTCAGCCTCAATGACCAGGACTCGTGGAACGCTTTCATGTGTCAGGAATCCTGTTAGTTGTAACACACACAGAATTTTATTCGATTTTCTCCACAGCTCTGCTGGGTGCCTGGTATTATCCTTCTGATTTTACATGTGAGAAACCGAAGCTCAGCGGGGCCCTCCAGCTGATTAAGAAATAAGATATGTGTGGACCAGATGGTTTGCAGGGGATGGAAGAAAGGGGACCAGGTTCTCCCCATCAGCCATCTTAAATCTTCGTTTTAATTATTATCCTCTGATTATCTCTCCCAGATGGAATCCAGATAAAAATATCTGGGAAAAAATAAGGCTCTGTGTAAGGGACAGAGGTAAATCAGAGGTAAATGATGATGAATGGAGCATCTCAGAGTCAGGAACTGAGCCTGTCCTGAGATACTTTGATTTTATGAAGTATTAGGGGAAAAAAGAAAGGAAAAAAGAAAAGGAAACTGGGTGTGGTGGGCCATGCCCTTGGGCTGAGGCAGGGGAGTAACTTGAGTAACTTATCAACTTGTCTCAAAATAAAAGATAAAAATGGCTAGCTCGATGTGAAGGTGCTGGGTTCTGTCTCAGGTAACACACACACACACACACACACACACACACACGCACACATGCTCAAAGCCCTCCCCCCCAGGGTTACTGTAAAGGCTGAGATGCTTCTTGTGCCTATGTGGGGCCAGTGTACCCCTTGACATGTAAAGGTACAATGTCAGTGCAGTTGGCCTCAGCAGGAGGGAGTGTGGAGTTGGGAAAATGAAGCTTCCTGTGCATGTGCTGTGAGCACGAATCTGGCAGAAGAGTCCCAGACTTGCGGTGATGGTGGTCGGAGGACAGGAACGAGGACAGTACCTCAGGGCTCCATCCTGCTATAAGAACAGATGACTCCCTTACCAGGGAAACTGTGAGGACTGCAAGCAGAGGGGTCCACCCAGAGCCAACTCCCGGAGCACTTGTGACCCCATCTTCCTAATTTCACTTGAATATGCCACAGATGCTCCAGGAGAGTCCTGGGATACGATCAGCTCTGGATTTTTGTGCTTCTGCCAGGCTCAGCACCAGAGCAGTGCTTTTCAGCGACCTAATTCCCCCAATCCCATCCTCGCCCCTTGGGGAAAACTTTTTCTAAAAGACTCAGCTCCTGGCTTCAGAATGAATTCTGGAAAAAACAAATCCCTGTCTCAGGGAAAGGAGCCACCAGTTCCACACCATTCCTTGGAGCAAGTGTTTGAGGCTTGGGTTCAGGCCTCGAGGAACCTCACATTCTGCTTTCTGATGCTTTTGGGATGAATTTCCCTCCCCCATCCCAATCTGCTGAATCAGAATCTGGGTTGAGCTGGGGAGAAGGGGAGGTATTGTGTTATTTTATGTGCACCAAATCTTGAAGTTCGTTGTGCTGGGCTTTGAGTTGACAAAAGTGGTTAAGTTGTTATTTCACTGGAGCTGATTCTTGAGACCTAAGGAGTTGGTTCCAGAGACAGGAGGAGGGGAGGACCCCATGCCAGGTAGCCTGGACAGTACAACATTGTGTGATATGGAGGAACAAGGGAAGGAAGGAAGTCTCTGGTGCTCATTTGGGGAATATGCACCCAGGCAACATCCTTAGAGCTTCAGCTGCTGAACATCACTGGTCCTTGTAACAATCTGCAGCCTTGCTGTTTACTCCAGCTACCACTGATGCTAAACTAATTGCCTCAGACTTAGTGGTTTAAGCAACAGCTTTTGTTGTCTTACCTCTCACAGATTTCCTCACATCCTTAATTCAAAAGCAGTTCGGTTGAAAGGCTGGGTTTTGAGGTCTCCTGTACAGTTCCAGTCAGATGGTAGGTTAGGGATCTGGGTCCCTGGGAGCTGGTTTCATCTTTCTCTCTTCATGTAAGTCCCAGAAGGAACCTTCTGTGGTGGGTTGTTTGGGCTCCCTCACAGCATGGCTGCCTCATGGTCCTCTCAGAGTGTTTTGGAGCCCTGTACAAGTGTTCTGGGAGACGAGGTGGAAAGGATATTGTTTTTTATGACTCAGCCCTAAAAAGGGACAAAGCATCCTTCTTATCACAGGCTATTTGTAACAAAAGAATTACAAGCCTGCCTACATTCAAAGGACACGGGCATAGATTTTCTGTCTCAATGGAAGCAGAATCTAAGCCCCACTGTAGAAGAGCATGAGGGAATGGGGCATTGTTACAGCTACCTATGGAAATGTATATCTATAAAATAAACAATAATTATATATTTAATAATTAAAGATAAACACATAGGTTATGAGTCATATATGTCATATGTGTATATGTATATATATCTCCTGCTATATCCTAAACCAAAACATTATTTTAAAAACAAAGTTTTTCTTTTTCTCAGTCCATAGTGACATAGAACCTGTCTCTTTTGAACAACTCTCAAGGTATTATAGTCTTTTGTTTTGAAACTGAAGAACTGGAAAGTCCTTTTTGTCTGGAAAACATGGCCAGTAATTTTGAGGCCCAAGCTATTCAGCAGCATTCTTTCATATATCACTCAAAATTTTTTGTTAGCATTTGCATGGATAGGTACATAAACACTTCTTCCCATTTGATGGATGAAGAAACCGAGGTTCCAAGAAAATACCCATGGCTCAACATACAGTGTTAGTGGGACTCACTGGAGTTACTTGTGTTTTCTGTCCTGAACCCTGGATCCTCATGGAGTGGGGAAGCTGGTCAGGGCTCAGGAGCCAGTCTGCAGTATTTGGTGTTGGTGATCTTCCAAAGCTTAGATGAAACTGAGGACAGTTTGCTCCCTTGTACAGAGAGGCCTTCAGTGACTCCCCGGTACCAACAAGTTCAGGGCTAAATCTCTCACAGAGTAGCCCTGGCCCTCTGTGAAGAAATGGGATTCAATCTCTTTATACACCAGCATTCATCAGCCCTGGTGTTAATGCATGCCTGTCAGGACAACGGCAATTGTAAAGATACCAGGTGCTGGAAATGCCATTGCCCCCTCACCCTAACATTGGCCTCTCCCCCTGAAGAGCTCTTAGGGTTCTAATGGAGGAGGAGGGAGATCCTCTCTAAACTTGCCCTTATTCTGCAGAGCAGGAAGCTGTCTGAGAAAAGGCCACAGGTCAGAGCTGCCAGGAGGATTGTCTGGGCCGGAATGCAGGCAGGAGGAGGCAGCCTGGTCTCGGGGAAGTTTCCATATGCTGAGGAAAGAATCTGAAGCCAACTGTGCTCCTTCAGTGTCCAGTGCTTCTTCTTTGCTGATCCGATAGGCCTCAAGCGGCCAATAAAATTTTTACTACATTTTTGTCCACCCGTGGATACTGTGACCTAATGTGACCCAATCAGAAACCGGTTTTGGCAATGTTTTCAGAAGGGACTGGAACGGCCTGGGCCATGGCTGAGTTGACAGTGCTTGCTTTAATCAGGAATGATGGCTTCTGGTGGGAATCAGAGGCAGGTGGTGCGGGGAGCCGTGAACTTTGTCACTGAGCAATGACTTCCGTAAAATTCACAGCAGTTCCTTCCAGTCCTGTCTGAATGAGCAGGAGGAACTAGAAATGTCCTGTGGGCTTCAAGGGACGATGGAAAGGGAGTCTTATGTCAATTCTGAGGTCAGGAGAGGGAAGCTTCCATGGGTGAAATGTGGCTTGTTTTAGTTGTTTGCAAGTACAAGTGTCAATCAAAATATACATTAAATGTTTACATTTTAAAAATTTATTACAGTAAAAGACACATTGCTGTTCACTCTGCTTTAATTTTTTTTTTTTTTTTTTTTTGGTACCAGGGATCAAACTCACGACTGCATGCTTGCAAGGCAGGCGCTTATGCGGCTGAGCTAAACCCCCAGTCCCTCACCCTGCTTTAAAATATGGACTCCTTCTGGCTTTCATCACTGTTAACCCATTGTTCTTGCCACTTTCTGAAGCAGTTCTGGAAGTCCTCCTTGGTGAGTGTGCTCACAAGATCTGATAGAAGATATGGTGCCTGCTGCAGCTGAGTGCCACCTATTGTAAAGATGGGCTCCTAAACACATGATGGTGTGTCACCACCCAACTCACCAGATCTGGCGCCATACAACCTCTGGCTTTTCTCCAAAGTCAAAACGATCACTAGTGGTAAATCTGTTGAGCTTGTCTCCAAAGTCAAAATGATCACTAATGGTAAATCTGTTGAACTGATTCAGGACATTGGAGCACCCACCACAGCGCAAAAAAAGATACTCTCGGAAGGTTACTTCTAGAACTGCTTCAGAAAATGGTAAGAACAATGGGACAAGTGTAAAAAGAGAGTGATGACCAGCAGTGTGCCATTTACTGTAAAAAATTTAAAAGTGGAAATCTTTTCCTTAGTTTTGTGGTCATACTTCATATGTTGTTTGGTCTTTTAATAAGTCAGATTATTAATAGATAAGTGGGGAAAAAGGAAAGTAAAATCTGTTTTCTGTCACTGTAACAGAATCTCTGAGACTGAGAAATTAATAAAGAAAAAGATTCCTTTTTGCTCACAGTTCTGGAGTCTGGGAAGTTCAAAGTCAGGTGGGCAAAGAGCTGGGACGAGCTTTGTGATACTCTAGGCACTGCAGAAAGCGGAAGGGCAAGAGGGTGCACGTGAAGGCAAGGCCCAGGAGTTAGAGAGCCTCGGTATCAAGACTGTGTCAGGCAATAGTGACATCATCTTGGTGGATGTCATCTAATTTTAGGTGGGCCTCCATGCCCTTGATAGAAATGGAAGCAAACAAGAGTTTTGTGATTTTAATGCAATTGTACTAGATCAGTTCCAAAGTGGTAAAGGCACTTTGCAGACATAAGAGTATTTGAAGAAACAAGGATATCACTCCCCTGACCCCCACCATCACGAGGACCCTGTAACTTTTGGCTTATGTTGGTTCTACAGTGAGCGAGGCATGAAGTAGCTCTGACCACTCCAGTGGCAACTGCTGGCTATTTCTGGTCCTACCATTTGGCAGAACAGCAAGAATGGCTAAGATCTGGTTTTACCACATTTTCTTCTGCACTAAAGTAAAATGAGATTGGAGACGGGATCAAAATTCACAAAACTCAAAGACAAATCATCCACCAGAAACTTCAAATGTAAAGGTTAAATTTAGACAGGCTTGTTGGTATTTGGGGAAGTCGCCAAAACAAACTTTGTTTTTTCCCCATCGGGATCAGTTGTTCCTATCATTATGAAATTGTGACTCTCAATTATTCATTTGGTTTGGTGACTCTCTCTCTTATTTCTAAAGGACTCTAAGATATGTATTTATATAAAGCATGTGCATATACAGGAGTTACGTATGGGTGTTTTGATTTGAACAACATTGATTTCATTTTTTTTTGAAAATATTTTGTAAGTTTTACTAGGTCACTTAGGAGATTTGGAGATGCTTTTATAAAACCAAGATTTGAGAACAGACATTCCAGATGGATTGGCTGTAGTATTTGGGCACCTATCAAACAACTTCTCCCAATCCCACAATTCGGGGCAACAGGAGATGCTCCATGGCTTTGGCTTGGGTGTGACTAGTGAGAAGCTGAGACTTAGAAGGTAAGGGCTGAACTGTATGCATTTATGCCTGGATAGTTTAATAGCACCTGCTATAAGCCTGAGCACATGCTTAGTTGTCTCTCCTAAAAACATTTCTGACTTTTCCTGGAACTCCTTATTTCAGTGGATACCTGACTACCTTGAATCAAGACTGCAGCTTCCTTTAGGTGCTCATAGGTGTGGTGATGTGACTAATTTCTGCCCATTGGGCAGCCCATATGCAAGAGTAAAGCATTAGTTTCTAAGAATATTCAGTCTTAATCTGATTTCTGTTTTATTACTATAACACAATGTCACAGAGTGGGTAAATTATGAAAAAGGGGCTTATTTTAGCTCATGTTCTAGTGTTAAGGGGCCACATCTGGTAGTAACTGTCTTGTTGGGAGAGTCTGGAGGAACCTTGGGGCTTCGCATTGTGATGGATACGGAGCTTGAGGGAGACCTTGCCAAGCTGGCTTTTATAGCAGACCTGCCCTAGATAACCCATTCATAGGCTGATTACAGGGATGGAATAACTCATTTGTGAGAAGAGAGACCAGATCACCTTCTCAATGTACTGTCTCTTAAATACTGCACAACGGATTCAGTTCTAAGGTGGTTTTCAGAGGGTTAGAGCCGCACTCTAACCACAGCACCTTTCTTAAGAGGAAACTACCTCAGGTGCTTCTGTCCATCTCCTTTCCCCAGACTGCCGTTTGGATGGTGGACACAGTGATGGGAGCTCCATTTGGACTTGGGGGTGAAGCTGTACCTTAGAAATGGGAGAGTAGAAAATTGGGAGTAACCTAGAATCTAGACGATGATGACCAAGCCAAACCAATACTGGGATGCTGAATTCCAGTCTCACTTGACAGAAATAAGTGTATCTTTTGTGACCTATTATTTCCTGGTGTCTTACTAGAATGCAAACCTAATTTTAACTTGCAGATTCCTTTTACTCTTCAAATATTTTGTTTGTTGATTTTGATGCAAGGTATCACTACATAGTCCAGATTGGTCTCGAACTTGGAATGGAGCCCAGGCTGGCCTTAAATTGATGCTCTTCCTGCCTTAGTCTCCAGAGTGCTGGGATTGCGAGCACGCAACCATTACATCCAGCATCCCTTTACAATGCATTTGTTTGTATTAACTCCCACACCAGAGCTGTTCTTCCTACCAGGTGGTTGTCTAATAATTTCAATGAATCCAGTATAATTTAGTGGTTATTCTGTGCTTTCTGTCTCAAGTAATAATAAAATCCTCTCTCAAATAATACAGATCCTTCAGAAATATGCATCCTTAGCAGGAGTTTAAAAACTTTTCAAAAGAAGTGCAGTCCCCTTCTCATCATTTCTGAAGATTCCTGGGGTTCCTGAGTGTGGTGGATTGCAGGGAGCTCACATTCTACTGGGAATGCTTGTCACCTCTTCAGGGAGAGATTTCCAAAGATAAAGACTCTATTTAAGAATGAATACCGCAAGGAGACTATGTGTATATTCAGGGAGGTTAAAGAAAGACAGTCTTTAAAGGTGAAATGGGAGAGAATTTCATAACTATCTCTAGTTCTAAGTGTCAGTAATAAGGCCGGCTCCATTCTAGGGTTGTTCAGGAAGTTGTTGGACAGCTATCTTTGAAGGAATATCTTCTCTGTAAAGCTGCATTGGCCTTTGGGCAAGGTTGTGGTTGTGGTGGCCTCCTGTGACAGTTTTTGCTCTCTGCATGAGATCCTCTCCTTCATAACCTCCCAGCTTTATCTATTTACTTTTGTTAGGGTCTGACTCTGGTGATTCCATATTGATTCGGACAGGCTTCATGTCACTCTGGCCCTGGCTTTTTATCCTTGATACTGCACTTCCTGCAACCCTGTTTCCACTGCTTTCCGCTAAGCACTGACACAGTGTCCTTCCTTCACTTCCCTGGTATCTCTCACACAAAGTGGATAATTTTTTACTACACAGTATAATACAGCACAACCAAGTTGAAAACATAACAAGGTTTCCATGATCACCAGTGGTGAAATTCTTCACCTATTCAGCTTCAGTGAGGGTGCTCAGGTGCTGTGGGCTGGTGTCTAACACATGTGTCTGCAGGACACTAACACATGTGTCTGCAGTTGGTGTCAATTACCAGTTTTGAGATCATAGCAGTGATCTGAGACAGCTGCATGGGAACACTCCATGTAGCCTGGGATTCCTTAGGATTAGGATAAAGTTTGAAGAGCAAGCATTCTGGGAGCAGGCTAGGCAGAGGCAGTGCAATTTCCTAATACCAAGCCTCAGAAACTGTGCAGCATTGTGTCTGCTCAACAAGGCAGCTCCAAAGTCCTGCCCCAGATTGGAGCATCTATCTCTGCTCTCTATCTCTTGGTGGTGAGGGATGGGACTCTGGAGGAGCCCTTGGGTATGGAAATATTGTGATCACTATGAGAAAACTTGATCTGCCACACTTACCACAGGGTATCCCTTATGGACCAGCAATCCCCTTACCCCTAACCTGATCCTGGTCCCCAGGATTGCTCCCTCCTAGGGAGTCCCTATCAGTGTCCACAATTCACTGTCGCTCTCAACAGACTCCTATCTTTTGTGCTAACTCAGAAAAAAACTGAAAGCACTCACTTTTACTCTAAAGAGTTATTCATTCTTTTTGATCTCACCTTCCCTATGCCAAGCCCTGCCCTTGACCTTACCTTTCACAGCAAGAGGCTCGTTAGCATATAAAAACCCACTGGTGACCAATTATCTTTTAAAGTAAAATGGGATAAATAAAAGACCCTAGAAAAATAACATTTTTGTTTCTCTCTCATACATAGTTAGATCTTTTAGGCATTGACCCAGGAGCAGTTCATGACTTTTTGGGAGGTAACAGGAAAATTTAAGGGGTTTTGGAGTAAGAGCAAATGAAAATTCTTATTTTGCTATTTACTGCATTTCTTACCTATTTTTGTATTTGTTTCTTCATCTATAAAAATAAGATGACTATACTTCCGGGAGTGACCTTGACAATGGCTGTGATAATATATGAAGAGCAGTTACTACCAAAATGACAGCTGTTGTTCTTAAGAATGAGGTGGAGGTACAAGGAAATGAAAAAGTTTGTTTGGTAAGTTGTCAATTTATAATAAATCCTCACAGAGATGTTCTTTTAAAAGCCTACTGATTATTAAAAAGTTTATCAACAGGGGCAAACTTCTTAGCAGACAAATGGAGAGAAATTTAGCACAAAGCTGATTTTCTAATATTTAAGCAAAATTCAGGGGGAGTGGTCAGGAGAAAACAGTCCCTGATTCATGGACTTCAAGCAGGTCCCACTATCTTGAGAGAATTAGACTTCGTTATCTATAGGTGGTCCTGCTCTGGGAGCTCCATACCTCTGGATATCTGTGTCCATTATATTATGCTTTATTTTATATCACAAATGAAAATGGTTCAGCAGGCATTTGTTTACTATGGCTTGTACTGAATATATAGGCAAGTCAATGCAAAGAATTTAAAAATTAATATACATACGTATGTGCCTGAAAGCCATCATTAGAATTGTATCTGTGGTGAGATACTTTTCATGATGAGGGGATAATGGTTTTCTTGGTGATCTTTAGATCAAAAACTCTCAGCGCCCCAGCCACACCCCAAAGCAGGGGAGATGTCCGTGGTGCTGAATTACAGACCCGTGTATCCAGCATAAATCTCTCTGCTTTTGATGAGAGAGGCCCAGTAGTGGTGGTGGTGGGGCAGGGGCAGAGTACCGGTGAGATAGAGAGGAAGAAGCGTAACAGAGACACATACGTTGGAGGAAGCATTGCTGGATTGCTTTCTTGTCTCTCTCTCTCTCTCTCTTTTGGCATAAAGACCAGCACTTTTAAAAATAAAGTTTTGGTCCTGGGTTAAGTGTGACATTGTCACAGGGGTTAACTAATCGATGTGTAAGCGCTAGTTTTCGAGTTGCTTTCAGTTAAGCTAGTGTAGGGCAATGTGATTCGGTTGTTAAATGATTTCCAAAAGTGACAGTGTGTGACAGGGTTTCTGAGTGACGGGGCTCCCACAAATATGTGACCCCACACCCAGAAAACATTCAGTTATAGAAATCACATCTTGGGCTGAGGATTTAGCTCAGCAGCATAAGCACCTGCCTGGGAAGTGCAAAGTTGTTAGTTTGATCCCTGGTACAAAAAGAAAAAGAAAGAAAGAAAGAAAGAAAGAAAGAAAGAAAGAAAGAAAGAAAGAAAGAAATTACATCTTGTCAAAATATGTTGACTATATTTTTTACTTAAATATTTTAGATTTAAAATTAAATTTGCAAAATGACATCTCAGAATACATTGGAAATCTAGGGAGACTTGGAATCCGTGAAGTCTTTAAATATTTTTCCCCTCTTTCTTTTCTTTACTCCTCCCTTATGACCATTTCTTTTCCTTTCTTCCACTATGTCTTAATAAGAAAAACAGGCTTTCCAGTATATAAAGTTTTTATTCATGTCAAGCAGATAAAGTTGTTCAACCATTACTTATTTTATATCTTTTTCATTTAAATACTAAATGTCAAGTATCACACCTTAGGTATCTCAGGAGCCATCAAAGCAGCTAGAATTGCATTTGTTCATTCATTCATTCAACAAAAATTCATCAAGGGTGGACTGTACCACTTACAGAGCAAAGCATGGAATCATGAAGCTTCAAATCTATGCTTTTCGTGGGATAAAGGTGATGTCTTTGAGTACCAGTAGATCTGATTTCTTAAATAATTACCTGTCAGCGAATATAAAATTCTTAAATTCACAACAGATACAAACATATACGATTATGAACTCAAAGTAAACCCTGTAGCTGACATTTTTCTGAGGTTTATACATAACATCAATTGTCTTGCCCCTTGCCCTTGCTCTTAGTTCAGTTCTGTTTTTCAGTTTAATCTTTCCCAGGTGGGAAGATGCTTCCTGGCTCCCATCTGACTTGATGGTCCAGGATGCCCATCTCCCAGGTAACCATGAAATACCCATGTAAGATGCTGATGGTGTTTAAGTATTTTCCAAGGTCTCCATGAAGACTTCAGAGTTAAAAAGTAGTGCTTGTGAGGAGTATTTTACATTACAATCACCAGTTACCTGACCTTGTTTAGAAAGCAATGCAGTATAAAGTGTTTACCCTACTGTTATGTTCTGTTACGTTGTTCTGTTTAAGCACAATTATATGCCTGTTTGATTCACTAAGGACATTTAGTAGGTACTTTGCCTGTTCTCCGTGTGTGATACGTATTATTTGAATATGTGGATATTCAATACAATATTCTTTGTGAAGTTTTGCTTGCTTGTGGCATAGATGCTTGTGGTTCCAAGGACTAAATGTGCCAAAGTATTTGTCTGTTTTTGACATTTATATTTAGGTGACTGCCAGATTACAATGGAATTGCTTTTCCAAGCCTCATCTATTAAATCACCATGAGGCATTCACTGTATATTTCTTAATCAAACACTGTTACACAGAATTTTCTGTATGTGTCAGAAAACTCACTGGAGGCAGAGAGGAAGCCTGGTTCATTCTGAGATCTCCATCTCCCAGTGCTGTGTTTTTCTGGTAGCATGTGCTCTGTGGTGGAAAGAATGAGAATTTCTGAATGCCCTTTCCACGCCTTCACTTCTGGTTTTTCTTTGAACCCTTCAAGATTCCATGCAGATGTCATTGCCAGGGAATCTCTTCCCCCATACCAGGCAGAACCTACCTGTGCACTCCCCAGTCTCTCCGTGATGTTTAAAATGGGAATCATTCATCACAGGACTTGACGATCATCACTCAAGTGTTGCTGTAAACTTTCTGAGGTCAGAGACCCTGGTTCATTTATCAATTATCATTTATCACTTATTATTAACAAGCAGACTGACCTGCTTGTAGAATTCTAGGCCAGCACAGCCCATTATGTGGCCCCATGCTTGTGCCTATAGGGATACCCCAGTGGGCACAGATGTCCCCCTGACCCATAGGCATGTTTCCTGAAGTTTCAGTTCCCCTTGGTCAACTATAGCTGGAAAATATTAAGTGGAGAATCTCAGGGATAAGCAATACCTAGGTTGTAAATATCTTTTATTGCAGTCTATTTTTATCATTGTTCTATATTATTAGTTGTTAGTCTCCTACTGTGCCTGACTTAAAAATTAAACTTCTTCATAGGTCTGTATAAAAGGAAAAAGCTAAGTGTATCTCGGATTTGGTATTATCTCCTGTTTCCACAATCCACTATGGGCCTTGGAACGTAGCCCCCTCCTTTGAATAAAAAGGGACCATGACAGCATAATTTCTAGGCTGAAAAGCTCATGCTGAAGTTCAGTTATGAAGCAAAAAGTGTCCAGTAACAGGGGATGGGCTGTGACGAACAGGGTCTTTTGGGGAGGGGTAAATTAGGCGAGGCATGGAACCCCAGGAATTCCAGGAGCAATTACAGTGACCAAGGGGAAGGATTCCTGGCCCCATGATGAGGATTGCTGTCCCAAGCAAGGACAGTTATTGACAAGTTAGGGATGCCATCACATCTTCAGAGGGGGCCCATGGGTGAAAACCCCCTTGCTGCCTTCACTGGCTGAGTGCATGGCATTTTGGGAGCCACTGAACACTGGGAGACTGAGCTGTCATCATCTGGAGTTTCCTGGACCCCAGGCGGCCACTGGGGCTTACACCACCTCATGTTCTGGACAAACAAGAATTCTTCTGGTCCATGTGAACCCTCTCCTTTCTGTGTGTTCAACTCGCTTCATCCTGAAGGGATTTCCAGATGTCCCCTGTGTGAGTCCCTTGCCTTGGGATTAGAGAGATACAGGAAGGATGTCACCTGTGCCCAGGATGGCTGACTTAACATCCAAAACCAATTCCATTTTGAGGGCATTTATGAAATGTTCACAAGCCGCTGGCTTCCCAAATCTGTCACTTTTCCTTCCAGCCTCCAACTTCCAATAAAACAGGTCGGTTTTACTAAAGAAAAGGTTTAACGCCAGTATTTAAACTCTGTTCTCCAGTGTCAGTATTCCTACTAATCGGTGGCATTTAAAACAGGAAGTCAGTGGAGACAAAGCGTGGAGGGGGGACACGGGTGGCCTCCTGCACCCGTCTCTGTACTGTTTTATGTGTGGCAAGAAGCAAAGTCCTCCCGGTTGACCTTTTATTCTGCTTTGCTCCTTGGGGTCCAACTTAGAAGGGAAAGACCCCCTTCTGGCCATTCGGGATGGGGCGGTGGAGACAGAAAGGGCAGGTTTCAGGGACAGATGAAGTCCAGGGCCGGGTGGGCTCTGTCTTGCGGCCGCCCATCCGGCAGAAGGCGGGGAGGAGAGTGGCGTCAACAGAGGCATCTGGTCCCCCAGCATGGAGCTGTGGCCGTGAACTGTGGCAGATGCAGTCTCAGCTGTGACTGGGCACAAGGCATCGGTGTCCAAGCCTGGGTCACGCGCGGGGCCCGTTTTAACTGTGACAGTGCAGTGTCAAACTGCCATTCTTTCTTTCCCATGTGTTTTTTTTTTCCTCTGAAATCTGCCAGCTCTCAGAGGCAGCCTGGACCAGGCCCCTCGGGTTCAGAGGCTGGAGGAACAGAGCTGGGGAGAGCAGTGAGTGACATTCAGGGAGGGGCGGGACAGGCACTGAGGAGGGGGAGCCGGCAAGCCAGGGGCACGCACGCAGCATGGCAAGATGTGAAAAGAAAAGAGGGGGTTTCGGGGTTTGTGTCAGGGGCAGGATTAAACTCCGAGGATGGGGCAGGTGCCGGAGTTGGCAAATTAAGCTGAAGGAGGTTGTAAGGCTTTGCTTGTGGTGGGTGTGCATGGGGCATGGAGGCTTCGTAGGCTTCTTTATCTTACCTAGGAAGGAAACCAGTGGTATCAAGAGTCTTAGAAATCACTTGTTCATGGAGGAAACAGAAAGCAAAGGTGTGGCAGCCCGAAAGGTGCTCTTTCCGGGGTGCGCGGTGGTGGAGGGGAACAGCTCTCCTGGCCCTTGGTGGTGCTTAAGGCACACAGCTGCTCTTGCCTGGCTTGGCTGTGGGGTGCTAGGCCTTTTCTGGAACTGGTGACCAGGGCCTGGACACTATGAGTTGAAACCTATTCTGGAAGAATCCACAGCACCCTGACCTTTCCTGTCAGGGTAGTCTTCCTGTCTGCCTGTTTTCCTTCCTTCCTTCCTTCCTTCCTTCCTTCCTTCCTTCCTTCCTTCCTTCCTTCCTTCTCTCCTTTTCTCTCTCCTCCCTCTCTCCTTGCATGTCCTCTCTCTCTCTCTCTCTCTCTCTCTCTCTCTCTCTCTCTCTCTTTCTCATATTTATATGTGTGCATGTGGGACTGGGGATTGAATCTGGGGCCTTTACACTGAGCTACATCCCTAGCCCTTTGTATTTTTGAATTTTTTCTTTATTTTGAGACAAATTCTTATTAAATTGCTAAGTTGCCCAGGCTGGACTGGGAGCAGCCATCCTTCCGCCTCAGCCTCCCTAGTGCTCCCAAGGTCACAGGCATGTGTCACCTTTTTGCTTTTCCTCTCACTCTCTCCCTCCTATCATTCACTCCATGTTTTTATTATTTCCTTTTCCTTCTCTCATCCAACAGGGAGAAACTAACAAGAAACGTCTTGGCAAAAAAATACTTTCCAGGAAATACCCTCGCGACGAGGCATCCTGAGCCTCAGGTCCTAGAAGCCAGGGAGGTGTGATGTGGCTGTTTAGTGTGGAAAATATTATTTAAAAATTAAAAACAAAAGCGAACCCCATCATATGACTTTCCATAGCCTGATGTCTAGTAAATGCAGATGGGCTCCTTACAGATGTGAGTCCCGAGCCCCTTAGATCCTGAATTTCTTGTGGGCTGGGATTGGCCTCCTTTTCCCTCATGTAAGTAGACAGTCCTCACTTCCTAAGTGTTAGAATCTTGTTTGAGTTCTCATTTCATATCACCAAAGCCCCTTCCAAGCTCTTTGACGCAGTGATGTATCACTCTACTGCTCTTTCTTTATCTGTCCTTGGGTCTGTCTGCCGTCTTCCCTCTGAGCCTTTGTGGTTCCTCTCCCCCATACACCTTTTTCTGCTCCTCTTTTGAGACAGAGTCTGGCCCAGGGCTCTGACCTTCCAAACCCAGCGGCTCTGGCTGTGGGTGGTGAGCGTGGCTCTGGCTCCAGGTGAGCTGCGTAGTTTGTTTCCCACCTAGTTTATCCCTGGCCCACAAAGCCTGTGATTCATCCCAGTGTATTAAAGTGGCACAGGAGGGTGCACTAACCCCAAAACTTCCACACTGATGATGGCGCGAGGTGCCTCTGTCCTCCCAACCTCTGCCTCCCCCATAAATCATCACAGCTCCCCATGCGCCCTGGACCCCGCACCCCGCACCATCACGCACTGTTTAGGATCTGTTCTCAAGTTGTTGCGGGGATCTGCCGTATGATGACAATTAGGAACAGTTAGTGTGCAGATGAGACCCGCGAGTGGCAGGTGGTGGGAACGGGCCTCAATTAACTAACAGGCACCAAATCCCTTCCTAATGAGGCTGGGCCACCCAGATGAGCCAGGAGCATGTGTCATTGACAGCAGCCGAGGATTTGCACTGTGTGTGTGTGTGTGTGTGTGTGTGTGTTTATGCATTTGTGCATGTGCACATGCTGGTCAACAGGTACCTGGCACTGCCACAGAAGCAGCCCCTTTAATTTCACAGCTCAGAAAGACAAACCAGTGTGGCCACAAAGGACAGCAGCACAGGGCAGAGAGCAGGGGCTTGGAGTATGGCAGGGGACACTCAGCTCGCACTGTTGCACCTCTCTGGGTGACTCCTCTTTGGCCAGCCACTTTCTCTGTGTGTTGGGGTGAAGAGTCAGAATGGCCCCCCAGGATAAGCAGTGCATGGGATCTGGCTGGCCAGCAGGCGAGGTAATGAATGTCAGAAACGTAATAAAGGGCCGTTGTCTTGAGCAGAATTTGAATTCCAAATCAGACACTGTAATAACACTGCGAGTGTCATGTTGGGCTCTGTAGTTAAGGGCTCGTGGCCATTTCCATTGCAAATCTTCTGGGGGCTTTGTGTGAATCCATCCTCTGAATTTATATGGGATGGAAACTTCTCTGGCTCAGCGGGAGCTTTTAAGGCTTAAAAAAATAGACATAAAAGTTTTTTTTTTTTAAATTCAATGATTGTAGGGTGACATCCAAGGAAGGATGCGTTTCAGGTGCCCCCCCAAATCTCTTCCTTTTAAACACCAGGAAGTCTTGAGACTTTCGGGCGTAAGATCATTGCCTTGCAGTGTGAATTTCTGTTGTTTTGCTGGAAGTTGAAACAGATCAGATCAGCGGCTCTTCCTTCGTTCTGATCCACTCTTGCAGGAAGGAGGGTGTGGATGATGCGTGCACTTTGGGGGAACTTTTGCTCTGTGCTCAGCCTCTAATTATAAAACCATGTGACAGTTAATATGTTGCCTGGAGGTGTGTTTGAAAGTGATTACTTCTTGTTCTTTCCCCACTGCTTTATTTTTCTCTTTTGGGACAAAAATAATGTTGAAAAGGTCTAATGCTTTAAAAATAAGGACAAAACCAGGATTGGGCATGTGGCTGTCCCTCCATCCATATGTGTGGCAGTGTTTGGATAATATTACTACCGTATGTGTGGGGCTGCAGAGCTCAAAAACAATGGGGTAAACCAAGAACCCACGAGGGACCACAATACAGCCCTCGCCTCTTGTCATTTTCTGATCTGAAGACAGTTTAATTGAATGTTTGTGTCCTTTTTTAGACTTTGTTATAACAACAAATGTTGGAAAAGGAGATTTTCCTTTTTGAAAGGGGAGCTTTGCCAACCTTTACGCATCCATTCACTTTTATCTTATGTGTTTATAGCTCTGTGCTCTGGAAAGTCATAGGTTTCATCTAAATTCTGCAGCATAATTTATACTATTGCTCTCTTGAACATCATGCCCTTAGGTTTTCTCCACATCCTTTAGGGACAGTCTTGTGACTCTGGAGTTGTAGGATGAGAAGATGGTAAAGATCTCAGTTTCTTTTCCCTTCCTTCCTTCTTTCCCTTGTTTTTTTTCCCCTCCTCCTTGCCTGCCTGTCTCTCAGTTTCTTTTTTGGACAAGACCCAGCTCCAAGGTGATTTTAGGTCGGCATGTCTTCACGCTTCCTGGAGCTCCGTGGGGAATGAATCTCATCTTTCCTAGAGACATTTGACCTCCTCCAAACACACCCAGAAAGCCAGCCTCAGGCCTTGCAGCCTCTGTGTCTTGTGCCACCTCAAATCCTCTCTGTGTTTGTGTCTGGGGCGAAGGCATAGTCACATGGAACCCACTTATGGAGGATGAAAACGAGACTCCGGGTGGAGGTTGCTTTGACTGATTGTACTAGTACTTTCTCTGGTAGTGGCTCTAATGTGTTTAAACAGTAAGGCTTCCTTCTTTAGTATCAGTACCAATCACTTGTATGTTTGTATTTTACTCCCTTTGCTAAACTAAAGGGTGGGGTTAAACAGGACATTGATTAATCTTCTTGGAGTATATTTATCAGCAAATCATCAAGCAAAAAAAAAAAGTTTCTAACTTCACTTTATGATGTCAGGTAATAATGACAATTGCTTGTGCCAGAAACGAGTAGAATGAAACAGAGACTCTGAATCACATGTAGACATGTTTATCATTTACTGCATGGCAAACTTCACCTCTGAAGACTGAGGGATGGCATTCCCATGTCTGATTGGAGCTGCAATTGCTGCCTTCCCACGGCCATTTGGGGTGATGTGGCGTCCAGTGGCTATGTATACCTAAGTGGGTAACACCAACTTGGGACCCAGAGATAGGCTCAAAGCTGGATTTGGGTGTAGGGTGCATGAATTTCCTGAGGTTGGAGGTAAAACATGCACTGTTTGCAGAGAAACTTTGTAATGTTCTCGAGGCTCTGAAGCCGGGGCATGATATCAGTAATGGCATTTGCTGCACTTACTTCATACCGGGTATTTTTAATGCTGTACAGGTGTTGCCTCTGTATTATGCCATTTTCCAGTTGACATGGTGAGAGTTAGAAACTGGTCCCTCTGACTCCAGACTCACGTGTGGACTCTTCTCCAGAGTGCTTCAGAGCACATGTTCCTGGTCTCCAAGACAAGCACACACTGATGGAAACCTGCCAGTAGCTTGTAAGGTAAAGGCCAGTCTTTTTTTTTTTTTTTGCTTGTACTCCCTCCAATAAAAGAGAGAAGGAAATTACCAAAAGGGGCATTTGTCCCAGGGTTTCCTGTCTGGGAACATCCGTGCCAGGCCTACTTGTGGACTTAGACTCGAGGAGGAATAGTTGCCCTCTGCCACACTCAGAAGCTCCACGGCACAAGATCATGCTGTGTAGGGAACTGTCATTTCCCAGAAGGCATCATCTTATCTGAACTGTGCCTCTCTGTCTTGGTCAGAGTCTCGGGGAGCACCTGCTCCTGAGTTCTACCTCCTTACTTCCTGCACTTTCCTCTCTTCCCCAGCATCTCCAGTATTTTCTTTCCTCCACTCTTGATATCCCATTCTGACTTCTTCCTTGGCTGGACTAAGTTTCCACTTCTCCTTCCATTGGTGGTGACTGAGGGTGACAATACTCCGTGAACTTCTCTAATGTCCATTTTCATGGCTTTAGTGACAGTTACCTCCACCGATCTTCTTTCCTCCACTCTTCTTTGCTCCCTGATGCGATCATGAGAGGGTCATTCTCACCATACATCCTGTGTAGGCTTGAAGGTAAGTTTGGCTGGTGCCTCCAAAGTCTTCCTTGCTTTGACATTTCATGATTTGATCTTATTTCCTAAACTCTTGGGACTCAAGTCTCCCCTCTCTTGGAGGTGGGCAGGGTGTGGTCTTATAATTTGTCTTTTCTCTGGGCTGGAGCATTGGTTAGGAACTGGGGCATCCCCACACAACACCACTGCCAAGCAGGTCACAGGAGTTAGCTGCAGGGGAGCTCAGCCAAAAGTGGAGATTCTGTCCACACCTCTGACCTACCAGAGGGGCCCCTGCTGTGGGTCCTTCCCAAACCTCACCCCTCACAAGTGGTCAGGATGACCAATGTGTGCTGTAAAAGAACTCTGTGTTGAAACTATTAACTGAGGTGCATTTCAAGCAACTCCCACTGCTACCCCTAAGATAAATTTACTCCCACCTGTGACAACAATTCTCTCTGGGTTACAATATTCTATTTTCAGTGCCTCTTGAACCTACTCTTACCCTTACCCCTCATTCCCAGGTGCTCTCCAAACTATTCCTGTCCTTTTTGAGCTGTGGATTCCTGAGTGTTTTCCCGGGGCCAGACTGAAGATGATGAGAAAGGCAGTTAATTACAGAATACCAAACACCTGGGCCCTGGGGTGAAAAGGCTTCCGAGTATCCTCAGTGTTGTGGGTGTGTGTGAGGTGACATCTAGCACCTTGCTTGTGATTTATTGAGCCCTCTAGAATTATTTTGTTCTGTGGGTGTGCATCTTCCCAGCCTTGGGGACAGGTCTTGTATCTCTGCCAATGCTTATATGTGTAGTGGGGCTTCCACACTTGTTCTCATTTTGAAAGGAAGCATCATTCTCATTTAAATTAACTTAGGAGACCACACAGTCCCTTGATGGACCAGGATCCACAGGAGAGATTGAGTGTTACCTGGGTAGATGGAAGATGCCCAAACTTCCCTTCTCTTCTGGAAGTTAGGGTGTGTTCCTCAGATCTCAGAGTGCTGGGTCCCACTGGGCTCAGGTCCAGTGTCCTGCTCGTGTTTAAAAGACGCTTTGGTGCCTCTTTTGTGACACCCAAAAGCACATCCACTAGGAATTTCCACCAGGATTGCTGGCCCTGCCAGCCTGAGACTCAATACTGTGGCCACAGAGCTTCTCTGTTAGATACAGCGGCTCCCGGGCTGGGGCTCAGCCCCTTTCCTCACTGCCTGGTGGAACCTCCACGTCACTTTCTGGAATAATATTTTAAACGTGCAAAATAAAATATGTATGGATTCAAAGGAAACAGATTTTGTGGAATTATAGTGATAAAAGTATTTTTTGAAAAACATCTGTTATAATAATTATGCATTTTTTTGTTCGTATACGTTCGTGGTACATAACTAATACATTCACTCTGGACAGTTGGTCCATGTACCCAGTATGTCTTAAGTCTTTTTATATCTACTTCCCTTTCTCCTTCTCCCTCCCAATGTCTCTTATTCCCCTCCCTGTTTGCCAAATCTGTCTCCCTATTTTCCATCTTTTATTTTGCTCCTTGGTTAATTTATACTTTGAGTTTCTTATACAAGAGAAACCATAGGGTATTTTAGCTCATGTGTCCTATTTGTTTTGCTTAAGATTATGGGCTCAAGGTGCATCTATTTTCCTACAAATGACTGAAGTTTTTCTTTCATAGCAGAGTACACGCCATTGGTGTATAAATACCACATCATCTTTATCCATTCATCTGTCGATGGTATATAGGCTGCTTTCAAGATAGAGCTATTAGGAATTGTGCTGCTGTCGCCATGGGTATGCATGGATCACCTATACTATGATGTCTTTAACTCTTTCTAGAAGATACCTAGAAAAAGTCTTTGAAATCACATTAAATACTGAGATCTGTTGCCAAGAATAACATGTGCATAATTTTGAAATAGTGCAGAGATTAAACAGTATTTCTTGATGTCGCCAACAACTGAAACTGGACTTAAGAACATTAGCAGTTTTGATTGGTCACAAAGGCACAGAGACAGCTTCTGTGGTGTCTCCCTGCCTTTGCAACCAAATTCAAAACTTCAGTTAGAGGCCAGTGCAAATAAAGATGAAATTTCTGCCTGATTTTAGCACACTTGCTGCAGAGGGAGGCAGTAACCTGCAGGCAACCAAAGTTCCAACACAGATTTCGAAGACCTGGGCTCTGATGCTCTCCTGTCTTTGGAGAAGTGACAGCCTCTGTAGGCCTCAGTTTACCTGTAAGTACATGGAGATGGTTATAGCAGCTACTTAATAGGTTAGCTAAGGGGTGCAGGGGGTGAGTCACAGGACTTTTCAAGCCAGAAATGTACTACAGAAATATTCTCTGCTTTCAATTACAGAGGAGAGTTTGCATTTTAAGTTCTGAGAAACACTAAAAAATTCAATCAATTCTTTCAAGTGCATTGCCCTTATGTTTTCTGCCCCAAAGTTTCAGGGTCTTTACTAATATTTTCTTCTTCTTGCACCGTGAATGGGTCATTTAGGTACACAATGGATTCCTGGAAGCCCACGCTCACCGCAATTTTTAAGAAACATCTGTGAGGGAGTTGTAAAATTCTTGGCACCAAGAAAGAGACATTGTGCTTAATTGCTGGGCTCAGGCATGGTTTTGACAGATACAATACCTGCTTCAACACTGCCATTAGCCAAAAGTCACCCATTAAATATGTTTTCTTAAACAGTGACTGATAAGTTGTTATCTTCCAGCTTCTCCTGCTAATTAGGCATCATGAGTCAAAGTTAATTTGGTGGAAAACATTTCTCAATTTAATGACATTTATGGGCAATTAGGCACGTTGTGGAAGGGAACACGCATTTACATTTCAGCCTATTTCCAGGGCTTAACAAGAATCTCCTCTTTCCCGGTTGGAGATTTCTCATTCTCTGAGGAATATGTTCGATGCAGACACCACGGGCCTCCTTGTTATGCTAGAAACCAGCAATTGTTTGCACAAAACAAGCTACCACCCAGTAATGAGGTGCAGGAGGAGATAAAATTAGGCTCACTGAAGGCTTTTGTGTTGTTTAGACTTGGTCTCTGGGCCAGAAGTCCTAAGCTTCTTGTCCAGTAAAAATCACAACTTCAAACTCACATCATCAGTCACTGCGTGTCAGATGCATACTTAGCCCCGCATCAAAAATGACTTCTATTTTCAGTGTCAACTCGTGTGAAGAACAGCTAAAGGTTTAAAAGCTGGCATTCTAACTTATAAGTTTATAAGGGAGGTGGTTTTTTTTTTTTTTTGGTAGGCCAGAGATAATTCTCCTTGATTTTGCCACAGTGCGTTGACACATCCTTTCTCTGGAATTCATCTCCTGGAAATTCAGTGTGAGGTTGCCCAGGAAGCAAAGGCAAGGGCATGGTAGGTACTTCAGTTCCAGTCCAGTGTCTCAGTCAGCATCCTGCCTGCCCGCTCTCGTCTTAGCTGGCATCCACTTCTGCCAAGAATTCTTTACTGTGCTCTTTCCAAGAAATGCTTGAACCATACTCATGCTAAATTTCTAGCTTTTTCCTGGAAGGGAAAAAGCACATCAAACACACACACACACACACACACACACTCACACATGCAGACATTTAATAAATGATGGGGATTCTTCTCCTTACCCTACAACCAGGATGGTTTTGGCGAATACGATATTACTCAAAATCAAAATAGATTGAAATAAAACACCCCATGTCAGTAATTCCAAAACGATGTGATGAGCTAAGGTACTAAATCAGGACTTTTAGGAAACATCAGCCCAACATCCTCTACAGAATACCACAAACTCACAGGTGTACAAAACCAGGATTAGGAGACACACCTGCGTGTCTCGGGATATGTGAAGTTCTTGTGTGCAACTGATACATTTTAATAAATTTATTTTATTACCATCTTCTAGGTAGTCAAAAGGAAGACAGTAACTTGCTGTGACAACAAATAAGTGTGGAGAATCTTTATTCTGTGAATTTAATGCTAGGAACATATAGGACAGTGAACTCTGACTTTGGATGGTTCAGTTTAGGGTTTTTTTTCTTTTCTTTTCTTTTTTTTTTTTTTACATTTCTGATGGTGTGAGAGGTGTATGCATTCAGTAGAAACCACACCTTGAATGTTTGTTTTCTTTCATTTGTACGCGTTAGTGAGAGATGAGAGCCATTGTGGAGTGTTGGTTCATTGTACATTGCATATCTGAATCCACACACACCACAGTGTCTTGAATCTGTGTCCTCAGGGTGAGTGGTGGCCTGGGCAAAGCTGACAGTCAGGCACATGATCATCAGGAAAATGATGGCCTGTCAAGCTCAGAGGTGCAGTAAGTACAGGCATCAATGCATTTTCTACTTACGATGTCTTTACAATGCGGCCCCACCACAAATGGAAGAGCAGCTGTGCTGTCATTTTGAAGATTAAACAGGCTTCCATAGGTAAACTGCTTACGACAGAGTCTGGCGGGTCACAGCAGTAGTGCATACAATAACGGTAAAGTTTTTAACTCTTTGGTTTTTTTTTTTTTTGGCTGTACCGGGGACTGCACCCAGGGCCTTCAACTGAGCTACTTCTCTAGCCCATATTACTATTTTATCATTTTATTTTATTTTCACTACTGGGGAATGAACCCAGGGTCTTTGTATTAAGCTGCAGCTACAGCTGCCCCACCCCACCCCACCTTTTTGAGACAGGACGCTCCTTAAATTGCTGATTTGCTCAGGTGGGCTGGAACTTGTCATCCTCCTGCCTCAGCATCCCAGAAACCTGGGATGACAGGTGTGTGTCACCATGCCTGGCCAGAGCTGAGTCTTCTAAAAATGGGAAATGTTTGCTCTTGGATGTGATGGTGCATGCCTGTAATCCCAGCACTCAAAAGGCCAAGGCAAGAGGATCACTGTGCATTTGAGGCCAGCCTGGGCTACATGGTGAGTTCATGAGCACCCCAAATTACATAAGTGAGGCCTTGTCTCAAAAAGAAAAAAAAATGTGCAGATTACTGGTTGTGCTTGACATTCCACAAAAGCCACTGCCTTGAGCTTCCTTCTGTCTGTAAAATAGGGCTAAGGACACCTGCTTTGCAGAGCAGAGCTGTTGTAAGAGGCCACTGGATGGCACATAGGATGTGCTCACTGTGGAGTCCTTGAATCAACAAACTGTGCTACATGCATCTGATGGAATATCATACAGCCCTAACAAGGAAGGAAATTCTACCATCTGCCGCAGCACGGCTGAACTTTGAAGACATGTTAAGTGAAGTAAGTCAGACACAAAAAGACAAGCGTGGCATGGTTCCATTTATATGGGGATCTAGATAAGTACAAATCATAGAGATGGAAGGTAGAATGGTGGCTCTAGGGCCTGAGGAGAGGGGGCTTTGGGACCTAGCCCAGGCTTTATGAAAAGGATGGAGCTGCACTCTGTGGGAGAAGTGAGGAAAGGGCTGAGACTGTGTCTTGGAGGAGCAACAGAAAAAAGGGTGTACAGGCTGGGTACGGTGGTGCGTGCCTATAATCTTAGTTACTCTGGAGGCTGAGGCAGGAGGATCAAGAGTTTGAGGCCAGTGTTGGTGACTTAGAGGGATTCTGTCTCAAAATTAAATAACGAGAGCTGGGAATGTGGCTCAGTGGTAGCATGCGTGAGGTCCTGAGCTCAGTCCCCAGTACCACAAAACAGAAGCAACAAAGGAGTGGAGATGGAAATGAGCCCCGCAGTGACGCTTCAAGGGGTGGAGAGGGCTGTGGGAATGACGCGGTGCACGGCAAGATAGGTCCTTTCTCCTGCACTGTCTTACCAGAGTCCAGGCCTCTATGGAGGCTCAGGTAATAGCTGGGACGTTGGTCATGTAGACCACAGGCAGTAGTAAAACTCACCAGGGAAGGAGAGTGAGCCAGTGAGGTGACGGCCGCAGGCTGCGATCATCCAGAGCACGGGCTGCTGTCTCTCTGCAGGTTGCAAAGATAATATTTTAATAATTATTTTACCAACTGACGATACCTTTGATGACATCATGCATATCTAGCTATGTTGTAGGACTCTATGGACTCCACATATATAGAGACTAATATGCCAACCAGGTTTCTCACTGTGCAAGAGGGGAGTGACCCATAAAGAGAGAAAAATCTAGAATAAGCCCTTTGGTATTGGACTGGAATTGGATGCACAGTGTAAACTCATACATAAATGTTTTCTCTGTGTCCGTAAGAAGTCCTAGGAGCACCCCCTAGAAGCAGACAGCAGATTGGTGTTCCCAAAGTTCCCACCAAAATGAGCCTGAGATCTCTGGCAAACTGACTGATTTTCCAGTTGGAGGGGTTGGTCAGGGAATATTATAGACAAAGGTAGAGTATCTTGTGTTAGAAAATACACAGGGGCTCAAAGAATGACAGTGATCTCTCAAGAACCAAGGGTGAAGAGTTCCTACTGGCCACCTCTGGAGTAATTTGGGCATAAAAAAAAATAGCAATAGGACTATATTATCACCTACTACATGGAAGAAATCATGAATTCTCACTGATAAAAATGCATAGACAAATAAATAAGAGGAAAAAGCAATGGTTCTTCCTTAAAGTAGAGCCCCAACTAATAAATACTGTATAGGAGAAAAGCCAGAATCAGCAAAATAAAAACATAAACAAAAACAAAAAACCCCATCAATTGGCAACCACCATAGTAACTGCTAACTCAACCAACAAACATCAGTGGATATTAAAAACAGCAAGTGGACTCTGGTGAGAGAAGGGGTACTTGCATAGTCTCAAACTACCTCCCCACAAAATCCTTAAAAAAATGGCAAGCAGGAATGAGCAACTTTAGTGGAGACACAGGAAAGCCTCACCTCACCTTTTGTGTTACATTAAAAGCATCAGTAATAGGGAAAATTGAAGTCAGATACCACTTGTCCAGATATAACATGAACCCAACATCACTTCTGGGACTTTGTTCCTGCCCAAAGTACCAGCTCCTGGCTAAGGAGGCTGACGACATGTGACATTCAAGCGTGGTGGGTAGTCCTGGGTTCATCTTTGTGTTATTGATAGAACTGGATAAACCTGAATGAGGTTTGAGAGCTGGAATGTAATATGCATCACTGCCTTTTTTTTTTTCATTTTGATGGTTGTATTTTGATTATGACGGACGGTGTCTTGGACCACAGGAAATACACAGTAAAATGTTTTAGGCTAATTGGCAACTTACCTCTCTTATGAATTGGGAAAAGAGTTCTTTGTGTTAGTCTTGCAACCTGTCTATAATTTTGAAATGATTTAAAAATAAAAGGAGACATGTCTTGTAAAAATCTACAAGGTAGCAAGTCATTTCAGAATCTGGGCTCGACTCAATACTAAGTAATGGATCAAGGAAAGCTGCACACATAGAGAATGTGACAGACCCCAGTGTGCCAGCCTGCATTGAAGGGCAAGCTTGCCTTATTTCTAAGGGCCTAGAACCATTTTTTGTGACAGGGTGTGTTGTTTCCTCATCTGCTTCTTAGGCAGATAAGCAGAAGATGCTCCTAAGAGCCTGGGAGTTACATCCGTATCTTTTGGAAGAGCAGAGACTAATGGCCTGGAGAAGCAACTCGGTTTTTCCACCCACCTGCAGGCTCTGTATATGCTGGGAAAGCCACTCAACACTGAAACGAAAGGCAGTGCAAACAGTCTGAACCATTCCATGTGTTTTTCTAGACGACAGTGAGACTGTCTGATTATGGTTTTGTTGCATAGCTAGTTCCTTTCTCATGCAGGACGCTGAACCCATTAGCGGGGTTACACATTTGTTTGAGAAGCAGGGATGAGGCTGGAAGAAGAGCAGACAGAATGTTACAAAAGGTTTACTGAGAAAGGCAGAGGCAATCATTCGGTGGAGCAGGCATGGAAAATCTCTGCTGATTCTGAGCAGGCTTCAATATATCGACAGTGGCCTTGGAAAGGATGGCTATCAGTGGCTCAGAGCAGTCAAATTTCCAGTTTCCAAGGAGGGGGTGGGGCATTATAACATTCTCTTGAGTAGACACCTGCATTCAGAATTAATTAATTAATGCATTTGGTTGTTGCGAGAATTAAATGGATTAACACATGGAAAAAGTGTAGCATGGTGCTAGGAGCAACAAATATTAGACACCAAACATACAGCAAGCCCTCCAACAAGATCTGGGCATATGCAAAGCAGCTTCCCTAAACTGCCCGATAACCTTAGTGAAACCTCTGCCTAAAAACTCAGGAATCCGAAAATAAGACATTGGCCACTCTTCTCCACTACCTCTCATGTTGTGTGACCGCTTTATTTTATTTGTGATGGTGCTCACCCTCTAAGGAATTGCAAGGTTCCTTGCAAACTTTAAATTACCCAGGGGAAATGAATCCTCACAAGCAAGAAAGCAAAATAAAGCACCTCTACCAAAATAAATTCCCTCTACCTCCTTGTCTGTCTCCCTCTGCAACAATCCCCTCACCTAAAATAACTCAGGCCAGCTCCACCTGCCCTGCCAGCCAGGATGTCGCTCTTGTGATCAGCTGATCTTTTACATTAGCTGGTGAGCCCTGTGCACCTTAATCAGGAGGATTTCCTTGGAATACTACAGAAAAGCGCTTGAAAAATGCTAGTACTATTTTTGGGTTTTAATGGCTTCTGTATGACATCCACCACTTAGAATTCAAATGTGTTTGGCCAGCAGGGAATGTGGGTACACCTGCCTCTGTATTTGCTTTTGATGAAGGCTTGGTGATACTGTGAATCTGCTATGATCATGCAGTAGTGCATTGTGGTCTCCCAGGAGAATAAATCTCCCGGAGGTAAACCTGACTTTGCTGAGACTGGAGTTCAAGACAGAGGGGCAACTAGGCGCTTTGAGCTAAGATTGCACTATGTGCTGGTGTGTTAAAAAATTTTATCACTTTGAAGGCCTTGATAACATTAGTTTCTAAGAGGTGGTTAAGGAGGAGGCCCAGAACCCTCTGGCCAGTAAGGGGCGCTGTTGACTGAGAGACTGTTGCTGTAAGACAGGAAAAGAAGTGACCTGTAAATGTGCTTTTGGTCCCTTAGAAGCATCCCTCTCTGGGGGGATGATCTGAGAAGGAACAGAAAACTCAAACAGGTGGCTCCGACTTCTGCAGCCTCACCCTGGAGTTTGGTTTCTGAAACTCATCCCAAGGACAATCGTCCACCTCCCGACCACCACCCTTGTCCAGCCACCCTTTCTTCCCCCACGGTATAGCCCCTGGGCTGCCACAAAATGACAGCTGTGACGGATCCAGGCTGTCAGCTTGCTGGTTCCATTCCCCTCTACTGCTACCTTTATATTCATTTATCTTCAAATACAACCCCAGCCCCCACTTATTTTTGGTTGTGCCCCTATATTCCCTATGCTCCATCAAGCACTTGGCTTGATAAACCACTAAAATTGTTGACAAAAGCCCTTAGATTGTGTAGGGGAGAGGTGGAGGTGGAGAAGGGAAAAAGGGAGGAGACAGAATCTGAAGATATTGCGTTGCATATTTATCTCACTTGTTATGTACCTGTGCAGGGGGTACCCAAAACATATGGTGAACGTCGACATTGTCGCAGTAAAAGACGTATTTTACTCCTCCAAATACTCACCCTCCCTTCAGATACATTCACCTTCTTGCAGCTTTCTGAAGCAGTTATGGACGTTCTCTTTCCTGAGTGTCTTTATAGGGTAGGATCAAAAATACAGTGAATGCTGCTCCCAAGCGCCACCCAGCAGAAAGGCAGGTTTGTAAAAACATCGCAGCCCAGTCTCATCCACTTCATTCACCAAACCTGGCACCAAACCTGGCACCGCACCACGTCTGATTCTTCCCCAGTGTCAAATGACCAGGAAAGGTAAATGTTTTTAGTCCATGCAGGACACTGAGGCAACCATGACAGCACAATGAAAGACACGAAAGAAAACTCCCAGAACGGTTCCCAAAAGTGGCAAGGGAGACAAATAAATGTAGAAGTGACCAGGAGAATTTTGAGGGGGAATTTATGACAATGTGTTTTTACTGTAATAATTTTTTTTAAACTTAAACATTCTCCATAATTTCAATCACAGCTCATATTTGTAACTGGATAATGCAGATTATATATATATATATATATATAGCTCCCTTTTAAAAACTACCCTGGTCCTACTGTGTGGGAGTCTGAAAGACAGGATATCTCTTGGCAATGAGGCAGGGGCTGGGGCTGTCATGCCCAGAGGTGGGAGGCTCGGACCGGGGCATGTTCATAGAGGGTCCTTAGAGACACCCTCAGAAAAGGACTATAGAAGTGCAAATTATTAATAGACATTATTCCAGCGATGCTCACTTCAAACCCACTGGCAGCAGATGAAACAGCAAAGCCTCTTGCTATTCGCCTGGGTTTCCCTCCTCATCAGAGAACAGCACCAAACATGAGAGGTTTGAGAATGCAGGATATTTGCATTTTTCTGGCTTTATGGGTCAAGTGAGGGAATGCTGGTTTTGAGGGAAAGGTGAACTTTCTTGCTCTGGCAGGGAACAAGTTAAATGAACACCGCCTACCCCCTTTAGAGGTTATATTTAAAGATAAAAGTGCTCTATTAATATGCAGATTTGGGTATGCATTTACAAAGAACAGAGTTATTTCTGGCGCTGTATGGGAATCCTTTTTGTATTTGTATCTTTGGAGCTGGAAAGTCCAGCTGCCTCTTCTGAGATGCCCATAACTCTTCAGATGTCAACAAATCATTGAAAGGTGTCAGAATGCGGAAAATGAAAGATAATGATTCCAGCCTTGGAGAGCTACTTTGTAAGTGAATAGAATCTGTCAGATAGTCTTTTGAAAACAGCAGTTGGCTGCTTGTCTTGGCTATATTAAATGGATATATCTAGAGCCCAGTGAGGCTGCCGGAGATGGCGGTAATCAGCTTAAGTTGGTTTTGGTGGAGGGGAGAAAAGGCACTAGAAATAGGGCAATTACTGAGTCGTGGTGGAGCAGCCACTCTGATACGGTGACTTGGGGAAATCTCTATTCAGTTCTTTAAAAACTAAAATTGTATATTCTTTGTGAACAAATAAAGAGCCAAGTCTGTAAGGGCTTGGACATTTCCAGATGGGGTGGAGGCAGGGTGGCAGGGGAGCTCTCAAGGGGATCCTCCCAGCCAGGGGTGCACATGCAGACCAGACTTGGGGGAGGTAACAGTTGTGTCATGAAACTGAACCACCATGGAAGAGAGGATTGCCTTTGAGGCTGGAGGAAACAGGTATGATTTGTTTATGCCAAAGATAAAAGTCCCATCTGGATTGAGTCAGGTCTCAAAATGATAAAACAACAAGGAAGGAATTTTGGGAGCAAATAATTTCTGGCAAGGGGCACTTTTTTTTTTTTTTTTTTTTGGACAGGGTCTTGCTGTGTAGTCTAAGCTGGCCTTGAACTCACAGTATTCTTCCTGCCTCAGCCTCCTTCTTGAGTGCTGGGATTTCAGGTGTGTGTCACCACCCTGGCAAGAATAGTTTTATGTGAAGGCCAAAGCTATTTCCATTTTTCCTACCACAGAGCTAAGCTCTGGGGAACCGGAACTCACCAGTGTGTGGAAAGGAACGTCAGCTGCAGTAAAGGGAGACCAGAAGAGCCTTGGACCCGAGTACAGGAGTTCTTCAGTTCAAGGCTGTGGCTCCAGTCTCCAGAAACATGGTGACCAGGAGATAGGCAGCTTGCCCTTGGCCCCAGTGCTGGGCTGTGCTGAAGTGCATGGAGAAAGAGTTTTTTGCAAACCCTACAACTGGGACGGCTCATGGTGTTTCTGCTGGTAGAAGTGGATCTGTAACATCGATGACAGTTTGTCTATCCCTGCGTTGGCATTTCTTCATTTGCTGACACAATGGGAACCCTGGTGGCAGGGGCTGGCACTGGGGAACAGGGCAAAGCCTGATCTTCAGGTGATAGGTGCTTGGCTAGATGGCTGGGTGGCTGTGCAGTCTGTTAAATGGGTCTCTGTGGCTCTTGGTTGCAGGTATCTGTCCACCACTAAAATAAGAAACAGGATAGAGCAGCCCTGTCCTACAGCTCTTCTTATATCTGGCACCAGTGGAGCAGAGGAGAGATTTCCACACAGGCAAGAACAGGGACCCAGGGTTCCCTCCTGTTTCTCCTTGAGTCTTTCCAAGCCCTGACATGTTTATATGCAGAAAGCCTGCCCCAAATGGGTAACTGGTGAAGACAGAAACCCTTACCCCTCTGCTGTGTTCTGCAAAAACTCAACCATCCCTTGACGGTTTGGCTAGGGATGATCAACCTGGTGCCATTAACCAGTGACCACTGTCATGGGTAGAGATAGAAGCACCTTCTTGGGATTCCAGAGGCCCAGGAAGAGGTTAATCTGTTTTCCCTGCTTTACCAATACAGATAGCTCATTGTTCTTCTTCTGAAGGGGTGTGGAACAGTATAAAATTCTTCCGATTCACCACAAATGGATTCAGAATTAATTCTTCTGCACTTTTTTTTTTTTTTGGATTGAGGATTGAGCCTAGGATGTCTTCATACTGAGCTACCTATATGTCAATTCCTTTTAACATTTTATTTCGAGACGAGGTCTTGCTAAGTTGTTCACGCTGAGCTCAAATTTGAGAGCCTCCTGCCTCAGCCTCCCAAAGTGCTGAGATTATAAATATGCACCACCTTCTGTACATACTTTTAAATCTTTGGCTGGCTCTGGCACATTTGCCCTATCCCATCAGCTATGACATATGATTGGCTGGCTCACCGATCTGTTGATACTAGGAGAGTCTATTCCTGTGGGGTTCAGAAGGCCTCTCAAGGACTGTGAGGGCCCATGTGCAGCCCTGGGAAGGTGAGGCTTCTCTGACCATTTCCTCAACCTGGTTTTTGCTCCATTTGACGAATGCCAGCATGGCTGGTGGCAGCTTCACAGGGCACTGGGCCTTGTCCTGAGCATCCAGACCCTTAGGTTCTGTTTGGTCTGGACCTGAGTTAGAAGAATCCTTTTCCCTTGCAGGTTGTCTTAGTTACTTTTTACTTGTCACTAAGACAAAATACCTGATGCCCAAAGTTGGGAAAGAAAAGGTTTATTTCTTACAGTTTTTGGATGTTTCAGTCCATATTCAGTTGGCTCCAAGGCAGGGTAACACGGCAGGGCCACAGTTCATGGTGGCTGCAAACAGCAAGGCTGAAACCTATGAGAGAGAGATACGCCTTCTTCCTGCCATTACATTGTATGCTGGTTCCAGCCCTAGGCGGGTGTAGCACTGACACCATTAATCCAAGCGCTAGACAATAAACCAATCACAAATGCAAAATGCAAATGCATGAGACCTGGGGGCCACTGACATAAACCATGACATTCCACCCCTGGCCCCCAAAGACTAATGCACATCCTTTATACAAAAGAGATTTAGTCCATCTGCAAGAGTTGCCAAAGTCCTAACATTTTCAGCATTGCTGAGAAGTCCAAGTCCCAAGTCTCTTCCAATACCTATGGCAAACTCTTAACTTTAACCCCCTATACAAATGAAACAAGGTTAAAGATTTCTGAAATGCAAAGGCACAAGATAAACATTACCATTCCAAAAGTTACAAACTGGAATATAAAGCATTGGAAACAAAGCAAGTCCAACATCCAGCAGGGTGAACATTAAATCCTAGAGTTCCATGCTCAGCATTTGAAGCGATCTGGTTGCAAGCTCCAAAAGGCTTGGGTGATTCCACCCCCATAGCACTTCCAGGGATTTCAGCTCCTGCAGCTTCTCTCTTAAATCCTCTCTTCTCGGTTTTTGCAGCTTTCCTTGGATAATCCATGTTCCTGGCTTTTTCAAACTTCTGGGGTCCCCACTGCGCCTTTGGCTTCACCCTTACATCTTTACAAATTGCCCTCTCAGGGCCACACTGCTTGGCCTCCCAGGCACTTTGCAATTGAGGTGGAAGCCATCTTACCCTCAGAATTTGTGCATTTTCCTTGAACCTAAAATCAGCACCATGTGGATGCCACCAAAGTTTGCTGCCAGCTGGAGCAGAAGCCAAGCTTTTCTCTCTCTTGGCTGTAGCAGTCCAGTGCCTGGATCACTGGGCTCTGTTTACCTGATTGTGAGGAAAAGCTTCTTTATGTTGCTGCCATTCTGGAGCATTGTGCTCTGAAGCTTTCTCCTCTAAGCAAATTTTTTCACTTTTGCAGTTTTGAGGCTGCAAGGGATGTGACCCACTGCTTCCTGGGATGCCCCCTGGCATCTTTCTTATTTCTCTGTTCCTTCTCAGCAGTTGAAGTCTCAGTTCTATCTTTACAATCCACAGCTTTACTGGAGTTTTCCTTCTGGCCAAACTCACAGCATTTTAAATTATCCTGCTGGGCTCTTTGCTCTTGATTTGCAAGATATATCTGGCTAAAGCCCCCAACAATAGCCATGCCACAGCCTCAATATTCGACTGCCTTGAAATTTTCTTTGCCAGATTAATCAGTCCATTGCCCTTAATTTCAGTCTCATGCAGAAAAACTTTCTGCCAAGCTATAACACACATTGTGGGGAGTCCAACAACCAATGCAGTCCTTCCCAGCAGAAATCTCCCAAGCCTGTTCTTTACCATCAAACTTTCTATCAGCCTTCTGGTCTCCTGAGCTCTGACCAGAATCTCCTCTACAGAACAGCCTAAGCTGCTCCAGCTCTATGCATCCAGGCAACATGTCCAAACCTTTCCAAAGTCTGCCCACAAGCCATTTCCAAAGACTCTCAAAATACATGGTCAGGTGTAGTCACAGCAATAACCCCATTCCTGGTGCCAAATCTGTCTTAGTTACTTTTTACTTATCACTGAGACAAAATACTTGATGCCCAAAGTTGGGAAATAAAAGGTTTATTTCTTACAGTTTTTGGAGGTTTCAGTCCATATTCAATTGGCTCCAAGGCAGGGTGGCATGGTGGGGCTGCAGTTCATGGCAGCTGCAAACAGCAAGGCAGAAACTGGCAAGAGAGAGACACACACCTTCTTCCAGTGATTACATTGTATGTTGGCTCCATCCCTAGGTGGGTGTAGCACTGACACCATCAATCCAAGGGCTAGACAATAAACCAATCACAAATGCACAATGCAAATGCATGAGGCCTGGGGCCACTGACATAAACCATGACACAAGTCATCTGTCCCCATGTTTCTCTAGCAAAGTGTCACTCAGTGACAAGTTTCAGATGCCATCGAATGCATCTTGCAGCAAGGATGTGGGTCCAGACTGCCCCTACAGCCTCCACATTCAAGGGACAGAAGTGAGGGTAGGGTCTCGAGGTGGACTGTTCTCCTGGTTCCAACCTCTGCTCCAGGGCTGGAAAGGACCAGCACCTTCTGTTAGGAAATGGGCAGGGGTCCAAGCCTGACTGAAAGACATGGCTGAGACCTTTGTCACAAGGCAGTGACATGCTTCTGTCCTCTCTGCTGCAGGCACCTGGGTGAGGACAATTCCTGGGGGACACTTCTCACTTCCTGCCGTGCCCATGTCCTGAGTTATTATTGCTTCACTGGTAGAACATGTGTGTCTTCAATTGTTCCTTCTTTGTGAGCAATTTTACTTTTGCACCAGTGGGATTTTTTTTCTTGTGAGTGTCGTTTTTAAAATTTTACTATCTTGATCCTTAAAGTAAAAAGGTTTCCAAAATGGAAAGCAGCACTGAGAGAAAGAAAAAATGAGACTTGATATCTTCAGGAAATGTTTCTGATTATCCCACTAAATGCTCAAAAACATATAAGGGAAGCTAGCCTAAGAGCCATGAGAAGTGGGTTCTAATTCTGCTCTTACTATTCTAGTTCTGTGGCTTTGGGCAATTTTCTCACTTTCTCTGAGCCTCAGTCTCCTTCTCTGCTCCTTCTCTGTAGAATACAGATAATAGGATCCATCTCACCTTGGAGAGGATCTAAATTTGCATGTGTGAAAGAGGTTTGTGAAAGACAAACAACAGTATGAAAATAATGCATTACATTAGGAAAAAACCAAAGCAATGGACAGATTTGACTCATTGGATTCCTTTTGTTATAAGCTACAGCTAATGATAAAACAGCTGTGACAAAATGCCATATGTTCCCTGGATTACAGAAAGTCAGCCAAGGTCTCCCTAGACCCAGTTTCTCCCTGCACTTATGAAGTGAGAGAACAGCCTCCCAGGTCAGGACCTCTGGCAGCACTGCTGACCAATCAGAAGAGGGAATGGTCTCTTTTTCTGGGTCTTATTTGTTCCTAGAGGTGTCAGTTATGCCCTGCCACTCATAGTCCTATCATAGGCCTACATGGCCCCTGGCTCTATCATTTGTTGCTAACTTCTGACTAGTTTTTCTAACCTGAAAAGATGAATAGGTTCCTGTTTTTCTTGTGGGGACTGGCATTGGAAGAGTGAGAGAATGAGTCAAGTGAAGGCAAGTAAAGGGGCAAAAGGGGAAGTGAGGTTCAGGGGATGTGGGGTTCACAATATGGTGGCCAGTGAGGGTCATGTGCAAAGTGCAGGACTGAAGTTAGGAGGGTAGAGCAAGGATCTTGAAGAAGTGCCATGAAAAGAAAGCAGCATGGCCCCCTTTGGGCATCCAGACACTAAGTCCCTTCTGTCACTTGATTTCAGCAAGTTTCTATTGTAGCTGCTTTCCTGATGCCACCTTCAGGTGAAAGATTTGATTTGGGTGTCCCTGAAAGCCATCTTAGGGCTCAAGGTTGTACCATGGGGGAGATGGGATCTAGCTGCTGCTTTGCCATGAACTGCGCTGAAGTAGAGCACTCTGTCCCGGACAGGAGACACCATTCTATGGATCAGCATCACCCAGGAGCTGGTTCAAGTAGGTGTTTTATATGTAGATCTAATAAAATGTGAGTCAAACAAATCTTGCATTTTCCAGCAAAGCTGCTCATAGTAGTCAGCTTTCCTGAGACACATTAACCAACATCCAGTTTCAAAGAGGAGAGATTTAATTTGGCTCATGGTTTCAGGGAATTCAGTCCATGGTCAGCTGGTTCCAAGCAGAAACATTGTGAACAAAACTGCTCAGTTCATGGTAGCCAGGAAACACAGCATGGGAATAGCACCAAAGGGACCTGATACAGTCCTCAAAGTCATGCCTCCATGACCCATCCAGAAGGTTGTTTTACACATCCCCTGAGTGGCTGTTATTAATAATAACTGTTTTATTATAGCAATGACAATAACAATGGCTAGATTCATTGCTTGAATTCATGTCACCATGCCTTGTATGTGGTATATAACCCAGGATTTGCATGGTATATAACCCCAGGATTTGTGTTAAATGCTTTACCTCAACCCTGTAAGAAAAATAATAAGATCATCACCACTTCACAGAGAAGAAAAATGAGGCCTGGTACAGCTAGTGAGTGGCTAAGGTGGCCACAGTCTGATCCCAGCATCTAGGTTCTTAAGTATTACATTACATGTCTGCATTGTTGTAGCGTTAACAACACATAACTATGCAGCATGAAAACTCCATGGATGGGATGAGCCAAGTCATCCAGTCCCTTTATATTACGTATTTTTATCCATATATTCATTGTGCTACAGTAAGTCCCTTAGGGAAAAGGCTTACATTTTCTCTTTGGCTGTGAGTCCCTCAGCCCTTGGCATTAACCCTTCTCACAATGGTCATCCAGGAAGTCTTGCTGGCTAGCATGCCCCTTCCTTTCCCTGTATGAAATTCAAGTCTCTTATAACAAGAAATATCAGCAGCCCAGTGAGGAACAGTTACTGGGAAAGACAGATTTTTGTTTTAAATTCATATTACTTTTTAAAGTGCAAAAGGATAATGTATTTTGGTTTTTTGAAATGGAAATCTGACAAAAGAGCATGTTGTAAGGATGGAAAAACCTTTTCTTTTCATCTTCTGGAGAGTTTGACAAGCATTCTGGATAATGTGATGTAGACACTTGGTCTTTTTCCCACTTACAAAAACTCTATTTCCATTATACATATTCCCCATCATTATTCTCACTGAATGTACCATTAGTCATTTAACCATTGCATTATTGCTTGGCATTTACATTATCTCCAGTTTTACACTTTTGCAAGAAATATAATCAACTCCCTTGTACACAACTCCTGCACACAATGAAGGACTAGGTCATTAGGATTTAATCCTAGATAGAGAATTTCTGGATCAGTAGGTATAAGCATCCCCTATTGATGGACCTTTAGGTTATTCCTAACTTTTCATTGTGCAAATAACATTACCAGCAACTTTCTTTATATATGTTCTTCAAACACTTGAAGGCGTTGCTTAGCAAGATGTAGTCTATTTTTTTATTTTTTGTACCAGGGATCAAACTCATGACCTCACGTTTGCCAAGCAGGCACTTACGCCACTGAGCTAAACCCCCGGTCCAGCAAGATATAGTCTTCGAAGGGGAATTCCTAGATCACTGGGTGTTAATATTTTACATGTTGATAGAGGCTATCAAATCACACTCTAAAAAGATTGTTCCAACCCAACAACAATATATAAGAAGACTCATCCCAAAGGTGCATTTATAAGTTAATTACATTCATGTGTTCCCTTAGCTGGACTCCTTCTAGGCCCCAGGATCCCAGGTCAGCGTCAGTTTGCATGGTGATTATTACCCAGAGTGTAGATTCCTACTGAAAGTCACCTGATTCATAGACATAACAACACAGGTACAAGAGGTTCTACTTGTTAGCATTAGGAAGTATGGAGATCTTTCCCGAATGGGAAGGGGAGCAAGAGATGGAGGAGAGGGAGAGAAAGGAGGTGGGGGAAGGAGGAGGGAAAATAACTGAAGAACAAAATGGAAATGGAGCTTTTGTAAATGGGAAGAAGACCAAGAGTTAGAAGGAACAGGGAGGAATGGGAGGGGTAGGGAATGAAGAAAAGAGTGAAAATGTGTGTGTACACACACTGACTCCCCACAAGAAACATAATCATTATGTTCTGCAAACATGTGCTAATAATAATAATAATAATAATAATAGAAACAAAAATAACCTAAGAAAGCAGAGGTAAAAATTCATGCATCCAAGTATATACTGAAGATTTCTCTTGTAAAGATATAAAATCTGCAAAGTTTTCCATGTGCAAATTTTCATTGGCTTTAATACCCTTGGGATACTTTAAATTTCTACTAAAAATGTCTGGAAGAGTCATGCAGATGGCAGTCAAAGCCATCAAGTCCTGCCACATTGATACAGATGCTTTTTACAAAGTTTGGACAGTCAAGGCCTGGAACTAAATTTCTAGCTGGGCAAATATGGCACGTGTAAGGTTATTACAAAAAACTCTTCTTCAGGCTCTGGGACTGGATTGTATCTTCTCAACTACCTGGTTCTAAGAAAATCAGCTTTTATTAGTTTCAGCCAAACTGATTACTCTTCAACTAATCACAAGTAATTACAATCTAGAGGTAGAGTGGGACTAAAGCAAATAGTGATTTTAAGGTATCAAACTGTACCTATCATTTTATACCTAAGATACAGTGATCGTGCATGTTGTTTCTAAATATTTTTTAAAAACTATGAAAGTAATAAAAATAACTTCATGACAATTTTGGCCAGTTCCATGCTGCATGAGGAAAGTTCTACATTAGAAATACAGGATGAAGGACAAACCAACTTTAGTACAATTTCTAACCTAACTATGCCAGATAATTTAGGTTTAGGCTAAATGTAATGATGTTAATAAAGACAGCTCTTATACTAATAAATACTACTATGAAATTCAAGATTGCACCAAAATGAGTGTCTGGTGCCTGCTAAGTTGTTTTCCTCTGGAAATCCCAGGAGTCACAGAAGGTTGATGTTGACCATTCTCTGTTATCATTACTTTCAAGCTACCATTTATAAAACTCCTTCTATGCCAGGCATTAAGATAAGTATTTCTCATTCATTTTCCAAATAAATGAGAAAATATTCCCCTCTGTACAGCAGAGGACAGCTATGGAGCAGTTAAGTAATTTGCTGTTGATGGAGGAATTCAGCCCTCCTCCATTTTTGCTCGCACATGAAGTCTTTATCACAGTGCTGTCCCTGCAGGTGGCTCTGGCTGCTAACTGCTGGAACTCCTTTTCGCATTTGGAAAGCATTTAGGGATCCTTATTTCACAAGAAGCTCTATGTGCAAGCTGTTTCAGGCACAGAGGCGACCAGTGTTTCTTCCTCTAAAAAAAAACCCAAAACAATATGAGCAGGAGTTGGAACAGGTGGAATGCTTAAGCCAGGCCGGCTTTGGGATCTGGTCATCATCTCCATGTCTGTAATGAAATTTTCCCACCAAACAGCCGCACAAATGCCTTGGTAATGGAGACTGAATTGGGTCTTTTTTGGGGGGAATGACACTTCTTCCACTAAAATGGCCCCTTTCTTGGAGGGAGCGATGGGAGAGTGAGTGTGTGTGTGTGCTTGTTTGCCTCGTGAAGCAGGCATTCAGGTGGCGCAAGGCTGCAAGTGACTTGTCCAGCTATTTGTGAAGAAGCTGGCAAACGCAGGCCTTCCCTCTGGCAGGGAGGAAAAAGGGCCTCTTGTTTCCACAATATCAGCGAAAAGGCTGGTGCAGGTGGGACCCCGTCAGTGACACGTTGTTGGAAGCAAAGACTGCAGGTGCCGCCTCGGGAACACGGATGTGTGCTTCCTGGGTCCGGCGCGGGAGAAAGAGGGCTGCCAATCCCCAGATAGAACCACACTGTTGTCCCAGGGGTGAATGAAAAAGATGTTTCAGTGCTGTGGACGGATCTAGATGGTTTGCCACGGAGGACAAAAAGTCTCCTATAAAATTCCATTTACATAGTCCTATCTCACTTGGGCTTTTGGTGACCAGATTCAATTGTGCTGGTGTCCCCTGTGCAGTGTGATATCATAGCTTCAGAGGAAGGCTTTATTTAGAGGTCACACTAGTTTGTCCTGGGGATGTAGTCATTTTTTGTGTCACGGACAATGTTTTACTGTGGAGATATTAGCCAGATGGCTCAGCCACTTGCAGTCCTGAGCTGAACAGTGTCTGTATTGTTGGCGAATAAACAGAATCTATTATCTGCTGCTCATGAAACTCTAGTGCCCACCACTGTTTAGAGATGAAGTATTTAATACATTGTTAGATCTCGCTTAAGGAATCTGTACAACAACATCTCAGAAGGATGCGGGCCTCCAAAAATATAATCTCATGCTCTTAAAAACAACGGCCACCTTCTACCAGGCCTTCTTCCGCCCCCTCCATCTCTCCAGCCATTCAGGCTTACAGTAGCGAGGGTGCTGAGTCCTGTTCCTTTCCCACCGCAGTCCGCAGTCCGTATGCTAATATGATCTGTAATCCTTGTGCTGTGCTGGCTGAGAACAACATGATGCTAGTGATCAGCCTCCTCCAACGTTCTCACCCCCTCTGAACCAGGCCACCTATTTGTCAACCCCGAAGGGCACAGTGGAAACCTTACAAGATAGCATGCGTAACTCGGAAATGCAGTTTGGGGATTTGCTTCCTCCCTCCTGCCTGAGGTTACACCCGATGCTCTGCAAATAGAAGGTGCAGTGTCTGGCTGGTGAGGTCCTCTCCCAGGAACACGGACCTGCCTCAGTGGGGGAAGCTGTTCCCTCGCTCCAAACCACAACAGCAGAAACAAGGACTACAGCATAGCAACCTGGAGAGGCTGCAAAGTACGTTTCCCCTTAAAGAACGAGTTGAGAGTGTCACTTTCTTAGCATTTACCACTCTCTGTCTCTTGCTTTTCTTTTTTTTTTTTATTTTTATTTCCAGCATGCATCTTGTCTGGGTAAACGCAGCACACTTTTCCATTTAACTTTGCCCAGCTGTGGCCGGGTCTATTGCAATGTCAGAAGTATTCGTTTCCTGCTTTAATTGCAGCCAAAGCCAACCTTGACTGGCAAGGAGAATGCCACTGACAGGTTTGGGCTGTGTCCAGACCTCCTCAGACTTTCTGTCAGCCAACTGTTTGACAGTCTATGCAAATGCATGCAAATGCAGGGACGCTGGCCTAACACCTGCAGAAAGTGACCATCCCCACTCAGGCTTGGCCTCCCCTGGAACAGGGCGGTGGGGGGAGGGTGTGTGGGGGGTAAAATGCTGCTTGGTCGCTTTCTGTCAGTTTATTATGCATTTGTCAGCAGAATGTTGGGCCGATAAAAACATTCTTCTTTGTCCTGAAGAGCCGCAGAGCTCCATGTGGAGCCGCAAGTGCCAGGGATAGTGGGATGGCTCCTGGCCAGCTCTTGTGAATCCTTCTCTCTGTCCTCAGGACCCGAGTGGCAGTCTCAGAACTCTTGTGGGCCCGCCTGCATGGAGGAAGGCCTTCTGTTTCCCTGGGCGTGAAGACATAATGTCGGCGGTGGGGCAGCAGTGAAACACTGGCTCCCTCTGGCAGCTGGAACTTGGCGACTTTAAGGGATAATGTGTCCTGGATTTTAAAAAGCCAAAGCAAAATCTGCCCAGGCTGTCAGAGGATTGGAAAGGGGAGAGGGCCTGCCACCTCGAGTGGGAATCAAGTCACCAGCCGCGCACACACCCCACCTCCAGACTGTGGGAAGACAGCCAGGTGGGGGGACTCTCGTAGCCCCTGGTTGTGCAGCCATCCTGGCTCCCATCTGCTTGAGCCTTCACTGCCCTCTTGAAACCCCTGTCTTTAGGAGATGCTGGGGCCAGCCAGTCAGCTGTTACTTCCAAGTTCTGTGTGAGTCTTCATAGTTTTGTGTTGGCCTTTTTGAAGGTGAGGCAGGTGACCTTACCATCATGGCCAATAGCCAAAGACTGGTGAATGAGACTTAGGTTCCAGAACCTTCCTTTGGTCATTGCAGATGGGAGAGTAAAGCAGATATCACCAGCCAGTGGCCTACAGAATGCTTGAATATCAGCCGCCAGCACTGGGGAATGTATTTTGTACTCACTGGGGGGTATCGCTTCTCAGCCCTTTGGCTAAGATCAAGTGTACTCATGGGTGGCTAGGCTTGGGTTGTACAGAAGAAAAAGTCATGTTGGGAATGGTTATGCAAAACCGAACTTGTAAAGCACTCTCCTCCTGCCACTTCTGGGTTGGAAGGACCTTGAAATATTTGTTAGTTTTGGATACCTGAACGTACACAGTCTAAATAGAGGGCCATAGTTTCTTCAGTAGAAATCTATAACCAGTTAAGGTAATTCTTTGGAAAGAAGCAGGTATTGCTTGTAGTCAACAATTTAGGGTTGGGGGTGTACTTCAGTGGTGGAACACTGCCAAACCTGTGAGAGACCCTGGGCTTGGTCAAATAAAGCAAAACCAGTTTCACTGAGGTCAGTACAGGCTGTTGATTTAAGTAATTCATATCCCCAAATACATGGGCTCATGCAGCTCAGTGGGAGAGCACTTGTCTAGCATGTGTGAGGCACTAGGTTCAATTCTCAGTACTGTTAAAAAAAAGAAAGAAAGAAAAAAAAAAAAGGAAACAAAACCCAGGACAGACCCTGAGGAGCCTAAAAAATCATTTTTGCCATTCACACAACTTAAGCAATTTGCCCACTTTTTCTTCTCTGTAAGAAAAGTGAAAACTCACAGTGAAGATTCTGGAAACATTCAGATATCCAGCCTTCTCCTCTCTAGAAGGAAAGAACATTTCTCTGAGGAGCTTGGCAAGAGCTGCTGCCATTGCGGGGCCGGGTGGGAAAGCTGAGTGTGGCTTCCCATCAGGCACTGTCCTTGTCTGCTGAGACCAAGTACACACAGGCATTGCAACCCAGATGTATAAGCAATGGAAGCTTCCTAACTGTTGAAAATTCTGGTATTGCTCAGCAATGCTGTGTTGAATCAGTGGCTATTGGTTTATTGCCAAGGGAGAGGCAGAGCAGACTGAGCTCAGAAATGTTCATAAGGTGCCTGATAGGTACCCAGCGTAGGGCAGCTGCTGTTAGGGAGAAACGGAGGCACAAAGGAATCCATAAAAACTCGGGGCTGTGCAGTAGATGGAAGTCATTGTAGGCAGTAAGGCCCAAATGCCCAGTTCTCAGTCCTGTCCATATGCTCACACACTTTCTTAATGATGTCACACAAGATGTGCAACCCAGGGAACTCTTGGTGGGATCAAATATCCGCAGAGACTGGAGGGTGGGGGTATCTGCATGTGAGTGACAAAGGTGATTTGAATTAGAACTACAGAAGGCAGGAGAGGGGATGGAGAGGGGGAGGGGGGCCTCTGATCTATTGGGTCCTTGGGGCCCCTAATATCCGGGACACTGATACTGTTTGCGGTTGCCTTAACATCAGCAAAGAAGGAAAGTGGGAAGCTCATTGCCCAGGAGGTTGTGGGTGAATTTTCCCAGCGGCCCCCCACCCCCCCCCCCACCCCCCCGCCATAAAGGTGGCTGCACCCTACCTAGTCCTAGCTCCTGACCAAGGCAAGTCTTATGGGTACCCGTTTTATTTTACTGATTGGAGAAGAGTTTGATCACACTGACTGTAATGCACAGTGTTTGGGCGTCTCTTATTTAAATTAGCCCACTCTTTTAAGAAAAAGAAAGGCTGGAAAGAAAAAATGCAACACACATGCGACTAGTTTGTTTCTCTTTTGCTCGCGCTCTTTTCTCCTTGTTCGCGCTCTCTCTCTCTTTTCTTTTTCTTTTAAAAAATAAACTTTAGAACCCAAGGTAGCTGTGTTTAAGCAGCTTTAATGTCCTTTCAAGGCTGTGCGCAGGGTTGTGGTCACTCAGGCAGCAGTAACTTTGAAAAAATGACCCGTCTACAACCCAAACAATAACAGAATCCCCCTTTTTATGTTGGAAACGCCCACGGCTTTCTGTGCGTCTCCAGACTCCCCACGTAGATGCAACTGTTTGACCAGCCTTCTACTGAACAACTTAATTAAGCAAAAGAAAACGTGTCAGTTTCTGCCAACCTCACAAAAACAGAGCTGTGGGGGTAAAAAGGGTCGGCCGAATTAACCCACATTCCTGAACGGGTTCACTAAAGCGGGGCCTGGCTTTGCGCAATGCCAAGGGGAACCGCGCACCCGGATTGCTATTCAGATTTATCAAGACATATTGTTTGGTAGATCATACTGAACACAATTAAAGCTGCAATACCTCGGGGGGCTGAGACTCGGGGGTGAGCTTAGCTTAACTTTAAGACGAAAAACAAAACAGGAAAGAAAAAAAAAACACCTTGTCACGACACGGTGCCCACCATTGACGTTCTGCACAGTTATGGAGACAAAACAGTTTTCTCTGACCATATGAAAACAGCAAGTTGTTTTTAGTTTTTCCTCCTCCTCTCGCATCCCTGCCCTCCCTCTCACCTCCCTTTCCCTCTTCATGAAAGCACATGCAATATGCAAAGCAACTGTATACTCTGCATGCGATTTGCAGTGGCCAGACCAAACCCGAATTTAATCCTTTTTATTTTGTGGGTCCTGAGGGCGGCGAAATGTCCCTGCCTAAAACCTTCTCTGGAAGCTGGGAAAGCATAGGCCCCAGGAATCCTGTTTCCTAGCCAATTAAATTTAGTAGCTTTTTTTTTTTCCACCTCCTCCAGACTTGGGTTTTGATTTTGCTTCCTTTATGTGAAGCCAGGAGGAAGCTTAGCGCCCCGGCACTCTGCCCCACCCCCACCCGCTGCCTCCCCCCAGAGGAGCCTCCCTGGTCACCAGGAAAAGCAGGAGCTTTTCAGTGACAGCCAAAGGGAATTTAGAAACATAGCCCATGCGTTGGGAAGAATTGAATCAGCACTAGTATGGCGTTGAGACTGTAATGTTTTTATTTCCAATTATTGTTTCTTTATCTCTGTCTGTCTGAGAGAAAGAGAGGGAGAGAGAGAGAGAGAGACATAGAGAGAGAGAGAGAGAAGCAAGTCATTATAGCACTATTCCATGCAGAAACTTGGGCCAAGAAGCATTCAAGCCAAGTTTAAGTCACCTAATTTTTCCAAGGAAGCAGTGATACCCACGTTTGTGGGCTGAAGGGTTGTAAGCTATGCACTCAGAAGTAAATTCTCCAATCCTGAAGGAGAGAAAGCCAAAGTTTTCTGTGGGGACAAGGGAGGGCCCTAACTGTCTGGGCTCCCCGTAATGTAAGGGACTGATTCAGAGGCATTTATGCTACATATCCTCTGCAGGTGCCTGCTGTGGAAAGGTTTGCAGTGAAAGACTCAGATGGGGCTCAAGCACCAGGCCATATAGCAGCTTTTGTTTGCTCGGTCACTTGGCGAAAAACGTCTAACTTTGTCTGAGTGAGCAAAATCTAGCCAGGAAGGAGGCTAGACAGCCTGACAAGTGAGAGGCAGACGTTTGGTTTAGATGAGAATAGAGCCTTTTGTGTGTGTGTGTGTGTGTGTGTGTGCGCGAGTGCATGCAATACTGGCTGTGGAGTATACCCTTCTGCAGATGTGCCAAGGATGCTATGAGCTGCTATTAAGACTTTTTTCTTCTACTTTGTCTTTTAAGCTTGTGACACCCACAGAAAGCTGATTTTCTGGGAGGCTTGAAAAATGCAGAAGTTTACCACCAATAATGGTGGAAATATATGCAAAGCATGCCCAAACAGAGAACATCACTGACACAAGAGACCTGGAGGTCCTGAGTCAATTATCCAGATAGTATATCCCCAAGAATTATTTTGCTCTAAGCAAATAGACATTGCAGGCAAAAGTCACTGAAACTGAAAAGTCATGAAGAGAGTGACTTCTTCTGCAGGCTGCTTTTTAACTGCAGAAAAAGGTCTACATGCCACTGTGGGGTGTTTACTATCCAAAACATTTAAAAAATTTTTCCCAAATAACTCAGGCCACCAAGGAGATTATTCTTCTGATCAGAAGGTTGATGGCACCCTTTTGTAAACTATAGCTGTTCAGTGGAGTAGTCCTAGGCACGGCTAGTCCAGGGGCCCCAGAGAGGTCTCTGTGCTGTCCAAAAATGGTTCTCCTGGGGCCTCATGGAAAATCTGAGCAGCGAGCTTTGAGGAGGTGCAATTCCCCAAGGACATACCCTCTTCTTTGGGGCGGGGACTCGAACCAGCTGGGCACCTGGCTTTTGCTTGGGGTTCCCACCTCTCTTAGACATCTTGAGTGTCCATCCAAGTCCCCAAGCCACCCTGTGCCTCTCACCACTGGGAGCCCAGTTACATGGGTTCAAGCCTCCTGGCTGCTTCTCATTTATTTTTGTGGTGCTGAGGACGGAACCAAGGGCTTTGGAACTTGAGGCAAGTGCCCTGCTGCTGGGCCATACCTCCAGCCCTTTCTCCGTGCTTCTTCATGGCAATGTGATCTTTGACAAATGAGTGAACCCCTCTGCACCTCAGTGGACAGATTTGTAAAACACAGCTAGCAGTAAGATCTCTCTCCAGGGGCTGAGGACATTATTTCACCAAGCTCAAGCCAGTTAATTAGTGCAAAGGGCTCAGAAGCTGGTCTGGGCTGTGGCAATTGTTATTCTTCCCTGAGTTGGTCTTCAACCTCCTGCAGGCCTGGCAAGTTGTGGTATTTGTTTTGAGAGGTGCAAGAGCAGGTGGAGATTTGCCTGGAAACCCTTCCTTTTATTGATGTGGGCAGATTACCATGGGGTTTCCAAGCAAGCTAGAATGCCAGTCCTTTTCTTGAGCAAATTTTAGCAGCAGGAATGCCTGATTGATGCCACATAAGGTAGGGAATGGGGGCAAAAAAGCAGAGGCTGTCAGCACCCACAGGGACTTAGACAACCCCACCCCCCAGGAGCTCCAACTTCCTCCACAGTGGGAAGTTAGATCAGAGATGTCAAGTGGCTGACCCTGGGTCACACAGCAAGATTTGGGACTAGAAGTCTAGTCTTTAGGTCTGAGCTATATGTTTTTGCTTGCCACATGTGGAGGGCAAGACACATAACACAGCACTGGTCAGATCCTCCTACTTATTCTTTTTAGGAACATAAGAATTTTACACACAAAAAAGCATCTAAGAGTTGAGATATGGCAGGGCAACATCATAGTGGCTGTGTCACCCATGTGCACAAACGTGACAGGGAATGTGGAGCCCTGGACAATTCTCCTAGTCTCCATTCCCATCCCTGACACCTAGCCCTGGCCTCCCTAGAGCCCGCCTTGGCTGCTGGGCCCAGCGATTAGTGACCAGGTTTCCTAAGAAGCCCCAGCTTGAAGGGAGCCTCTTGTTGGGTGAAATTTATGACCAGCACTTCCTCAGAGAGACTTCCCACGTTGAATTGTTGACCTCAACACCCCCAATAAGGGAAGGGTGGGGAGGGGAGGGGCTGGTGGGCAGAATATAGGGGGAGGGAAGGGGGAGGGGTCAAGGACAACCTGCAGATGCTGGGCTGTAGTGTGTCTGTGGGGGGGGCGGTGAGGGAGCACTGAGCACCAGCCCCACATTCTCCCCTGTGATAATAGGTGACCCATCCAGTTTGCAGATGGCCCCAGCCCACTCTGCTGGTCTTAGCTGAAACTCCCTCTGTGGAAAGAGTGTGGAGTGCTGGGAGATCTGATTCCAGATGCTGGTCTCCCCACTATGTTTTGTAGCTACCCCTTCATCTCACATTGTATTTGGCTAGTCTCTTCCTTTTCTCCTTGGCTCAGTGAAATCCTTGAGCCCTTGGTGGGGCTGTCAGTGCTACTAACTCCTTCCCACTTGGAGGAAGAGAAGACTCACTCATTGTGATCTCTTGGTTCGTAGTTTTCAATTTTGGCAGCACACTGGAGTCATTTATTGCAACTACTCAGGAGGCAGGAGGATCACAAGTTCAAGGCCAGCCTGGGAAACTTAGCGAGATTCTGTCTCCAAATCAAATAAAAGGGCTCAGTTGTGCAGTGTTTACCCAGCATGCATGAGACCTTGGATTCCAACCCAGGAAATGAAGAAAAAAAAAATTGATGGGGCCTTTCACTCTTCAAAGAGGGTGGTTTCCTTGGTCCAGAGCAAGGCCAGGTACTCTGCTATAGGTCTGTGGTTGTTCTAATATGCAGCTGAAGTTGGACAACCACCACTCATAGTTGTCCTTCCATCATTTTCAGAATTGTGTTTACTCAACATTGAACATTGGAAAGTCAGTTTCGACTTCGGCCTTAAACTTATGGGTTAATAAGATAATTGCTGGACTAGTGGCCCAGCTGGCTGGCGACCTTTAACAAAATAAAAGTAACCTAATCAATGCATTCTTTATAGTGACAAGAGCAGACAGGCTGTGACTCCTTGCCAGTGTCCGCAGTTGTGTGAACTGGCATCTGGCCTCTCCATGGTGTTCCCATAGTTCTGGGGTTAGACAGGCTCATCCTTTGCCAGGTCCTGCAGAATGTGGCACCATCTCCCTCAGCAGACTCGTGCCCGACCCCTGGGGGATCCTGCCATGCCTTGGGGAGGGGGGAAGAGTACGCTGCATCTTCCTTCATCTACTGAGTCTTCAGAATTTGCATTAAACATTGCTTCCCCAGACCATCCAAACCATGTGAGAGCTCTCGGTGGTGTGTGCACCCACCTGGGTCCTTTTCCTGGGTCATTATCACACAGAAATTCAGTAAAAAAAAAAAAAAAATTAAATAACAAGATGCTTGCTGCCTGTTTCCCTGCCTGAGATGTGAGCTCCGTGGGGACATGAAGTGTGCCTATCTTAGCCTCGCTTCCACTCTGGATTCAGAGCAAGCCCAGGCAGATGGATCACTCTTGCCACTTACAAACCCATCTTTGGGATCTAACCTTGTGTTTGCATTGATTTTGCTGCCTCCGTCTTAGGGGCAGGTGTGCAGGAGTGAGGCTCACTAGAGTGCTTTGCTGTATGGTGTGTGTTCTGTTAGTGGCAGTGGTAGCTTTTGTATGCCACTCCGTGCCTCAGTTTACTCAATTATGAAACCAGAGGAGGGTTATGGAAAGATTTTTGGACACTGTGGGAGACTGAGTTGGGAGGATCACAAGTTCAAGCCCACCCTGGTCAACTTAGCAACTTAGAGAGACTCTGTCTCAAAATAAAACAGAAACAAAAACAAAAACAAAAGCAGAAAGTTCTGGGGATGGAGCTCAGCGTGAAGGCTCTGAATTCAATCCCCCAGTACAAAGAGAAATAAAACAAAAAGAAAAGAAAAGACCAGTTTCTGGGACCTCACGGAGGAGACATGCTTCTGTAATGCAAAATGCAACTTCATATAATTGATAAAGATTTTAATATCTTCTTCTGTTATGAACATTTCTTAGCAAGTTTGCAATGGTATTCTTAAAATGTTTCCAAGAACAACGATCATTAAGGTTCAAATATTGTAATCATCAAGGTAAAATGAAAAAAGAAACTAAAATTGACTAGAAACCAACAATACGTCAAGTACTTTTTGTACACGATGCCTCTTCATCCTGACAATACACCTGCGATGTGAGTATTATTCTTTCCATTTCACAGATGAAGTGGAAGTGCAGAGACTTAGTAACTTCCCCCATGTTACACAATCAGGAAAGCATGAAAATAAAATTTAGAAGCGAGGACCCAAGCCTTCTCCTTTCCACTACTTCGTGTTTTTGGAGATGAAACCTTCACTTTGGCTGTCTCTGCTGTACAGATAAAGTATTTCTGAAATACTCCATAGGAAATCCTACAGCTTGTATAAAATCTTTACAAAACACCCAGCTCAGGTAATCTTTGAAATTCCTTGATCAATTAAAGAACTGAGCACCTAGTCTAGATAGAATAGGGAGGTTTTCTCTGTAGACCAGAGTTATCTGAGTCTTCATAGCCGAGCTGCTATGGATCACCTGGCCCAATAAGGCACAGCCTAGCACGGGACTGGACAACTGTAACGTGTGATTTACCATATGTAATGCATGAGACACAAGACTAGAGGTGTAACTTCTACTTTATTATCCCATGGCTGACACAGATATTTTGTATCTATATATTGAACATGTCTTTTACTTCATCTTTTCTCCTTTGAAAACTTTTAAGGTAGTTTTTAAAAACAAACCTAATCTCTGAAAATAGCACTTGACTTTTCAGATATTTTAAAGTACAAATCTCTTATTTTATTTTTTCCCAGGAATTCTGTATCATGCGTCTCGTTGTTTTCCCCACCCTCCAAAAAACTCCTTTTCCTTTAGTGCCTTTTGTGTGGTTTTATTTACAAAGATTGTCATGCTTCGTTGGATACGCCTTGAAAGGGCAATGGGTATTCTGGATCTGACCAGATTTAAGGGTATTCTAAAAATTATCTCCTTCTATAAAATCTAGAGTCAAGAAAAGGCATAAGTCCTAGAGTTCCCAAGATGCTAAGTTAACAAGATAGATCTCTGGATAATGGCCCTAAAAGAATTATTGTCACAGAGATGTAAAACATCTTATTAAAAATCCAGACTCTGTGTTAGTCTGTTTCATATTGCTATGATAAAATCCCTAAGGCTGGGTAATTTATAAAGGAAAGGGGTATATTTAGCTCATGATTTTGGTGAAGTCCAAACAGGATGGCACTGGTATCTGGTGAGGTTCCCAGCTGTGTCACCACACAGTGGGTGACGTTCTTTGGTGGAGCATGAGGAGAGGATCACATGGCAATAGAAGAAAAGACTGGGGAAGTTCGGACTCATACTTCTATATAAACCTGCTCTTTTGGGGACCAAGCAAAGCCATTAATTCCTTCATGCAGGGCATAGTGACTCAGTCATCTCCCACTAGATCTCTCTTAAAAGTCCCACCACTTCTCAATACCATGACATGGAGGATGAAGCTTCTAGCAGATAAACCTGTGGGGACCAACCATATGTCCACGCCATAGCAGTCAATATCCTGTAATGGGCTTCATAAAATATACATGATTTCATTTTTACTCTTCAAAACAAAGAGAAAACCAATGAAGTTTTCCTGCAAGATCATTGTAAGTTTGTTCCAAGAGGAGCAAGAAGGTCATGGAGGAGACTTTCTGAGGTAACTGTGGCAGTTCTATCCACAGAGATGCGGGATAATGGAAAGGGTCCAGTGTATGAGAGGAAAGATCTTGAGCTTTGCTTTGGATGTTGTGAATATTCGGTACCTTCAAAACATCCAGCAGAAGATGTGGACTACCTAGGTGGGGGACATGATCTCTGAAGGTAGAAACTGACGGTTAAGAATCATGGCTTAGAGCCATGACCAGGAAGATTTCTCAGAAAGAGTTAGAGTGGAAGGATGATGAAACCTAGCTTTTAACCTTGAGAAAGTTCAATATTTGGGTGCCCAATGGAGCACAAATTTGGAGGGGAAAACCTGGGGTGATTGGCCTGAAAAGTAGGAATGATAGCAAGAGAAAGTGCAATTTTGAGGGTACAAAGGGTGAAGTCCTGCTGCTTCTTGTGATGCCCCCAGGCCATCTTTCTATTCTCTTTTTTGTCAGCAGTCAAGTTCTCTTCTGTTGTATCTTTTTAGTCTACAGCTTTACTGAAGCTTCCTTTCTGGTCAAAATCACAATGTTTTAAACCATTCCAATGGACTCTTTGCTCTTGATTTTCAACATAAATCTGATAAAAATCCCCAAGAGTAGCCATGCCATTACTTTAACATTAGATTGCCTTGAAATTTCTTCTTCCAGATTAATTAGAATTCTACTCTTAATCTTAGTCTCAGGCAAAGTCTCTGGACAGGACCAAAATGCAGACAAACTTTCTGTCAAGCCATAACACACATCATCTAGAGTTCAGAAGCCAATATAGTTCTTTTTCCCAGCAGAAACCCCTGGAGCTTGGTCTTTACTGGAAGGATTTCTATCAGCATTCTGGTCTTCTGAGTTTTGATCAAAATCTCCCATACAGTATGACCTAAGATGTTCTAGCTCTGCTTTTTCAGCCAGCATCTCTGAATCATTCCAAACTCTTCCCACAATCCATTCCCAAAGACTCTGGTGCCACATGGTCAGGAATAGTCACAGAAATGACCCCACTTCTGGTATCAAATTCTGCCTTAGTTATTATTCTTGTTGTTAAGACAAAAATATCTCCCAAATTTAAAGGAGAATTTACTTAGCTCCTAGGTTATAGAGGTTTCAATCCATAATAGGTTGGCTCCAAGACAGGGTGTCACATGGCAGAGAAGCAACAGTTTATGGTAGTGGAGACAGCAAAAGCAAGAAAGAGAGGGGGAGGGAGAGAGAGAGAGAGAGAGAGAGAGAGGCCTATTTTTGCCCCCTTTTTATCTTATCCAGACTGCTGGAATTAGGACATTGCCAATCTAATCAGTGGACTGATCCAATAACTGCCCACCTTTACTCCCAGCATCCTTAATCCTAACATTGAATCATGACTCAATCACAAACTCTAGATTTAGATACCTTTTAAAAAGCACCATCTAAAAGTGCATGAGATTTTGCAGGGGACATCTACACATAAGCCATAATAGTTATTTTGCAGTTTTCACTCTCATTCTGCAAGTAGGTCTTAACTTCCTTCCTTGAACTCCTGAGTCTGAGCACTCAGCAGCATCCCCAGGACAGCCCAGTGTGTGTCTGGGTCCTTCTACAAGAACAACACAGAGGACCAATCCTTCATGGCTCTTACAGATGCTGCATTAACTGTTCACTCATAAAGCAGACCAGGATGGTAATTGCCTGTAATTCTAGCACTCTGGAAGCTGTGGCAGAAGGATGACAAGTTTGAACCCAGTCTGGGAAAGTTAATGACTTCATCAGACCTTGTCACAAACCCAAAATATAAAAAGGGACTGGGAATTTAGCTTGGTGTGAAGGCCCTGAGTTCAATTCCCAGTACCAGAAAAGAAAGGGGCAGGAGATCCACAGAGGATTTGATTGCTTTTTTGTTCCCCCTTCCTTTATTTCTTTTGTTTTCCCTCCATGATTCTTAAAACTTTTTCCCAGAGCACTGAGAGGGCTTCAGACTTAGTTTGGTGGGTTTAATTTTGGGCTTCAAGGCACAGATTCCAGGATTTCTCTGCTGACTGGGGTCATAGGTATGCCACAAGAATTGCTCTTTAGCAAAAAGGTCAGACTTGTCTTAGTTTTCCTGGAACTGTCCCCTTTAGCACTTGTCTTGGTTACTTTTCTCTCACTGCTTAGACAAAGCACCCAACACCCAAAGCTGATAGAGGAAAGATTTATTCTGACTCACAATTTGTAGAGGTTTCAGTTTATAGTTAGCTGGCCCTAAGGCAGAGGAGAAACTGTTCATGGCAGGCAGAAGGCAGCAAGCAACAAAGCAGTGAAGCAGAAAGTGACCAGCAGTGACCCTCTTTCTGTCCCCTATATCCGATCCAGGCTACCTACTGCCCTAATAGGCAGGTAGTACTCACACCAAGGGTGTAGCAGCATTAATCCTATCATTGTACCATTAGTCAATCCAAACATTACATTCTTGATCCCAGCAAGTGACTTCTGACCCCATGAGGCTTTGGGGGGGATATCCAGATACAAGTCATAACAGCACTCACAGTCCCACACCCAGGCAAACTAGAGCATTGTGGTACTCTGTCCTCAATCTGAGGCTATGTCCCGGGGAATATTCAGTTTCTGCTTGTGCAGTGACAGGAGGCAAAATCTCAACCTTAACTTTAAACTTTATTTTTTTTTCTAATTACAAAAGAGGCAAATTTCTCTTAGGGAAGTGACAACATCCTCTGTTCTTTTTTCTTTGCTGGTATTGTGTAAAGCAGAATCAGGACTATTTTCTTTCTCCAAAAAAGTTTTATCTTTTCTCACTGTAACAATAATACATGTTGCAGATATTTTAGACACAAAAGGAAGGACTTCAGATTCACCAATAATTCCATCCCACCAAAGAAATGTTAATGGTGAAGATGATGCAGATTATGATAATGAGCATTTATTGAAAGTCTATTGTAGGTGGGCTGTTCTAAACTCTTTACATAGCTTAATGCACTTAATTTTCAAAATTCCTCTTTTTGCAGCTGAGGAAACTGAGGCACTGGGATGTTTAATTAAATTGCCAAAGCCTCAAAATTGCTGTTTGATTTTCAGACCCATATTTCAAACAACACACTATGCCTTAGACTGGTGGGGCTAGTCTCAGCTTTCAGTGATAAAATTAGGTCTTCTCTGAGCATGGGCATTCTTTAAGTGTCCTGCTGAGAAATGGACCACAGTTAGGGTCCTTGTACCTAACTCACTGAGACAATTTAGGGTAAGGAATTTATACCCTCTTTTCCTTTTCTTGTTCAGTTTGACTTTTAATCTCTGTTTTATTTCTTAAGTCTTTGCAATGGGAGTCATATTTGCTAGCTCACATTCTTACACTGAGCAGTAGCTATTTGACATGAAATAGTACATTGAGTAGTTCAAGATCTCAGGAAAGTTTGATGTGGAATTCTACAAAGAGCCCCCTGAATTCCCATCCTTTCATAAGAGGCTGGGGAGGGGTCCATGCCTGAGAACCCGAGTAGCCCCTAGGTTGGTCCTCTGTTCTGTCGCCTTTCAGGCCACCCAGCCTTCTACCCAGCCTGGGGAATCAATGAGGGCCTGAGCCCTCTCGTGGAAAGATGGAGACTCTCAGGCCACTGGTGACCCGAGGAATCTGTGCAGGCAACTCTCATCCTCTGACCGATCATCCTCACTCCCAAGTCCCTGCCAGATCCTACATGAGATTCTTTGTCCCTCCCCTGGACACCCTGGGCCACAGGCAAAGGTTAAGATCCTGCCCTTCACTCTATTGTTCTCAGTGGGCGTTGCCCTTCCCCAGCGCCTCTCTGGACCAGATGACAGTACTTAGTGACCTTTCACACAAGCACTTCAAGCCTTTGTGCAGAGCAATTGTCTTCCTGTGAACGTTAGAGCTGTCAGCCCGCCCTGGGTGCAGTGGGAGGGGTGATCTGGAGGGACTCAGCACAGTCACAGCACCAGGGGACAGTGACCTTTAGAGGAAGCCAGGAGCAAATCCTCTCATTCCCAGCTTCAGGGTGGCTCAGTCCCTCCATGGGGTATGCGTTAGAGGAGCACTCCCTCTCACCAAGTAGGAGCTGTGATTGGAGAATTGCCGGCCAAGGGCCAGGGCCAGGCCGCTTCCCGGATGACTTGTGACACTGCAAAGATGAGACTCAGGTTTGACTGTGTGACTGTGTGACTCCAAGCAGAGTCTGTTGCAGCTGCATATTTTCCCTTCTTCCAGGTCTATTAGGAAAGAAATATAAAACACTGTCATCTCTCTTAAGGTGTACATCGAATGTTCCCCAAGAGCCTCATGGACTTGTAAGGGTTTGTGAAAGCTAACTGGGTTATGGGGCTTGTAGCTGACTTGCTGAAGCCAAAATAAACCTTTCCTCTTTTAAATTTCGGGTATTTGGTATTTTGTCCCAGTGATGAAGAAAGTAACTAAGACAAGTTCCCTGGAAAAATACTCTACGCACAACCCAGATTATAACAAATATTAACTATGGTTCTATTACTACTGACTACGTTAGTAGTACTATTATAGTTTCGCGATTTCTCAGAGCACTGCATTTCCTTATGCTTTGACAGACTAATGAATAAAAAAGAGGAAATGAAATAATATAGCCCATATGATTCTAGTTACAGAAAAATAAAAGCACATGTTCTGGTTATACAGTCACAGAATGAACAACTGGAAGCAAACAAAGCCTTCGGCCCTGACATTGTGAGTAGTGGGAGGCGGGATTCCATGAGCCTCAGTTAAGCTGTTGCTCTGTGTTTCAGTATTTGTTTGAAACTTACAAGAACCTGTCATTTTTGTAATCAGAAATACCATTGTTTTTAAATGTGCTTTTCTGTATTCTTTGTGTGTTCTAAAGATCCCAGACATTTATTCTGTTGCTGTTTTCCTGAAAAACAGAAGCAACCGCCACTTTTCCAGAAGCCCAGCGGAAGTTGTTGGAGAGTGGTCTGTAGCTACCATGATGTAGACCACGGTCTTCAGTGAGTGACTTCCACAGGGGCCCAGACAGAAACAGGACTTTGCTATCCTGCCGCTGGAGTATTGAAGGCATAAAAGCCATGTTTCCTGTGCCTTATCCTGCCTGGGAATGATCTGGCAATTCCGTTTGGGTCTGCCAGTCTTTGTCCAGTGGTGCTATGTACTGTGGGTGGGCAGAGTCAGTCCCTGGGGCCGTCGATGCTGTAACTGCTGTGCAGTTGTTACTTGCTACTCCTAGTTTGGTATAGTTGCACCATCAAACACCTCTGCCCAAAGGTGCCTGAATGCGTGTGTGGCACAGACATATTCAGAGCTGTGCTCTGGCTCGGCTTCAGGTTCCAGATACAGTAGCAGACATCACTTCAGAGCTGCATGTGCCTCTGTTCATCCCCACCTGGTATAGCCTCCTCCCTTTCCTAAGCCCGCAGATGGTGTGTTGCAATCCAGTGGAACCAAAGAGTTTGTTGGAAGAGTCGGTGAAATGGTGCAGGCTTGGGAGGATATGGTTGGGAGTATTTTCCCTGATCACACCTGATGTTAAGCAACTTTGGAGGTCGTGCAGGTAGCTTTCATTTGTCCTGAATTTATATTGCTTAGCTCGTTGCTCAAAAGAGAGGTATCTGCAATTTCAAGTTAATTTCATCTGACTACAGGGGACTTGAGGTGCGACTCTACCTCTTCCTCACAGACTGCCCCTCCCCGGCTTTTCCTGATTTGACATTGTATTGTGACAAACTCACAGACGCATAACCCACACTTTTCAAGGGGCAAATCAAGCTGCAAATCTCTATGAACACAAAGCGGTAATGAAGAGAAAGAAAAAAGGAAAGGAAATTCTCAAAAACTCAATGAAGGATTTTGAAAGAAGGCAAGGGACAGATCCCAGCAGTCCAGGGCTCACCAGTTCCCTGGGGCAGCCACTTCTGCTGTGAAGCCCAGAGACCAAGGATCTGATGGGCATTGGCTTTAATTTGGCCTCAGAAGGGCTCATCTTCTCTCCTTAAAAACTGCTGCCCAAATGCCTACCAAACCTTCTCAAAGACATAATTCTTTTTCAAAAATAAAACAGATTTATTTTTCCTATTATAAAGGAAAGAAATCAAGAACCGAGATAACCAAAAAGAAATTGCACCAAATTCCACTATCCAGAGATAAATGAACATTGAAGTTTGGCCAAAATTTTGTATTTTTTAAAAAAATCTCTCCTCCTCTGTCTCATCTCTCCTACATACATACACACATATACCCCTATACTTCACATATTATGCATTAATTCTACAAATTGCTTTATACATCTTTCTCTAACACTTAAAACCCCACTCTTCCAATCATTTCAGATTATTTCAGATTCAGATCATAATGCTGCATGTTATCTTATTGTCAATATGTGGTAAAAATATTAAAATATCCCCATAGGGATGAACATTTGAATTGCTTCTTTCTTGGTTTTAATATTAAAAGCAACTTTGTGATGGATGCCCCAATATCATAAACTTTTAGGCACCTACGTGATACCTCTGGAGAGTCAAATTTTTAAGAAGGATCCCTGGCTTGAAGGGTAGGCTCACTAATAATTTATATAATATATAGTGTATATAATAATGTATACATTATATATTCTAATATAATTACAATAAGGTTATAAGATAATATATGAAATCAAAACATAAAATTTGCTAGGGGCATTTATAAACCTCAAAGACCTTTTTTTTTTTTTTTTTTTGGTATCAGGGATCAAACTCACAACCTCACACTTGCCAGGAAGGTACTTACACCACTGAGCTAAATCCCCTGCCCTGCCTCAAAGGCCTTGATATATTCAGTCCTTGGGTGCTGGACTGTCTTTCACACAAAATATTCAATTTTTCAGCCATTTCAGGGTGCTGGCAATTCCCCAGGGACCTATGAAAAGCAAGTGCCTCCACCCTTCTGAACCCTGAAACAGCCTCTTAGGAGAATTTCCTTAAAGCTGTAGAGCAAGTGAGGAAGCCAGGCTGGAGCAAGAAAAAAGGAAGGTGAAGGTGGTCTCTACTCTCCCTCCACACTTCACACAGGCAGTGTGTATCCAGACATGGAGAGAGACAGACAGACAGACAGACAGACAGACAGACAGACATGCATTTCATAGGAGTTAGGATAAGACCCCAAAAGCTAAGTTCTTAAATCAAAAGCCGATTTTAAAAAAATAAAAGAAGCTAATTACTCTAGGAAAGATTTTTCTTTTTCCTTTTTCTTTTTTTTTCTTTCTTGCTTTTTTTTTTCTTTTTCTCCTTCTTGTTCCCTCTCCTCTCTCTCTCTGTCTTCCTGTCACCTCTTTTGGTGTCAATCTGATTATAACTACTCTGTTCTTGTTGACCTTGTGAGGCTTTTTTTTTCATAATTTGAAAGAATTAAAAATTATAGCATCCATGAATAAATATAACTCTTAGCTCCTTCTTATTAACTGAATGCAATTGGGAGATAAATACAGTGAGTGTTCAAGGGGGAAAAAAGTGGAGAATAGAAAATTGTGTAAGTGGCCAAAGAAACTTTATCCTATTGTGTTGCAGGCCAAGCTATGCCAGCTATATGTAAATGCAGGCAGTGGCCTGTGTTCCTGTGTCCACTTTGAAGTTGCCATCTGAATTTAATTCTGCCTTTGTGATTAAATCAGGCCATTACGTTTAATCTCACTTAATAGTAAGAAATGTCCTTTGTTGTTTTCTATAGGCAACATATTCTGCCCCTAACATATACAGCTTGGTATTCACACTTTACTATTAATCCCCGATGGCTGATAATTGCTTCATCTCCAAGCCCTCTGTCCAATTCACAAGGGGCTGATTGCAACTATTCTTCCCCTATACATTAATGCACTGTTTGGGTCTTGCTTCTTTGGCTCAGTGAACCCTATCAAGCTGTCCACATTTTCTGGGCATGTGGGTGTATTGTAAGATGTTAAATTAAATTCTGTGTTGACCCCCCTACACACCAGAATCTATTAGCCCTGCAACTTAGCTGATGACAAGTGGGGCTACTTTCACACTCAGAATCCTGCAGGAAAAAAAAAAAAAATCCGGCAACAAACAACGACAGACTGAGTATTTTGTTTCTGGCCAAAATCTGGGGTCTTCTCGCCTCTGTCTTGCTATTCACATGCTCAAGGCCACAGCAGGACCAATTGCATTATTGCCGCGACGTTTCATTCATCTTCTGCTTGTCTGTTTTGTTATTTCCCTGGGAAAAATTATCAAACCCCCAGAGACGCACCATTCATTGCTTTAAGGTTTCAAATTCTTTTTTCTTGCTTTTACCCCCAAACATATTCTAGATGATGAATCTGATAGCTTTCTTCACTTCCTACCTGAGACATGAATTGCTGGGGTGCAGAGTTCTCAGAAGGTAAAACATTCGCGGAATGAACAGCTTTCTTTCTTTTTTGCACCTAATGGAAAGATCCAGCTGATTTTAAGGTTAAGCTTTATATAGAGGAAGGGTTTTCCTTTCTGTGACCTATTCATTAGGTGGTTAATAGTTACCAAGCTCTTCACGCGTAAAATTAGGAATACTATCATTATCGATTTGACTCTGTGTTTCCAAAGGTATAATTAGCTGCTTCTGTCTGAGTCATATCAACCACAGGCAGGACCTAGAATTTCAACAGCAGCCAGACATGCACGGAACCGCCTCGGTCTGCTGACAGCGCTGTCCGGCTTTCTACAATTTTAGCCTCCTGGTTGTTCTTGGCATTTCTGTGAAATCCATGTGGCTGCTTTTAATCTCTTTTTCTGACTTTGAAAGCAATTTTATTTAGTTTTGTTTTTATGTATTATATGACCATAATTGTATATTATATATTAATAATTGTATATTATATATTATTATATATTATATATTAAGGTATATAGAATTGTGTATATATATACATGTATGTAATTTATATTATATATTAAGGTAATAATTGTATAAAAGTTAGCTTATATGTGTCTAGAAAAATCCTAAAAATACAGAAAACTAAGGAAAGAGTAAAAACTGTTCCAAATCCTTCCAGTGTAGCTCCCACAATCATTTTGGTATATTTTCTAGATATATTTTTTTCTCTTTAACTTATCTATAAATAGGCTGACAATGTATACAATCATATGTTAGCGAATATAAATTAATAAATAAACAGATTGTATTAAAAGTGTTGTATTAAATGTTAAATAACTTCTATTCAGATTAACTACTTTGCAGATAATGGTACTCAGTATATTAACTATCATTATTCACTCATTCTTTTGTTATGAAATTTTGATTATTTTTTATTATGATAACAATGGCAAGTAGTAAAAAAAATTAAATAAATGAGGCACAGAAAAATGTGTGCCCTTGAGTTAGTAAGTGCTCTTATTTTTAAGACATATTTTTAAATTTTGGAATAATTTCAGACTTACAGATAGTTGCAAAAATTAGTACAAAATACACATATGTTCTTCACCCAGTTTCTCCTGTCATTAATATCCCACATAGCACTGTAGGCTTGTCACAACAAGGAAACACATATAATTAAAAAATACAATTAGTACCATTTTGTTTCTTAACATGCTTCCTTCACCATGGGAATAAATATTCTTCTATGTCATTAAATTGTCCTATCATTTTTCAAGTAGGAAACTAAACTAATAAATATAGCTATCAAATGAATTGGGTTTCAGGTAGAATGGGGATAGTGTCTAATTAAAAAGCTGCTCCCAGCAAAGCTCCGGTCACTGCAGGGACCCTGTAGAGAGGAGCTTCACCCAGAAGCAACCCCACTCCAACCTGAAATCTGCCACAGTGCCCATGACAAGAGGTGCGGTGAGAGCCTCTGGGTGCAGTGAGAGCCTCTGTGTGCCAGCTGAGAGCCAGGGCCAGTCTTTGCAGAGGAAGCTCTTAGCACCTGCAAAAGGAGCCTAGGTGCCACCATTTCCAGCTTTTCTTTTGTAAAATTACACGAGGTTGCATTAACATTGCAGAAATTTCAGAAAATATACATAGAAAAAAGAAGCAAGCCAAAGGCATTCACAACACAACCACCCTGAGATCACCAGGATCAGTTTGCAGGAGCTTACTTGGAATCTTACTGCTTTGAATTCTATCCATTCTCTTATGCCATGGTCACTTTACCACTGAATATTCTTATAAAAGTTTCCCCCACATGAGTATGACATTATTATAGATATTTGACCCTCATTTCCTATTTTTGGACATTTCGAGTATTTCCAACTTTTTCCTGTTATAAAAGTACTGCAGTTTGCCTCTGATACATTACTTTCTTTTTATATTATTTTTCCTATTATGCAGTGTTTAACTAAGTAATGTACTTTATTATTTTCTCAGGAAAAATCTTCAGTGGTGAAACTAACAGATTAGATGAAGATTGCTCAATTTGTACCTATCCCTTGTAGACACAGACAGATAGACAGACAGACAGGGAGGCAGACAAAGCTGAATTTTACATTTGGTGTAGGAACCATTGTAGAAGTGTGATTTTCAGAAGAAATGCCAATACCTCCTCATGGCTTTGGAAGACTGATTAGAAATCTCTGTTTAGTCAACTGTGTGGTTATCCAAGAGCTCCCACAGAGGAGAAAGGGGCACACGTGCGGGGGGTACTCAACACAGGTGTAAAGGACACCCCTAGAACATGACAGAAAGGTGATCAGAATGCAAATCAGGAAAGAAAAAGAAGCCATCACAAATTGTCATTGTGAGGCTCAAAAATCATGATGACTGTTGACAGTCATCACACATGTTCTAAATACATGAACAAATTTCTATGCATAGTTCTACGACAGAAATAATGATTTTCATGTATATTTTCTTAAATCTCTCTACAGTGAGAATGCATTCCTTCTGAAATTTTTAAGAGGAAATATAGAAATGATGCTATGTGGACTCCTTTTAACGGACCTCAGACATAAACAAGGTAAAGCAGTTGTCAGTAAACAACAAGCTATTTGCTCATGTAGAAATGGGGTTTGGCACTGGCAGATATCACTCTGTGTTGCTGAGTGCTCAGTTCCAAGAGAATTTTGAGCTTGATATCTGTATTAATTTGTTATAATTGAGTTTATTTAACTATCTATATGTAATTATGATTCTATTATCTTATTCAGCTAGAACCGTTGCTTTTAGTTTTAGTTTATATTGCATCAAGTAAGATACAGTATGTGAGGGTTCCATGTGATTTTTTTTAAATTCCCAAGACATTGTATCAAATAAAAAAAGGATTTTAAAAAGGTGCCCTGCAAAATCTGATCAGCCCTGGATCTGTAGGTTTTACATCTCTAGCTGCAACCAACTTTGGGTTGAAACTATTTGGGGAAAAATTGTACCTATATGGACCATGTACAGATTTCTTTTCCTTGTCATTGTTTCCCAAACAAGATAGTATAGCAACTACTTACACAACATCTACACTGAATTAAGCATCATGAATCATCTAAGGTGACTGAAGTTATACCAGAGGATGTGTAAAAGGTATATGCAAACATCATGTGATTTTGTGTAAAGAATTTGAACATTCTCAGATGTTGGTCTCTGTGAGAATGCTGGAACCAGTCCCTTATAGGTACACCCAGCAACAACCACAGAGAAAAACAAGCTAAAGTGTCTGTGCCCCAGAGAGATTAATTCCAACTCTGCACTAATAAAAAATAAAATATTTGTACACACACCACAGCTTACAGGGACCACATTCTATACCACGAGTGATCACGAACAGCAAACTCCACAGATAGATTTTTCTAACTCAAGCTTAGGAGCCCCCATCACCTCTGATTCCCGGGAGGAAGAAGCCAGGAGTAAATGAAAGTGAGTGCCAGGGGAAGAGGAAGATGGATGATAAGTTCATTAAACACGAGGACTACAACTTTCCTGAGACCCCACGTGACCTGTGGCTGTGTGTGACATGTGGGCCACCATCACACGTCTTTTGCCTTTGGCATCCCTGCCTGGGCATTCCCTAAGTAACAGATCACCATCATTTCTCTATTTCAGAGCATTAAATTGGTAGCCAGCAGAGCTATAGGCATTATATCCTCAGTATTTAAATTTTACTACAGAAATTCCTTCAAAATACTGGGACAGAGTTTCATCTCTGGGGTGAGATTTTCTATTTGAAAGTGTGATGGAAGGAGTTAGATTAAGGTTACGTCTCACTGCCTGGTTCTCAGTCTCTCTTCCTCTCTTTCTTCCCCATCCCTTTGTCCCTCCTTTCCTTCCTGCCCCATTCTCTCCTTCCCATATTCTTCCAGGGTTTGCCTTATTTTCAGGCTCAGCTGAGGGACACAGGCAGGGTTAGATCTGACCCTTGTGCTGGAGGAAACACAAAGGAGAGGGAGGGTTTTTCTATGTGATGGAGAGGTGTGAAGGGCGTTTGAGTCAAATCTTGAAGAGCTGGTAGGATGGCAGCAGATGGATCAGGAGGGGACACTGAGGCTGACTGGATGGTAGAAGGAAGTGGCAGAGTGAGGAGTCCTGGGGAGGGAGGGACACAGGGTTGGCAGATGGGGTACCTGAAGGGAAGAGCATTATAGGGGAATAACAGACTGTGGGACATGGAATGACAGGACAAGGGGGTAGGAATGATTGTGTTTTGGGCACTCTGTTATCAGGATTTGGCTCATCAGCTTGATAAATATTAAAAGCTTTCAACAGAATGCAGCACAAGTATGGGGTGGTACGTTGCCTTTTGAAAGACTCTCAAGTTTTGAGGGAAAGTGGAGGAACCGTCAACCGGCTGTTACCGTTGAGATCCAAAATACTCCCCCTCTCAAAGGCTCATTATGTTGAAGGCTTGGTTGCTGCCAGTGGGTTTGAGGGAAGTGATTTGATGATGAGGGCATTAACTTCACCAATGGACTGATCCACTGATGAGTTAATTCCATTTATGAGTTGACGGTGGATGGGCTTTTAGGAGGTGGGATCTGGAGGAAGGGGGTGGTGATGGAGGCATGGCCTTTAGAGACTTTATCCTGCCCACCCCCTTCCTCTCTGCCTCTTGCTCTTGCCCTGCTTCCCATCTGAGACAAGCAGCTTTGTTCTGTCACATACTTCCACCATGTTTCTGCCTCACCTCAGGTCCACAGCTATGAAACCAGCTGACCATGGACTGAAACCTCAGAAGTCATGAGCTAGAATAAATCTTTCCTCTTCTAAGTCAAAGTGAAAAGCTGACTACCACAAGCTAAAAGAGTCTCATGTTTTACCCAGATACTTTAAAAACATTCAGGTGAAATCATTCACTTCTAGTGGGTCAGAACAGTATTTTGAAAAGATAACTTTGTGCTATACTGAGCCTGATTATGTCATGGAAATGACACTGCATAATCTAGTCTGCTTTTATGATATAAATAATACTTGTTTGCTCGAATAAACTGTCAGTGGGCCCACAAGGGAGCCTGGGGAATTCTAGCAGGGACTGTATAGCTGGGACCTTTAAGTGACAGGTGGAGATGGGTCAGAGAGGTTTTTGGAAGGCCATGAACCAAGGTCCTCCCTCACCTGCTAAAAGGGGGTTAACCAATCTTTAGAATAACACAGGCACGTGGCATATTTCAGCACATGCCTGTAATCAGCTACTCAGGAGGCTAAGGCAGGAGGATCAGTTCAGCCCAAGAGTTTGAGACCCGCCTGGATAATATAGTGAGCTCCTGTCTCAGAAAAGGAAACGGAGGGTCAGAGAGTGACCAAGTGCTCCCCCAGCATGTGTGAGGCCCAGGGTTCCATTTCCAGTACTACAAAAAAGAAAAAAAGCCAACAGAAATTATGCGGGAGTGATGAGTGCACGCTGTACAAATAAGAGGTCTGAGGACTGCTGGGTGTTGAAAGAGACTTGTTTTACACTAGTGCTGCATCCAAAAACTAAAGCCACTTATTTTCAGGCCTCATCTCTGTCCCAGCAAAGTCTCTGGGTGAGATAAGAAAGCACCAGTGGACTCTCCATTTAAGAGAGATGATTGAAGAATAAAAATTAGGCACTGGTGTTGTACTAATTTCCTTGCTTCCCCTTCTTATCTTTCTCTCTGTTTTTTTTTTTTCTTTCTTCTGGTCTGCAGCATTATGGAATAATGAGAGATGATTTCACTGGGGAGAGAAAGATAACATCATCAGAAAACCTCCAAGAAATAGCACTGTGGCTCCCTGCCCCCCCTTGGGCTTTCCAGCTATTCTTGGTTGAACCTGATATGGGTATTCCCAGGGTAGTTCTCCATACAGCTTCCCAAGTCAGAAAGAAGCCCTGATTCTCACCCGTACTGATGGTGTTGGTAGGACCTCTAGTTTTGTTTTATATTCACTCTTTCTTTCAGCCCAGGAGATGTGATTTGCCTTCTGTAGGCCACGAGAAATCTATATAATCCAGGTTCTTTAAAAATGGAAATCTTGTTTTAAAAAAAAAAAAATCCCAGCTTCCCTGATCAACTTGATTCAATCCTGAAGAGGAGAAATTAAAATAGAGTTTCGGTGTTGGAGAGAAAGCCCAGTTTATGGCTCAGATGGGTACTATTGCCCCAGAAAATCAGTGAGAAAATGTAAAGTGAGGACTGGCTTTTGGAATGTATTACTTAGGCTTAGGTAACAAATTTATCTATTTATCCACCATCATGGGCCTGGTTTGAGGAGCTTTTTAAAAACAGGCATAGTGTAAAGGGACAGGCATATTCAGGTCAGTCTGCATGGTGAATGGATCTCAAGCCCACAGCCCTCCAAGAACAGCTGGGGTGGGCTGGCATAATACTGATGGAAAGTGTGTGCACTGTGGCCTTGGTGGAGGTGATCCTAACTCACTTCTAACTCATGCTGCCATTCAGGAAAGGGTTATCTTCGTGTTGCTGAAAAAACTCAAAATCTGGATTTTAATATAAAATTTACATGATTTTCAAATGCTGACAATGAATTCATTTAAAACAAACAATGCATCTTAAGCTACCTTCACCCTGTTTCCCAGGTCACCTCTGGTTTAGCAGCTAATAAAGTCTCCCTGGCAGGAAGTCATTGAAATCCAACCCTCTTGAATTCTGGATTATTCCACACCTTTGCACAGTTGGTCTCATGCTAGTGTACTCATCTGTGGGGTTTTATAATTTCTGTGTATGTCCAGCCTCCACCCTCTTTGAGAGTGGGAATTAGACATATGCCTGCTAAAGTATTCTTGACTTAGGGTAAAAAAAAATACATAACATAAAACCTACTGCCCTAAACACTATTTAGGTATACAGTTCGATGGCATTGAGCAGATGTACATGGCTGTATGACCAGCACCACCATCGTCCTTCAGAACCCTTCTCATCTTAAAAACCCTGAGCTCTGTCTAGATCAAACGCTCCCCTGCTCCCCCACCCAAGGCCCTGGGAACCAGCATCCTGTGTTCAGCCAATACGATCGTGACTGCTGTCGATCCCTCACATAAGTTGAATCAGACAGTATTTGTCTTTTGCGACCAGCCTATTTTGCTCAGCCATGTTCTAACATACCAGAATTATCTTCCCTTTAAGGCAGAATGGCGGTCCATGGCCTGTCCGCACCACAGTGTGTTTGCGCATCCTCCGTGGATGGACAACCTCTCAGCCATCACGAACGGTGCTGCTGCTATGGCAACCAGAAACACTGAAATGGCACCCAGGATTTGGAGGCAGATTTGTTTTATGCTGATGGGCATTGATTGCCATTATTCCCCAAATATCAGGCCCCAAAGGTCAGGGAGGGAAGCCGTTTTTAAGAAACAAATGTGACCAGAACTATCTGGACAATTTACAAACTGAGGTATACTGGTGTGCGTGGGGGGGGTGGCTTTTTTTTTTTTTGTGCTGTATTTGCCCCTTATTTAGTTTTCTAGCAAATTTTTTCTGGGCCTATTATATATGATTTTTTGAGATGAGGTCCAACTAGAAGCAGTAAGTGGGCTCTAGCTAAGGTCTTTAATATTGGTTTGTTATTATTTTTTTTTAAATTGCTTTTAGGAAGAGACGTAATTTAGGTCTATTTGTTTTGTAACATTATTTCAGCAAGAGAATGAAGGAGTTAATTTGAGTATTGAAGGCGCCTTGGATGTTTATTAAGTTTTGGTTAAGTGTTGACCAATTGTTTATAGAGCTAAGGCAAAAACCACAGCGAGCAGGGATGCGGAGAAGCAAGGATTAAGCAGCCTGAAGGCCTAGAAATGAAGGGGAAGGGAGATGGACGGTTTGGTGAACCATGTCCTCAGGCTTTAGCCATGCGTAGCCCGGTCAGCGGTTGGAGCAGGGCTTTGCATGCGCTGTTGTTTTAGAGTCAGCTTTAGAGGAGCTGGTGTTTTTAGAAATGTGGCAGGATTCTAGAAAGGCGGACTTAAGGCTGGATTTCTGAAACCTTAAGACCTGTTAATATGGTGCCTGCGGGGGTGTTTGTTTACAGGCCGAGCTGGTTTTGTAACTAACTTTTTACGGAGCTGGTTATAAGCTGTATTCTATTTGTTTGTTTTTAGAGTTTTGTGATCTGTATGCTCTATGCAGTTTTAATTTAATTCAGTTTTTGAATTACTTTTGCTATAAATGCAGGCCAGTTGTTGTTAATGGCTGTGGGTAGGCCATATTTAGGGATGATTTTTTTAGAGTGAGATCCTATAAATTTTTGTTGCCTTTTCAGCTTGGATAACTTGGGCCAGCCCGAGTAGGTGTAAATGAATATTAAGTTTATTTATATATTTTTAGATCAGGGCCAATGAAATAGATGCTGGAGCCTGAGCTGGCCGCAGGGACACTGATGCCAGTGCTGTGGCCACTGGAGGCAGATTTGGCTATTTTCTGGGAGTACCAGGTAAAGTGTTTTGTTGGCTGGGGTTGATATTTTAGTTAACTGGGTTTCTGAAGCAAGCTTAGGCTTCTGGATGGAATTGTTTAGAGTACAGTTTTGGCATTTTCGATGTCAGATTTTCTAACAGTGGCAATAGCAGGACAACTTTGGTCCAAATACTTTTGTCTAAGGTGACCATAGCCTATTTAGCCTAAATAAAATCTAAATCTAAAATTTAGATTTTATTTTTAATAGATCTATTTTTATTTGTAAATAGGGTATATTTAGCATTTGTTAGGGTGGTTTTTTTTTTTAGCTTGGTTGGCTTGAGAACAGTTTATCAGTTAGCGCCAGGCAGTCCTCAGTTACTGACGAGGTTCAGTACAGCCTGTGGCACCTGGACAGTCAGGTTCTGGCCTCAGGTGAGCTTGTTAAGTTTTTCGATGAGAAGGACAGCAGCTATTAGAGTGCGCAGGCAAGAGGGAGGCAGCCCTTAGCGACTGGATTTAAGTATTTGCACAGGTAGTCCCTGGGTGCTTCCAGGGGCTGGCAGTTTGAGTAAGCATTTTGTTTCTGTTTCCCTCAGCAACAGTAGGTACCAGGTAGAAATAATAAACTGGTGACCCTGGCCATTCACATCAGTGTGGGCAACAGGACCGGGACCCCTGGTCTGTGAATCTTCCATCCAAGGCTTCTAACACTTTTGAATTCTTGTGAATCATGGAAGGTCATTTGATGTACAGTGGCTGATTATACCTAATATGGAGTTCTTTTAAAAATTCTAGACATTTTTTAACTTTAAAAGTGAACTTGCCAGGCATAGTGGAGCACTCCTGTAATCCCAGCATTCGGGAGGCTGAGGCAGGAGGATCACTGCTAGTTTCAGACCAGCCTGGGCTACAAAATGAGCTCAAGACCAGCCTGAACTGCATGGCTAGACCCTGTCTCAAAAAAAAAAGGAAGAATTTAAACTACTTTTTGTGTGTGTGAGAGAGATGAAACTTAATTCCTGAGGATAAAGCTGCCCAGGTTACAGATACAAAGCAAACTCAGTGCACTTTTTTGAAAAAAACCCATAACAACATTTTTAAAGAAATGAATCAGTTTTTAAAAATCTGAGCGTAATATTTAACTCATTCCAAAGTCTTTTGAACTACACCACACTAAAGATAGACCAGCTGTCTACTCCTTGTCTTTGTGAACCATCTCCTGAGGGTCAAGGTGTGAGCGGGGTCGGAGGGAGAATGGATGTGATCTAAACATACGATGACTACTTAAATTTAAGAAGCTAATTAGGGTGTAATAGATATCGTCACTAATCCCTCCAAAAATGTCCCCCGCCCTTTGAACACATTTAACCCACTTTTGAAGCAGTTCTAGAAGACCTTTTCTTCTTTTGTGCCTGGGAGAAATGATTAAAAAAATACAGAGAGTGCTGCTGTCAAGTGTCACCTAACAGAAAGCCGAGAAACTGGGTTGTTAAAACCTTACGGCATAACCTCACCCACCTCAGTCACCAGATCAGGCACTGTGCGGCTCCTGGCTCTTCCCCAAAGGCAAAACGACCATGAAAGATAAAGGGCTTGAACTGCTTTGGGACATCAAAGCTGCTAGGACAATGTGACTGAGGACACTCAGGAAAGAGGGCTTCAGAACTGCTTCAGAAAGTAGCAAGAACGATGGGATAAGTGTGTTCAGAGTGAGGAAGAGTATTTTGAGGAGGATTCATGGTACTGTACCTTGTACTGTAATAAATTAAAAGAAAAATAGTTAGGCAGGCACCATAGCTTTTGATCACAGTAGGAAGTGTGAGGAGCCCCCATTGCTGGGAAAACAAAACCCCTTCACTCTGTCCTGCAGTCGGCTGGCTGGGAACCATGTTTATTGTGTTTGAATTCACCCAGTGCCTGGCAGTAACTTTTGTGAACCTGGGCAGGATGGGCTGGGCCGGTGGAGAGGCAGTGGCCTTAGGTAACAGTGTCAAAGACCTTGGTGAGCTGGGACCAGGGCAGGATCCTCCCTTGAGTGCTGTGTGGACCCATATGGGGGTCTGAAGAAAAATCAGCACCCCTAGTCCCGTCTGTGTTTAAACTGTTGATGCTTGTCATGGACTTTTGCAACCATTTTTATTTTTTTGATACCGGGTATGGAACTCACGACCTCATGCTTGCCAGGCAGACGCTTACGCCACTGAGCTAAACCCCTGGTCCCCATTTTGATTTTTTAAAAATGCATTAAAATATTGTTTATGATGATAAACCGGCTTGTTGGTCCTCTGTTCAATTTGTGCCCAAAGAAAGTGCTGCACTGGCTAAGCTTAGTCCTGGTCCTACCTGCGTCCCAGGGCCTGATTTTGCCCTAAGACCTGAGTAGCACAGAGCAGCTCTTATCTAAGAATGCCCCTTTGGGAGTCCAGTTGATCAGAACATGTTTTTGGCTCTGCTAGAGTTTGAAATGGTTATTTAATTAATGAGACTGAATTTAAAAATAATTAAATCTTGAATCTAGTAAGGGCTCAATACTTCCTTCCCTCTTCCCTTCTTCTCTCCTTCCCTCCTTCTTCCCTCCCTCACTCCCTCCATCTTTTCTCCTTCCCTCTCTCCTCCCTTCCTTCTATCCTTCCTACCCTCTCTCTTCTTCCGTCTTTCCTTCCTCTCTTTTCTCATTTCTTCCTCCCTCCCTCCCTTCACTCAGCGTAAACTCGAGCTGAAGCCATGCTGGGCACCACCCCTGGAATTCCAATGCCCACCAGCACCGTTTTGCCACCTTATCGTTGGCTGGCACCTGGGAGGCAGGGGCTCAGTGGAGGCTGGAGGAAGGTGTGGCCTCCATGGCAAACACCCCAGCAGTCTCCCCTGCGGGGTTAGGAGAGGGAGCCTGTCCCCACCCCGGCCAGGGCTCTCCTGGGCTGACTGAGCCCCATTCATCTCCCATGTGCAGATGACTCAGCCAATGATTTCAGTCACCAGCCTGGTGTTTATGCCACTTGCCACAAACCGGTGGACACTGTTAGGAGCTGTCCTGAGCTGACGCTTGCTTGGTGGAGAATGACATCCAGTCAGCTTGCGTCCTCTGTGGCCCAAACAGCTGAAAGGCTGAGGCTTCTGAAGAACCCATTGTGTGCTGGTCCCTGGAAGGCAGCAAGGAGACATGAGGTCTGGGAGCCCCCCTGGCTATTGCAGAGCCCAGGCACCATGGTGTGGGGTCCCCAGAGAAGCTGGGTTGCAGGCTGTGCCAGCCAGGCTGGGGAGCACAGAGTAGCTTCGCTCCTTCTAGCACCTCTTCGCTTGGTGATGCTGCCCACCACGGACCCTATTCCTGAATCCCCAGAGGGGCTGGGAGTGACAGTGCTCACTGCACTGCTCCCCGAAGCAGCCATCACAGGGCACAAAGCTGTGCAATAACCTATATCCAGCCAGTGGAGAAGACAGTGTAAGTCACAACCAGAAAACACCCGAGGCAGCAGCTGGCACAGTGTTTTGGGTGACTACGTTGCTTCAAGTTGCCCGGGTGACTCAATGTCCCCACCTGACAAGCAAAGAGACCAAAGCTCAGTGCTCACGTGGCCCCCTACAAAGTCACACAGCCGGAAAGTGGAGTGATTTGCACTGGGGGCAACCAAACAGGGACACCAGTGTCTGATGGCAGCACATGGACAAATGCAGATCTCAGGACAGAGCACAGAGGGGAAGGTGACCCACATTCTACTGTTCCCAGCTGCTTTGTCTGGGAGAAGGCTGTGTTTCAACCCTGACATCTCTCCATCTGAGTCACCATGGACCTCTGCAAAGACACAGTACCAAACTACCAAAGGCACCTTTGGATGCTCTAGAGCCAAGGGACCACCATCGCAAGTGCATTTAAAAGCTGCCTATGAAATGGGGTGCTGAGGCGAAGCGAACAGTTTTATTTTATTTTATTTTTCCTGTACTGGAGCTACCCTGCAGGGGGAGAATTGCTGGTAGTTTCTCCTGACCAGGGCTGTGCCTGATAAAGCAAAGGGCTGTGAGCAGCCAGACCGCAGGGGAGCAGCCGACTAAACCCACCAGAAGCCATCGAATGAAACAGAACAGCACCGCACTCCCTGTGATTGGTAATCAGGGCAGATACAGAATCATCAAGCGAATGTCATCATTGCTGACTCTTTATCAGCTCAACTCAAATTTGTATGATTTGAGTTGATTCAGGGCCGAAACACTTAGCAGTCTCTGTAGGATCAAGAACATCCATGCCTTGCAGGACGTGGCCCCAAATACACCCCGAATATCTCACGACCACACACTCTAATGTCAAGCCCCAACAGACCAGGGCCTTTGAAAATAAAGATGAAAACCTGAAACAACTACCACATGGTTTTCTGACGGAGGAGTGAGTGGAGAGTCGTGGCTGCGTGCTGGGGTGCACTCAGATCGCCCATCACAGGGACTAAATGTAGTGGCTATGGCCAAGTCAGGGGTGGCACCGAGGCACATATGGGTTGCTAGAGCGTTTGTCCATGGGCTGAGGATGAGGCAGGAGAGGGACACCATTCTGCCTTCCAAGAGGGATGGGGACAGTTTCTGAGGACTCTGCGCCTTCCAGCCCGGCACTTCTAGACTTCCCTCCATTGCTCTCTGCTTCCTCCATTTCTACTTTTTCATGATTCTGTGTTCTCATCTGTAAAATGGGGATAGCACAGGTGCCCACAGAATGAAGCAAATGCTCACAATATCCTTGGCACCCCATACACACAATGTTAGCTCTTCTCGATACTATTATTTTGTTCCTGCTAGTACTACTCAGCCACTTCTGTGGTTTGCTCCTGTTTCCCACCCGCCTGCCTGTCCCCAATGAACTGGTTTTCTCTCTTTCTTTCTTTCTTTCTTTCTTTCTTTCTTTCTTTCTTTCTTTCTTTCTTTTTTTATCCATGGAGGTGTCTTTGTATCTGATCTTGTTATTTTGAAGTCTCCTGGTTATATGACAGTGGTATTCTCTAAGGAGTTACCCATGTTACCTAGAAGCTTCTGAGACAAAATAGCTCCTCTTGGATCCCACTGCTGGGACTTATGGGTAGAATTTTTTCTGGGCCCACTGCTTACCTCTGACCTGTGCACCAGGTCAAGGTCCAGGTGCAGGGTCCAGGTGCAGGATCCAGATACAGGGTCCACATGCAGGGTCCAGGTGCAGTGTCAGGCACATATTTCCCTATCCCAAGGTATTGGCTGCAGCCAGCACCTCCTCATGTGGAGGCACCTCTTGGGAAAGAACTTGGTGAAAAGATGCTTACCACATGGAGAAAACAGAGCCCGTCAGCATGAGCACATTCACTGTCTTCGTGAAAACACTAAAGGCAACAGCAATAGAGAAGGCCACTAAGACATAGCTTTCCTTACTTTCTGAAACCCTAGTGACAAACATGTCACTATCAGAGGATCCCTGGGGGATTTGCTTCTGCCTCTGCCACTCCCTGTCACTAATTTGGGCCTCCCCCAGGGATGTCGGGTGAGGCTTACATAGACAGTTCAGTTGGCTCTACTGCAACCAGGTTGGCCTGGAAGGGATTAATTGGCCTTAAATCTGTGTCTTGTTGCCGTCCCCAAGGTCAGACTGAGGGCTGTGAAGAGGAGCTAATAATAATAATAATAATAATAATAATAAAATACAATAAAACAATAAAAGAGATATAAACCAGAGGTTAGCTGGGGGAGGCTGAAGCAGGAAGAGTGTCATCCATGATTTTGAGGTCAGTCTGGGCCATATAGTGATTTAAGGCCAACCTGGACTACACAGTGAGATCCTGTCCAAAAAAACCCAAAAAACCCACAAACAAATATATACAAAAAACAAACCAGAGTCAGAGATGCCCCAGGGGATCAAGAAGAATATACTCAGTCCCTGGAGTGGGACCTGCAACCCAAATTCCTGTTTTATGCCCTTCCAGGTCACACCAAGGAGCAGCTTTGTCTCCCTTCATGGACACTGTGTCACTTCCTTCACTGCCTGTATGGCCTTAAACTTGAGTCCTGACCTTCTTGGTCTTGGCTGCCTTATTCAGTAGCAGAAGGAGAAGGGAAGGCAGTTCCATTGCCCTGCAGACTCAAGGCTCAGAGATAGGATCTGTCACCTGTAGCCATTGCCCCAGCAGTCCGTGGTCCACCTTTGTGCTCTGTCCTCCACGGTCACTGTGGAAGGCTGTGCAGGAAGGAGAAACACATCCCCTTAGTGCTGGTGGTGTGGAAGAACTCAGGTTATCTGAGCTGCCTGTCCTGAGCTCAGAGGCTCGTGTGTCAACACCAGCGGGAGGCGAAGGGGGAAGTTTTCAGAGGGAGCACTTAATCCATGCAGGACCAGAAGGGTGTGGCTTGATGTCTGCTCAGTCAGTTCAGCTTTTATGCTGAGTTAAAAATGACAGGGACCGCTTTAAAAATCGATTTGCAGCCGGCTGTGGTGTCACTCGCCTGTAATCCCAGCACTCTGGAGTCAAGAGGAACAAAACTTCAAGTTCAGCCTAGGAAACTTAGAGAGAACCTGCCTCAGAAAACAAACAAATCCAAAACCAAAAACCCCCATAAGTTGATATAGTTGATATAGTTCAGTGCAAATGACCTGGATTGAATCCCCAGTAATGAAAAAAAAATTAATTTACAGCATTTCTGGAAAGGCAGGGAAGCAGGGAGGGAGGAAGGGAGGGAGAGAGACAGAGACAGAGAAACAGAGAGACACTAATTTGTGTGCAGGCCTTAAGGAATATCTCACTACTCTACATTTACATTTTATATCTGGCAGAATAAAGTGATCTTTTAAAAAACAATATTTCAAATAATTTCTCTACCACTAAATTCTGCTCGATAAAAGCGAATATTTTAGAAACAACATAACATTTTCCCACCTGCTGCCTTGTGAGCCTCAGCACAGGTAATAATCTTGTTGACTATGAAGGCACAGGGTGGATAAGGGGCAATAAACAAGCAGGAAATGCCTTTAGAAAGAAATAAGCTCTCCTGACCCATGCACTGTGTGCCCACTAGAGGCCAAAGCATCCATTGAACTACTCTTTGGAGCTGTCATCTTGCATTGGCACCTCGTTGTTAAACTATCCCGCATGGCAGAAAGGAAAGTCCCTCTGGCTAGCTTTCTTTATGAGTTACAAAACCACAAAATGTCTAGTTTGCAGGCGCTGGCTCAGATCAGTGGCAGCTACCTTGTACCCAGCCTCACCTGCAAATGTGAGCAATCGGCAAAATTAGACACCCTGAACTAAGTGTGCAGTGTGACAGCAATGCTACTTATAATCTGAACTCCAGCAAAGTGAAGTGTTCAGGCTGTAGCTTCTTCCTTGATTGAACCACTTGCCTTCTCGGTTGTATTTCCACACCTGGCATAATCTGTTTCCCTTAGAGGAAGATGTCTGGAAATAGATGATCCTTGTGAGCGAGATAAATCCCAGAGTGCATTTAACCTGCCCTCTGTTTACTGACTGCTCACCTGGTCTTCAGTATATACACCAACATAATGTCTCAGGCCTGGTGTATTTTTCCCTCTAGGTTCTGTTCACTGTAATTGCTAGGACTGAACATTGGTGGTTGCCTGGATATGGGAATATTTTTGGCAGGGGGCCATGTCTTCCTTTGATCGTGCTTTAAGGTCACGTTTACCTTTTGCAAAGAACCTGCCTAAGATCCTCCCTGCTTTCTCACCCTCTTCAAAGAGTAAACTGGTCCTTTTGCATAAAGTCTACCCCCTCTAAAATCGAGTGAGGTGGGCCTTCCAGCTAACTCCTTTATTGGCATGACCTCACACTACAGAGGTCAAAAAGATACTTGCTCTGAGCTCTACAATATGTGCCTCTCAGCCGAAACCTTGGGAGGTATAACATACTGCTATAGATATGTTGAATCATTTAATTTCACATTGTTGACACACACATAATCACCTCTATCTGTTTTGTCTTACAGGGCCCTGAATGGCTAGTGATGACTAATGATGCAACATTTAGGATATAAACTCCTTACAAGGAGCAAGTCTGCTAATTTTCCTTGGCATGATGGCTGATAAGATGAAATGTGTAGATAAATATTTTGATGGCAACCAAAACCGCCCCAAATATCCTTGGTAAATGTATTCAAAACCTGCTGCAGTTCTGGAAATCCTATGAGGATATGATTTGCTTGTTGAAATTTTGAAATAATCACAAAATACTTCTTCTCCTATAGGATACGGGCGTGTACTCCAACTTACAAGTAGAGAAAGGAAGGGAGATGACAGCTTTCACTGCTGGCACTTTTCCCATCTGCAACTTTCTGCTTTTAGAGATGGTTTTTGGAACGACAGGGACACTGACAGTGCTGAAGTTAGGATGTGGAGGAATTGATGCTCTATTTCTAACCTTCTAAAATATATATTTTTTTAAAATGGAAAACCTGGTTTGGTTGTAGATTTCTATTTTCCCTTCTGTTCCTTGTCAAGATGTAAAGAACAGACACTCAAAAAAATAAAAGGCCAGATCCAAACTGACCTGTAAATGCTGGTGGTAGAGCAGAGAGGCTCCTTTCCCTGGACTGGAATTCCATTTTTTTGCCACCACCCTTGTGTGTGGTCCTAAAGGAAGGCTCACAGAAACCCACATGGACAAAATTAAGCCACTACATTTTGGTTTTCCTTAATTTTTCCACAGGTTAAAGGGGATATAGGGTTCCTCTGCTGCTCCCCATATGTAAACAGTGGCTGACAACTACAAAATGTTTAAATATGAGACATGAGCTGTTCAGCATTCCAAAGGCTTCTTCACCAGCTGGATAGAACAGCTTTCCTGACCCCTTAGGAAGATTAAGTGATGTCCAAAACAATAACTTCCAAGGAGAAAACTCCAATCTCATTTAAACTGATGAGAAAGGGGAGACTGCCTACTGACTGTGTTGAAGCTTCTGTCCACTGAGAAAAGGTTGGGATTTCCTAGAAAGATGCTGAGATTAAAGATAATATTAGGATAAATGCATTGCTTGATTTCTTTTATTATTTGCTGTACTAGAAATTGAACCCAGAACCTTTGCACTGATCTACCTCCTCAATCTTTAAAATTTTGAGATGGAGTCTCACTAAATCACAAAACTGCCCAAACTGGCCTAGAATTTGTGATCCTCCTGCCTCAGTCTCCCAGGGTCCAGGGATTACTGGTGCGCAATGCAACGCCTGGCTTCATGCTTTCCTGGAGGACGCTGTACATAAAAGAGACCCATTCGCAAAGCTTGGCCAAGAGCTCACTCCTGGAATTGTCTTCCTCCCCTCTCTGGCCCACCCGCCCACTCAGAGCCCTACATTTCCCCTGACATTTCCAGCTGAGGTCTGAACTTGAATTACAGTTGCCTATTTGCTGCATTATTTTACAATTCAGGACCTCGGTTTTTAAAACGTGGAAGCCCCGCCGTTTAAGGATTAACTTTCACTTCTGAATCCACCGGGGTACAAGGATCTTTTTTTTTTAAATTAACAAACAAATCAGACGCAAAATGTAAAAATTAGACTTGAAAGGTTTTATTTTGTTGGTTCTGTACAGCTCAGAGAACAAAGTTAGAGGTAAAATAAAACCCCAGTTAAATTTGGCTACTATGGACAACCGAATACTGTCGACATAAAAACCAAAGTAAACTGCTGAAAGATCACAAAATAACCGTGGGTAATCTGTTAACGCCCTTAACAAGTCGGGGCGGGTCACTAAGAACGCTTCAGCTGCATAGCGGCGACCCGGACCACCCGCGGGGTGCGCTGGTGCGGGGACTCCGCAAGCGCGCGGAGGGACCGTGGAGAAAGCGTCGTCTGCCTCCGTTGCCACCGCAGCTGGACGCGCCGGAGGCGCACGCTGTTTGGGCTCCGGCTGCTCCTCCTCTGTGTCTTCTAATGAGGTTAATTAGACAGCTTTGCAAGACAGGCGACAGCGAAATGCCTGGTTACCTATTTTAGTAAATCCGGAGCTCCGATGGTGTGAACAGTGCTTGCTTTTTTGTTTGGCCCTAAGCTCAAAGGTTGGTAGGCTACCTTTGGGAAGCGGAGAAGAAAGGAGATTCTGAATCCTAACCTGTCTTTCTAAGAAGACCCCAGGATCGATGCTTAAAAATAGCATTCGGACCTCCTGGCTACAAAAGGGGACCAAATTTCCAATCCTGCACGCCCAGCGACCTTGGGACTGTCACTGCTCGCATCTGCACCTGCGGCAGCGGGACACCAAACGAGGGGTCGCCGAGGGTCTGCGCGTCTGCGGCGCCCCTGACGGTCCGCACCGAATAACTGGTTTTTCTCGGTCTCCTGGGGTCTGGTAGCCTCCTTTGACAGAAGCTGACCGGTGGACACAAGGTTGAGAGCAGCCGCTTGGCCTGGAGGGGACACTCGAGAAGGTGGCGCTCAGGGATGGCCTCCCGCCATACCCGGGGCGATCCGAAGTGACAGCACCGCCTCCTACAATCTACATCAGCCCAGCGTAGCGCACAGCTCCAGGGACAGGGAGAACGACGCGCTGGGTGAGGGTAGGGGGTACGCTCACTTTCTGTCCTCAGCAGGAGGAATCGACCTACAGCGCAAACAGCTCTGATGCTCCCAGGAACACACGCTGCTCGGGTCTCCTGCATTTCCCAGCGCTGCGGGTAGGAAAGGAGGCGCCCCACAATTCCTTCTTCTGGTCCAGAAATGCTTCCAAATACTCTCCTTTCTCGGGGTCGCTCTCCCTGGACTTAGGGCGCAGAGGCGCGAAGAAGCTGGGCGGCTGGAGGACCGACCCGAGGTCGCGCCCCTCCCTGGCCCAGATCGGCCCTCATTTGGAGAACTGAGCCTGCACCGCGGCCAGGCTCAGGCCTGCGGGGACCAGGTGCGGGAACTTGCACACAGCGCAAGTGCAAAGGCCGGGACCGCCCGCCCCGCTGCCGGGGAGCGCGAACTGGCCACAGGGAGGCTCATCGAGCGCCAGCGACAGGTACTTGGCGGGGCGCAGCGCGTCTGGGGGGCCCATGGCGCCGGGGGCCAGGAGCACCGAGCCCGGCGCGGCGGCGAGCAAAGGCAGGCCGGCCAGCAGCAGGCGCGGCGCGGCAGGCCCTGCGCCCTCGCCGAGCGCACGGCGCAGCTCCTGCAGCGAGCTGCCCAGCAGCAGGATGTAATTGCGGGCGAGCAGCAGCGTGGCGATCTTGGAGAGCTTGCGGCCCGGCGCGCCCTGGCAGTGCGCCGCCGAGTAGGGCAGGATGACCTCGCGCAGCGCGTCCATGGCCAGGTTCAGGTCCTGCATGCGCTTCCGCTCGCGGCTGTTGATCTTGCGCCGCAGTTGCTGCTGCTGCTCCTCCTTGGCGTCGGTCCGGGCGCTCGCATGCGCGCCGGACCCAGGACCGGTACCGGGAGGCTCGGCGGGAGCCTCGGGCTTCTCGCGCGCAGCCTTGGGGAGGAGGAGGGGCGCCGTGGTGCAAGAGGAGGAAGAAGTGGAGGAGGAGGAAGGCGGTTGCCGGTAGCCCACCAGCTCGTACAGCGAGGCCCCCAGCTGCACTTCTCCGGGCCGCTGTGGCCTCAGCATGGTCACTGGGGCCGCGTTCACGCGCGCCTGGGAAACCGCATAGTACATCTGGGAGGCGGTGGGGGCAGCCTCGCGCGCCCTGCAGGAACGCCCCGGGGTGGGCCCGTCGACAGGACGCCCCTCCCCGCGGACCTGCGCGCGAGCAGCGGACGGCGGGCAGCTGCACGCGCCCGACCGCTTTAAACCCGGCTTGGGAACCTGCCGGGACCGCGGTTGGCGGGTCGCAGCCAATCGAGACCCGAGGCCCGGCGCAGACGTGTGTTCATTGGCCGCCTGGGCTCGGCCGTCTCGGAGGTGCGGCTAGCAGCCCTTGACGAGGTTATTGTGAGCGCGGGTGTCGAGGGACAGAACCCCTTTGGGGTGCAAGGAGGAGGACTGGTGGCACCGATCAGGTTAAAACAGCTACAGGGAGGGAAATGTGTTTTGACCTGGTAGACGCAACCAGTCTGCTTTGAACAGCTCTGTGGCTTGCACCCCAAAGACGCCCAGCAAAACTGGCTTAAGCAAAACTTACTCCCTCTGCCTTTGCTGTTCTCTCCTCCTCTTCTTTCTCCTCCTCTTCCTCCTCCTTTTTATACACGTCCTTTTAAAAATCATGGTCAGATATTCGTAACATAAAATTTACCATCTTGGTCATCTCTACGAGCACAGTTCCGTCGTGGTGACGACTGTACCTTCAGAATGCTGTGCAACCAGTCTTCGTCTTCCAGAAAAGAAACTCTACAGCCCCTAGACAATTCCACACTCCTTTGCCCCAACTCCTGGCAACCACGATTCTGTGTTCTGTGCTCATGAATTTGTTCTGCTCTGGGCACCCGGTATACGGAGGACCAGACAGTTCTTGTCCCTTAGTGACCAGCTTATTTCACCTGGACTTGTGTCTTTAACTTTCTTCCATGTGTCAGCCTGCATCCAAATTTCCTTTCTTTTTTGTGGCTAAGTAATAGATTGCTTTTTGTGTGTGTGTATCCTTTTGGTTAGCCATTCATCCATAGAGGGACATTTCAGTGGCTTCCACCTCTTGGTTATTGTGAATACACTGGTATACATTTGGATGTAACATGTTTTTGTTTTTGAATACGTGATTTTCTACCAGGCTTGGAAAAGTCAGTTTCTTTCCGTAGCTTTAGGGTGGTCACTCACCACCATCTCTACTAATTTTATTAAAGGCCTTTAGGGACTCAGGAGCACTGGGTTAGACCCCCCTCCCCATTTTATCAGTGACTTGGTTGTTGCTTAAGCAAAACTTACTCAGGAATGATCCTTGTTTATCAGAAACAAAACACACATGCAAAGGGTGGGATGGAATCTTTCTGTTCCTCAAATAAAATAGCTTGCATGACTTGGTGGCTATGGAAGCTATTTCCCCAGTGAGGCTCCTGCAGCCCATCAGCAGGGCATGGTTGAATGTTCTGAAGGAGGACCTTTTGGTTCCTAAACATTTCCCATTCAATATGGTAGCCACTAGCTACCATACAGTGGCTATTACATGTAAATTCGTTTTAAAAATTAAATGAACATTGAGACCTCTAGTTGCACTGGCATTGCTTCAAGTGTGTGACAGTCACAGGTTGGTAGTTGTTGTCTACAGAGATAGGCCACTTTCACCACAGTGGAAAGTTCTACTGGCCAGTCCTGATCTAGAGTGTCACAGAAAGAAAATAAGCTTCCTCTGCTTTGGTGCTCCTTGGTGTAAGACGCGGATGCTGTGGAAGGACTGGTCCACAGGACTACTGAGCTCTGCTCTTGGGGCCCATTGGCTATGCTTGCTGACTTCAGGGCTTCTTTGTCTCATTTTGTTTCATCAGCATTCACTCCATAGGCTCACTTTGGCCTCTGTTTCCAGCCCCAGCTCCACTTGTATCATCTTGCCCATGCCTCAGGTTCAACTCCTATACTATCTTCTTAGCCTTGGTGATTTCCCATCTTCCTCCTAGGGTCAAGCTTGGCAAGCGATTGGTAGCATTTCTCCATAGCCTGGACTGTCTTTAGTGACTCTTATCCCTGCATTCAGCAACCATCTGTTTGTTTCTGCATCCTCCCAAAGCTCAGCACAATGCTTTTCAACCCCTGTATGTCCAGAAAGTATCTAAGAATGGTTCTGAAATTACCTCTAGCTCACAGGCTCATCCTTGAAATGTGCCAGTGTCCAAGAATTTCCTATAGGTTTTATAGAGAGAGGATTTCCATATAAAATGGAAGGACTTCTAGAGGAGCCTGGCCTGCTATGATGATGCAAATCTTATCTAGATAAAGGGGTGATTGGTAGGAAGGAGCTGAGTCCAGCAGGAAGGAGAAAATCCAAGGAAACAGCCTTAGGGATTTCAAGCAATGAAGTTCAGTTCCTTGCTGTCATTTCATTTCTTGTGAAAGCAGTGTGCTTTCAGCATATTTTTATAGACACTTTTGCATTTGATTGGCATGGGACCCATGGACCTGGGCATTCTTGATCCCTACTGTGCATGATAAAATTTAGGCTCCCAGGGCATGATAGATTGCTTCAGAAAGAAGCAGAGCTGCCCCATTAGTGGCCGCTTCCTGAATTCCCTTCAGCTGGACTAGACTTACAGAAGGCCCATGAGGAAGCCATGATGGACCATGATAAGTGGCAAATTGAATGCATGGGTGATGAGCCTATGCCCATGAAGCTTGGACAAGTTAATTGGTTCCAGTCATGATCTTGCAAAGCGAGTCCCCAGGATTCCACCTCCACAAACCTTGCCCCAGCCATTTGACAGGCCTTACACCTTACTCAGCACCCTCTGTCCTGGTGGTTGCTGAGGTGCTAGACTGGGGCAGTCTGTGGCTTCTTCCTGTGCCCAAATCTATCAGGGGCCCAGAAGCTTTTCTTTGCCATGGGAAAAGAAGTGAATGAGGAAGATAGAACCTAAAACTCGAATCAGAATTATGTCACCTGTCCCTGCCACATCTCCCACACACAGGCAGGAAATGGGAGGTAGAAATGCACATGCCCTTCTTCCACCCAAGATGTCCTTCACTGTGGATTCCCCAGAAGGCTCTTTTTAGTTGCTGGCTTCACCTCATCCCCTCTTCCATCCCCTCATCACCTCACTCTCCATCAAAAATGGTGTCCATTGGACACACTGGTCAGCGTGTGTTTAAGTGTCCTGGGTGGTGGGTCCCAGAAAGAGCATTCTGGGTGGCCGTGCAGTCCCAGCATGGGCACAGGGAGTTGGCTCTCATTGGAGCTGGTGATTTGGATGGCCCCTTGTGCTGGGCCGGAGCTCCAGCGGCATGCAAAGCGTGACAGCTGGCAAGGGCCAGTGAGTCATTGTGGCCGCTGGCAGGGACCCTGCGGGCAGTCTCATGGGGAGGCAGCTGCGGTGGCCTCCCACATTCAGGACATACTTGGGGAGCAACTCTCATCAGCCATAACAACCGCTCTTGTCTTTGCCTAAAGGGGCTGTGTGTGTGTATTGGTGACAGCTTCCACCCAAGGAGGTATGTGTGTGTCAGGCTTCCTTTCTTGGTATAGAAACTAGGGCCTCCCACCCACTCCCCCTACCCTGCCACCCACCCTGGCTTTGGGTCAAGAGCCTGGGACTTTTGAAATGGTAGACAGTGGGGCCTCGAAGCCTCGGTGATATGCCAATGTGCTTTGGAGGCAGCACCGTCCGGCTCTCTGTAGGCACAAAGACGGGCTGTGCCACTACAAAGCTTGGCCACCACTCGAAGCCACCTGTTGTCACTCAAGATATTTTCCTTGCACAGGAGGCCAGCTCAGTGTAAACAGTCATCTTTGCTAAAAAGTGTTGTTGAAACTGGCTGGAGCTGACCCTGTTAACGGAATTATGGAGGTTGCTTTTTAAAGTGTCATTTTCTTCTAAGAAGGTCAAAATGCTCTGGGAAGTTTAAATTACTCTGTGGAAACTGAAGTCCATGGTATTGCCATAAGAAATGCAGCCGTATACTGTGCCTCCCTGTACCAGGATCTGCCAGCCCATCCACACATAAGGGAGAAGTTGGAGAGTGGGGGGCCCTGGCCTTACTGGGGAGAGGGGAATAAGAGTAGAGAGCAAGCATGGGAATGAGAAGATGGATTATGCTTGGATAATTCTTGGAGGGGACGAACTCCTTAGAGATGCTTAGTCCTCACTCACATGGGGACTATCTCAGCAGAATCTCAGCCATCCTTAGAAAAAAGAGTTCAGGCTGACAAAGAGTCTAGCTGGGAGTTGTATGTATTTTCTAAAGAGAGTGCAATCGGGGGATGGTGGCATACACCTGTCAGCTCAGCACTCTGGGAGGCTGAGACAGGAAGATTGCAAGTTGACGTCCAGCCTGATCAACTTAGTGATGTTGAGAGATCCTGTTTCAATAAATAAATGAACAAACAAATAAATAAATGTATGTGCAAGCAATCAAGTTGTTACCAACTGAAAGCAGTATTTACTGTTATTGTACTTACCATGTTTTCAAGCTGTACTTACCATGTTTTCAAGCTGTATAATCGACAGTTTCTTTATTTCCAAGATGGACGAGCATAGGCAGGCGTATAATGTTCTCTGCTATCACCACAGTACTAAACATTATCAAATGTAATAGGTGTGTTTTACAAACATTATAAGGAGGATTATGTTATTTTACATAAATATCACTTGGAACCAATTTTAATGATGTTCACTAAGATGATTTCTGAGTCCAAATTTATTGTATGGCATTATTATTATTGTGTGTGGGAAAAAAAAAACTAAAAGGAAAGCCAAAAGAAGAAAGAAAGAAATGAGGTGACATTTGTGTATTTGATTTAATTATTGGTGACATAATGAAAAGAGATGGGCACCTCCCCACTAAATTCAGAATGACCGCAGGGGAAAAAAGTTAAAGATTTCCAATGCTCTTGTGAACAGCAAATATAGAAATTCTGTATTTCAGGAGGGAGCTGTAAAAATGCACTGCACTATGCCTCTGTATATCCTTTAAAAGAACCCCAAATAATTGCTGCAAAATGTTTTATAAAAGATGAAAATGATTGATAATGGCTTCAGCCCCAATCAAAACTTAAAAGCGTATTGGGATTTCAGACCGAGAAATGTCTGTAACTAGCAGAAATCGTCCAGCTAAGACTGAGAAGAATAACTGTGAATTAAAATTTCTGTATTAACACATGCGATTGGGTTGGAGAAGGGTTGGTTTGGGGTAGAACAACAACAAAAAAATATCCCCTAAGCCTCCCTGGAACTGGAGTTGAAGCCAAGTGTTCCAAAGGCTTACACTGATACAATAAAAAGACACAATTTGCTTGGAAGGCTGTGGCTAATTTATAACACAATGTCCAATGTCATGGTTAGTTTTGTTGCAAAAATTTGGCAGTTTACCCCAGAGTCTCCGGCAGCCTGAAAAGATGGAAGCGATTCTGGCTACGGCATCTCTCGCTCCTTGCTGGATGTTCCAAATGGTTCAAACAAGCCCTTTCATAGAGATGCGGGGGCCAAGTGCGCTCAAAGGAATGAGGGGAAACAAAGGTGGCTCTGAAGTCATTTCCCCGCACTGGGTCCAGCCATCCGGTTTCACTCTTTCCCCATTGAGCGGGCAGAATGCGACAGGAAGAGCAGGGATGAAAGAGAACAAACGGGCCGATGTGCTGGGGAGAGAATGGAGAGAGGCTGGGCCCCTGAGCTGCTAAACTTCCACTCTAGGTTTTCAGAAAGGAGTGAATGATGAATTCTAGAAACCCGAAAGGTAATAAAATATGGGTCACCGAAGTGCTGAGGCCAAGTTTGCTGAAAACACCTGCAGAGGCAGAAGGTTCTGGAAGTCAGTGAGGCCTCACAGTTTCCCCGGGCGAGACACCCTCTGCCCAAGGCACAGAAGGGGACTGTTCAGAAGCTCACCTGTTGTTTTCTGTTGGCTCCCGGTCCTTCCCCTTCTGTGGGAGCCAGGAGCCAGCGGCTGGATGTGACTTCAGATTAGACCACCAGGAGAAAGAGGCAGGGGGTGTGACGACTCCCAGGGTGCAGTTGAGGCCACCACCCTCCTCTCCCCAAGGCACTGTGACCTGGAAATATTAACTGAGATGCCAAAGACAATCCTGACTCAAACATGCTAATCTCCTCCTGGGCTGGAATATGCTGAGGATTTTCCGCTCAAAGGCTCAGCCTGTTTGTAGCCTACAAGGCACATCCTGACTCTTGGATGGAGGGTAAGGGGCTGGCTAAGCTTAGACTACTCACTAGGGCCCCAATTTCTTGGACTCTGAAATGGGAGAATAGTCCTTCTGGCCTAGGAATGTTATAAAGATCTGAAGAAAACTTACATAACATGTCCTGCCCAGAGCCCAGCACATAATAATTATTCAGTAAAATCGTAACAGTATTTAATCTTTATGACTATGTTCCAAGCCCTGTGGAAAGTCACTACTGATGTTTTTATTCAACAAAAGCATGGTCAGCTTTCTTTGCTTTGAACCCACGTGTCATAAGGCTCTGGGCTTCTGTGGCCCCTGCTGGCCCTTGTTGAACAACATGAATGTCCCACACCTGTGGCTCTGTTTTAAACACTGTCTGAATGCATGAACCAAAATCCAGCTGTGATTTGCTGGGCAAGTTGTGCAGATATGCACTCAAGACCCCATGGCAGGGCTGCAGTGTGGATTCTCAGGCAGGCTACCTGGGTTTGAAGCCCAGCTGCTTCGCTAATGAGCCATATAGCCTGGCGCAAGAGTCTTGACTGGCCAGTACCTCAGTTTCCTCCACCTGTGATGAAGATGAAACTTGATCTGTCTGAGCGGGTGTACCCAGTTGTCCATTCTTATCATTTATTAGACTCTGCTATGTTATTGTACCCCTAAAATGGGAATTGAAATCCTAGCCACAGAATATGACCCTACTAGGGTCATCATAGATGTAATTAAGATGAGTTCAATAGAGTGGGCTCCTAATCCATACAATTAGTGTCCATGTAAAATGGGGGCAACTTGGACGTACAAACAGGCATGTGCACACACACACACATGCACACACATAAAGATGAAGAAAAAGATCCAGGTGATGCCCCTGGAAACCAGAGATCACCAGCAAAGCACCAGCTGCCAGAGGAGAGGAATGGGGATGGACTTCCTCTCAAAACTGGCAGAAAGAACCAACCTGCCAATGTCTTAATCTTGGACTTCTCAGAACTGAGAGACAATAAATTTTAAGTAGCCCACTCTGTGATACTTCCTTGTAGAGCATCCCAGGCTGACAGACAAGTGCTGAGCTGGACTCCTCCCATACATGGCGGTGAGTGGTTGGAGGGCAGGCTCTGCGGTGACACCTCTGGGCTCAGACTCAGCCCCACCAGGTTAACACAGCCAGGCAAGTTGCATGTTGATGAGTTTATGAAGTTGGACCAGTCATGTTACCTTCGTCTGCCTATAAAACAAAACTCTGTCACAGTTAAACGTGCCTCACAGGTGCATTTTAAAGCTAGGACTGGGTGGGGGTCTGGTTCACCACGATGCTGGCTGTTCTGTGTAGCTTGTGGGATTTCTGGGGACAGTGGCACCTGGAAATGACTCTGTTCTGTCTTATTGTCTAAGGGGCCTGAGACCAGAGCAGGAAGGATCAGGAGATTGTGAACTGCAGAGTTTGCACAGAGCCTGAGATCGATTGGTGCCTAAAGGATGCTGCTGCCACTGGCCTGAGGACCACAGTTTTGAGGACAGCAAGGCTTTGCTGCAGAGGTTTGGGCAGGGAGGGGTGGAGTGCCTCAGAGACATGCTAGAGCAAAGTTAGACATACAGAAACCTTGGAAGACCTGGGATTCTGAGAAGCAGACAGACAGAGAGATAGGACCAGGGGTGCACCGGAGAACTATTGTGGCTGGACTAGAAAATGGGATGGTGATGCCAGCACAAATAATGAGGTTGAGGGGAAGAAGAGGGTAAGATGGAGAAAAGTCCTCCACCCATAGCCACCAGGAGATAGATCCTGTCTCTAATCTTGTTTTGAAAAGTAATTCGTAGAAAAAATTGAGAAAGATGAGACATGGGTACATTGCCTTCCCCTGTCAATTGGTCAGAATGTGTTTTCAGAAATGTTGTAACCTGAGTTGCCCAACAGTGCACTGTGAGGGTGCAGAGCCAGGCCTATCTCTGCATGATGTGGCTTTGAGGCCCCAGCGTTTGCAAGGAGACACTGTGCAGTGCTGGTCTGTGCTCCTGTCTAACCAGCTGTGATGGGGATGTTCCTTGCAGACGAACAGACATGCACTTACCTTTTTTGCAAACCACTCTCACACCCCTTATCTCATTGGCGCCTTCCAGAATCTCTGAGGTTGCCAGAACCATTGCTCATTTTGCAGGTGAGGGACCCAAAGAGCATCAGAGACCAGGCCAGTGTCCTTGAATGCAGAACCCCAGGCTAAGACACACAGGGAAGAAATTGTCCCGCATCTTTCATGCATGCTAATCTGCGTTCAGGAGTGGAGCCCTGCCGTTCTTTGATCAGCAAAAGCCTTCCCAGGAAGTTCGTGACATGATGAGCTCATTGTTACCAGTTTTCTTGCTAGGATGGGATCCAGACTAGCCTAGTGGTGCTGGAATGCCAGAATATTCTCAAATCTCTTGAGGGTGGGCTCCCATCAGCTCTCCCACCACAGGAGGGCCAGGGTGCAGCTGTGGCAACTGGCCTGATTCCCACACTGCATGGAGGCAAAGATCAGGGCCAATTTCATGCTCTTTCCTCCCCTATTATGACCTTTATTTCCCTGGCGCATGGCAGCTGCCTGTCTCCAAAGGAGGAGACAGGAAGTATTATATTGTTGTTAATAACGCTCAAGGAGGGCAGTAACACCCCGATTAACTCCCTTGATTCTTCCCCATTTGAACGCTGCATCCATTTAAATTATACGGAGTACTGAGGGAAAGTTTTCACCACTCTGATACCCGAGGGTCTTGCCTGCAATGTGAAGCTCCTGCCATTGAAGCAGGACTCCTGTGCCCTCTGTCACAGGGGAGGACCGAAGTCATTGTCCCACTTCGGGTCTCAAATTCTGCTGCACTGATCTCCGAAGTCCCAATTAGCTGCACCAAACTGAGCTTCTGATGAGGACAGGTGCCTCCTCCGCTCCCTGTTATCTCTGACTTGGTTCCAACCCGCTAGGCTGCTCCTCACGGGCTTCTCTGTGGTCTCGTCCATGCCAGGCCCTGCTTGCTGTGTGCTGGGGCAACACGATGAGGCACAGGGGGTGTGAGGGAGGCTCCTGGGGTACCTTCCAGGGTGTAGCTCCTCCCTGTCACTCTTCTCCTTCCTGACCATGGACACGTGGCCTTAGGATATGTCAGGGGCTTCTGCAGATTCACACTGCATCACACTCAATATTGGGCAGCCCCAAAGCCCTTCCTTTCTTTGGCCTTTCCAGGTCGTCTCTTTTTCCCAGTATTTTGCACAACACCTCAGCAAGTCCAGGCCCTGCCCCTAAAGTTGTCTGCCCAGATTCATCCTCCTGTTCTATGGCTTGTCCAAGATTTCTTGAGTTAGAAACCTAGTCCCCAAAGTCATATGTTGGTGATGTTTTGAGGTAGACTTTTTGAGAAGAAATTGAGAGTAGATGAAATCACAAAGGTGGAGCTGCCATGATGGTGTCAGTAGCTTTATAAGAAGAAGATGAGGGACCTGAGCTTGCACATCTGCTCTGTCTTGTTACAAGATGCTCTCTGCCATGTCAGATGCAGGAAGAAGGCTCTCACCAGGTACAAAGCATAGGCACTTGGACTTCTCAGCCTCCAGAACTACAACCCAAATAAACTTGTGTTCTTTGTAAGTTAACCAATCTTAGGCATTGTGTAATAGCAACAGAAAATTGTCTAAGACACCTTGCCCTCTAATTAACAGAACGTGCCCGCTGCAGAAGATTTGTTTTTTATTTGAGCACACCTTTGTAAATTATGATCCACCTTCTAGTCAAACACAGTGCTTTCCCCAAGAAGACTTTGGACAGTGAAGCTCTTTATCTCCCTACATTCGTAAGAGAAGCCAATCAAAGTCAAGAGAAGGAGGGATCATGAGCTAGACAACCCCAAAGTTGGTCCATTCCATGGGTCCCTCATATTCTTCACCTACCATCCTTCAGTGTTTCCTCTTCCCTGTTCTCTGTACTGTACTCACACTATCCCCTACTGTTCTTGCCTATCTCTTACCCATTGTTAGGGGTGACCTTGGAGAGGTGGAAGGAGCCAAGGGCCCACAGCATCCCAGGCTGGGTCTCAGGCTGGGTGGCTTCAAAACTCAGTCTCTTCTTGAAACAGTGAAAGAAAGGCCTACTGCTAACAGGTTAGTGAAATTCCTTTGGGTAGCTTTTGAGCTCACTCAGGTTGCATATACCCTTCTATTCTTGCCCTTTTTGTTCCTGCCCTAGAATGCCAAGTGAATGTTAGGAGTGTCACCCCAGGCTGAGGCTACCCTGAGGCTGCACGTCAGGAGGGTAGTCCACGCTGAGTGGGAGATGCTATGTATTGGGAAATTCATTGATCATCCACATAACAGCCCAGAGGTCAAATCTTGATGCCTCCAGTTTCTTGCTTTTGTGGTAGAAACCTTGGCTGCCCCTGGAAGATGTGATTGGGCAACCTTCTATGAATGGATACTCTGGAGCCCTGCTGGAGCCTTGTCCAGCTGTGTCCCTCTCTAGGGAGGGACAGCACATGGGTCCAAGGGGATGTATCACCAGGTACAAAGCATAGGCACTTGGACTTCTCAGCCTCCAGAACTACAACCCAAATAAACTTGTGTTCTTTGTAAGTTAACCAATCTTTGATGTATCCGAGCTTGCATCCCCTCCTGAACTCTGCACCACGTATTTTTAACACAAGGTAGAGCTGGACTTGAGAAAGAAGAGTAAGAACTAGACTTGAGAAAGCCTCATTCCCATTCTTTGTCCTGCATCTTATGGTGTCAGGCTTTTTGTCCAGAGAAATAACCACTATCTAAGCTTCCTCTGATAGATGTAGGAAGAGACCACCTCAGACACAATTCTTAAAGTAAAACTCATTCAGGTCTCCCTTTGGTGGCTTTGCAAAACACTGAAAGTTAAACCAGAGGACCTCAAGGTTCTATCCAACCAGATCACACAGGCTTAGTGATTTTGGAAGCCATCTGCTGTATTAGAAGTCTAGTGACATTGCTCAAAGAACCATATGGAGTGATTGAGTGGCCCAGAACAACAGGGTGTAAACGCATTGGCCGTCTCTCAAACCTCGCTTCCTGCTACTCCACCCCAGCCTCGCTCAAGGTCACTGCTCCTGCCATATGGGTCTCATGGGTCCTCCTCTAGCAAGTGGCCCTCATCCCTACCTCATCACCATAGCTCTTGCCATTTGTTCCCTGCCTGCAGTTGTTCCCACTGTATCAGATGTCTTTTCCAAAGTCAGCTCATCCACGTTGCCTCCCCTGACCTCAGATCTATGCAGCCACCATCTTCAGACTTTTCTTCCCAGTGAGCTTTGCTTTTCTGAATTTTTACAAATGTTTTTGTCCCCAGAGCCAGACAATTTTTCCTGGGACACTTTAAAGTTCTGCATAAGTTCTTGAATAAATCATTATATCTAATCCATCCTGCTCTTAAATCACTCTTTGGCTGTATAAAGAAAGATCTTTGCCACTGCATCTGAGCTTTGGGGGCAACAAAATTTTGATAGTGCCTATGGTTACTGACTATGGATCCCTTCCTTGCTCCTATTGGAGGGAGGCACCATGGGCTGCTGTCTTTCTCTCCTGGGTTACTGCACAGCCTCAGTTGGACTGCCCTCGTGTGCCTCAAGATCCCATGGAAGGTGGACTTCTGCCTCCTGTATGCAGCACCGGTAGTCAGGTCCTCTGTCATCCTGCCCTGGACATGCACAAGTCTTCATTTAGTCCCTGGAGACCAAACAGCTTTTTGTTTCTTAGTTTGGACTTCCCCCTGGGCTGCTATCTGGCTTGAGCAATTGCCTGCATGATGCAAGCTGCTTTTGTGTCCTTTTGCACCAGAGAGGATTTTCTCTTCTTGGCCAGAGGATGCCATCCATGTGTGCCTACCACCCTTGCTGATGGTAGCCGGAAAGAAATTTCCTTGGAATGATAGGCCCAGCTCCCTGCAGGGTGCCCTCAGGAAGCACCACTCCAGAGGGAAGCTGAGCTCCTTGGCCCTTGGAGGGGCAAGAGGTGAAGGGAATGAGCTCCAGAGATGGCTAGTCTCCAGGGAGAGCCTCCTGGGCACCATGCCTCCAGCATTCTCACACCCTTCCACGTGAAACCTGGTTCACCTTGGAAACTGAGGTCCAGAGAGCTGATGTGCTTCCATCTAGCCTGACCCACAAGCAGACTGACTCTTGTAGCAAGCGGCACTTGCCAGCAGCTTCCTGATCACTGTTGGGTTAGTGGCCTGTGCTACACACTTGCTTGCAGAAAAAGGCCTGGGGAGGGACAACCTTATTTCCTCAAAATGTCACTAAACTGAAAATGAAGACACTGTCTCTAGTTTTTTTTACCCATAATTTCTCTGGGCCTCTGTCTCTCCACCTGTGCAATGAGAGGTTGCTCTGTGATCTCTCTAAGACTTTCTGCCTTTTCAATCTTTGGTCACCTCCTTCATACAGAGGCACAGGACTGAAGTTCTTTGTCCCACAAAACCTTTGTACTTAATCCCCATAGCTATCTGAGGAAATAAATGTTTGAAAATTATTATTTAGCAAATGGAAGATGGAGGAGCTTCAAGTAACCCTGAAATAACTTCACGTAGGAGACTGTCTAGCTACCTTCCCTCTGCGGAAGAGATTTGGAGAATTATTTTATATTTACATGAATGAGGCCTGCAAGTCACCTTCATTCAGAGTAAAGACCAATGCGTTTATGCATTACACACTTACAATATGCCTGAAAATAGTGAATGGCAGGTTTTCTAATTTCCCTGCTGTGTAGCCCAGGGTAGAGATAGGAGATCAAGGAACTGCGGAACAATGGAGTGGCATGGAAGGTAGGAAGGGAGGAATGAAGGACCTAGTTCCAGTGTCAGAAACTGTCACAGTCTCAGCTCTTTCTTGTGACCTGAGACTCTCTTGATCCTATGAATCTTGGTTTCCTTACATACAGTTGTAAAAACAGTACCTGACCTGCTGACCTCCTAGAAGCAAACAGTTATGGGACAGTTTGACCAGAGCTTTCAAAGGGACCTGCCTCCTTGGAAGGGATTCATGTTTGCCTCACACATGGAGCTGTGAGCACCCATGAGATGCTGGGGTTTGTCTTCTAGGCTGATGAATTAATCTGGGAGAATCTTCCCAATAGAGGTGGATACTAGCATTGACATTCTACGTATCTTCCTCTGCTCTAAGAGAATGGCTGTCTTGGTCTGACAGGGACAGAAGGGGGCAAGAAGCTCACTGTAGTCAACATTTTGACAGCATTCTTCGGTTGTTCTTCATTACTCTGAGAGTTTACAGCTTCTGGGAGTAGAAGGAAGTGAGGTCTGAGAGAAGGGAACATCTCTCTTGCCTGCTGCTTCCTGATTATTTACTCTCCAAAATCATTTTGGATAAGAGGAAAAAGAAGTTTTGGCTTGTTTAAACCAAATAATACCACATCACATTCCTGGGCCACAATATATGCAAACAGTGCATTTCTGCTTAAGAAGAATAATTAAAAATGAACCCTTCGAAGGTCAATTCTGTATTGGCTTATTATCAAGGAATGTATTTGTACTATGAATGTCCATCTTTATGATATGATATGATATGATATGGGAGAGGTGGGAAGTTTCCAGGAGTTGTAGTTGAATAACAAGTGCTAGTCTGAAGCTAATAGACAATGGTGCTAAGGATTCAAATTCAGACCTGCATAACTCCAGGACTTAGAAAGAAAATCAGCTACCCACTGACACAGGGAGACTTCTTTCTTTGGCACCTTGGTTCCAGAGCTGTGCAATGTGGGGAGCATTGTGCTGATATGGGCTAATGATGTACCCTTCTTAAGAGTTCAAAGCTAGGGATCCTGGATTCCCTACATATTTTCTCAGAGGAGAGAAAAGTCTGCCCAAGATGAGAGGGAGTGCTCCAGCCTCAGTGGAGTTAAGCTGAAGAGTCCCTCAAAAGCTGGCATCATGAATTCCTGCTGCTTCCTGGAGCCATAGTGGGAGTCGAGTGCTACCTGAATCCCTGATGTGTTTTACTGTTTGGGTGAATTTGGCTCATTTCACCTTTGGATCTGTTACACAAAGGCATTCAACTCTTCTCTTAAAGTCTTTTCAAGTTGTAACTCTTTTTGAAACAGATTTGATGTATTCAGAGAGACTCCAATCCTGGCAGATTAGCCCCTAGATATAACAGTAGGAGATGAAAACAGAGGGAACTGCTCTTTCCTGAAAATGGCTTATTTTGCAGTTCTTTTAGAAATCAGGGTTTGTATTTGGCTAGGGCGCCTAAGAGAGCTGTCTTCAGCGGCTGTTCTTGGACAGCTGATAGGGAACTGGAGGGGGTTTGCGTTGTCACAATGTCTACAAATCCTTACATTGTGACAGTCTAGGTGGGGCAGGGGTTTTGGTAAGCGATGCATTCTTGTTAGGGTGTTGCAGGATCAGCTGTGGACCCGAACAAAACACACTGGAGTTCTGACCCCTACCCCAGGACGTGTGCTTACTTGGAGACAAGGTCTTTGTAAACATAATCAAGTTATAATCAGGTCATTACTTTGCATCCTAATCCAATATGACTCGTATCCCAGGAAATTTGGACAAGGAGCCAGACACATATACAGGAAACATGATATGCAGAGACCTGTGGTTATGGGTGTCTTCTACAAAGCAAGGAGAGAGCGTGACGCAGATCCTTCCTCATCCCAGAAGAAGCCATTCCCGCCAGCACCTTGAGTTCATACTGTATTTCCGGCCTCTAGAACTGTGACATAGTACATGTCTGTTGTCCAAGCTACTCCGTCTTTGGTCTTTTGTCATGGTAACCTTAGCTAATACACATTTCTCTAGAGGGGAAAAAAGTCAGGAAAAATTCCTGATCCAAATGTGTAGCTCACTCAGTGAGAGAGCACTTTTGCCTTGTGTATAACAGGCCTTGGGTCCAAACCCCAGCACGAAAAAATAAAGGCATATATAAGATAAATAAAATTAGCCTGGTCTAGTTTAACTTATGCTTGCTTTTCCTCTGACTGTGTGGGGTGATTTCCTGTCTGGGAACTATGTAAATGTTGATCTGGTTTTCTACCCTTATAGTCTGCAACTCCCCAAATCCATAGCTCTTTGTGAGGACATCCAGCATGGAGGACTGAGCTCCACTCTGATTTTGATGAGCAGAAGAGCCAGCTTAGGCCTGACCATTGCAGGTAACGGTCCTAACCAGCCGGCGAGCAGATGAGAAGTTCATAGGCTGTTAATAAACCGGAACCAATCAGTGACTACGGGCTGATTGTGCTCGGCTGTCTGGGCTGCAGGTCCTTGGGAGAGCTCACACTTGCGCTGGCTTTATCTGCATAGAGCGGGGTATGAAAGCACCCAGGCGGCCGCTCTTGGTGTTTGTCACAGTGCACAGACATATGTCCCTCACACTAGCATGGGGAATATCTAATTAAGCCACACAATGATTGCTTATGCCTGGGGCTATCACAAACAAGGCGCTGTCACTCTCCTTGGAGAAGCACAAAAAGGGAATTCACATTTCGTGTATGATAATGAATACATTTGAAATATATTAGAATTGATTTAGAAGGTGCTCTCTCACCCTTTAAAGAAAAAAAAATCAGACAAATGCTGTTTTCCCAAAAATATTTTGCCCTTTTAAATCCCGCAGTAGGCCCGGGGCTGGGGGTGGGGATAGCGCTCAGTAAATATGGATTTTTTTGGTTTAGTGTCCAGTATAGCTTGTTTTCCCATTGTTTTTCAGGCACGAGTTAGGATCTTTGGAGCAGAAGTTATATTTTGTGCCACATTGGCAGAGATAGCACATATTGTAGGAGTGCCCAAAACATTCAAGAATTTTAAGAATGAAGTGTGTGTATGTGGCTTCTTTTCCCTTATTTTAGGATGAAACTCACAGGGAAATTTTATTATTTCAAAAAATGGAATCATTTTAGTATATTGAACTGAAATACTGTCTTCTCTTTTCTTTTTTTTCTTGTGGGTTTTTTTTTTTCGTACTGGGGATTGAACTCATGACCTCGTGCTTGCAAGGCAGGTGCTTATGCCACTGAGCTAAATCCCTGGCCCTTGTATTCTCTCTGAGTCCTATTGCTACTTTAAAATGGTCTGTAATTTTTAGCAGGAAAAAACTATGGCCTTGGGTTAGGAGCTAAGAAGTGCTTTCTGTTTTGTTTTTGTATGTTCGCTTTCCTTCCATGATGACGTGGGGTGGGGGGCTTTGAGACCAGCCATGGAAGTGTGAAGAGTGTGTGAGGATTCACAGCTGGACGGTGGACATCCGTGCAGTCACCCCAGAGAGTCTTTCCTTACCAGCAGGTGGGCCAAGCATGTAATTTGGGAGGCTCAGTGAGAAACAAAACTATGGGAACCCCTTGTTTGGAAATCACTAATGGTGTCAAGGTGGAGACAGCAGGCAGGGATCCCAGCTCAGGCTCTTTAAAGCACAGGACCCTGACTGACTGACTTTGTCACCATACACCTGAGGAACCAGCCCTGCTGGAAGCCATTTTTATCATCAGGAAGGAGAAACAGGAAGAGAGGGAGACAAGGAAGCACTTTACATCCTGATTTGTATATACCCCATGCAGCTCTTGGTTGGTACACAGTTGAGATGCAGTGAGTTAAAAAATAAACTCCAGATTTAATATGTTCATGCTTTCCAGGTAAAGTTCAAGCATGAGTCAAGGTCACTAACACTGTCAGCTGTGTTTTAGAAACCACTTTTTCTGCTCACTTAAAGTGTAGGCCTGTTCCATCCCACTCCCAAATCCATCAGTACTGATAGAACCAACTATTTGTAACAACGGGCATTTGGGGAACCAATCAGAATTTTGGGGAGAGAAATAAAGAAAAGAAAATATGTGCCTTCCTCATAAAATAAGAAATAAAATCATTGACTAGCATTTGTTAGAGTGCTGAGACCCTGGCCTGACAGGTCTGACGCTGAGGTTTATTTCTCTTGCGTTATCTCTGCTGAGTGTTCTCTCAGGTTCAAATGTTAGAATCCCCAGTGCAGCAGAGTCAGAGGTGGGGCTTCACAGGAGTTGATTAGGTCATGGGAGGTCTGCCCTTACAAATGGGCTAATGTTTTATCCCAGGAGGGGGTTGTTACCAAAGGTAGTTTGGTTCTCTCTTTCTTGCTTCTGACTTCTCTTACCCTTCTTCCTTTTACAATGGTATAGCGTAGCATGAAGGTCCTTTGCCAGATGTCAGAACTATACTCTTGGACTTCTCAGCTTCTAGAATGGTGAACCAAATAAATTTCTCTTTCTTATAAATTAGTCAACCTTAGATATTCTGTAATCATAAAAGAAAATGGCATAAAGAAGGGTCCCTCTCACATGTACATGGACAACACCTCAAGTGTCATCAAATGTATGATCCTAACCAATTTTAGGTGTGCAGCTCAAAATTCACTGTCTTCATATCATTGTGCAACAGATCTCTAGAATTTTCCACACGTTTTAGGCTTTTAGGGTTCCTCACTGCACCTCAGAGGCCTGGATTGAAGGTGTTCTATGCAGAAGGATTTTTCAGCATGGGAGAGCTTAATAACTGTCTCTTAAATGAATAAAGCCAAAACAACTTTGTGCCTGAGGTCTCATGTAGGACTAAGCCGATTCCCTGGGCTCAGGCAAGCTCTGTGATATGGTTTTTGCTTGTCTCCTGATAGTCATCCACTTTACAAATAGGAAAACAACAACAAAGACAAAGAAAGAAGCAAAACAAAGATTTTGCGGCCACTTAGATCCTTTGGTCCACGTCATTATGAAACTCTGAATTTGATTTCTTAGAAAGTTCATAAATCTGCGTCCTGCTGAACCGTAATCCTTAGGGAGCCATAGTGACCTCCTGGCTATCCCAGGGTTTAACACAGTGCCTGGTATATGACAGGAGTTTCCTATTTGATGAACAGATGAGTGACTGATGAGTTTTCAGTGTTAATGAGGAGGAGGAAAGATCAGTGAAAATCAGTGTGTGGTCTCTAAACCCCACACAAGCTGGCAGCTACAGTCACTTGTTAAGAGACGGTTGTCCCCACAAGGCTGAGGGGATATTGGGCCAGTGGGTACGGGATGGAGCGGGGAACAGAGGGTGTGCACAGAACCAGCTGGCCAGAGACCCCTGACCTGGGAAGATTTATCTTTGGAACACAAAGTAAGAGACTTTTTCTGGAGACGGGGAAAGTGGGGCAGTCTTGGGAAGACTGAGGTGGAGGATGGGGTTGTTTGGAGGTAGCAGAGTTGGTCTGCATGATGCCGGATGAGAAAGGAGTTGGGTAACAGATGCATGCCGGGCTGGGAGGAGCTGCAAAGGCTCATGGGAGGAAGTGCTGCTAAAAGAGCATAAATGGGCTGTGGTCTGACTGCCAGATCCCAAAGCATCTGGAAAGAAATCTGGAGGTGGGAGTAGGTGGTATACTATTGTCCCTTGTATCCTTGGAGGATTGGTTATGGGTCTCCCCCACCACCTTAGACACAAAAATTTAAGGATGCTCAAGACTTTATATCAAATGGTATAATCTTTGCATGGATTTACACAATCTTCCCAAATACTTTAAATCTTTCTAGATTCCTTATAAAAAGCAGTCCACATGCTTTGTTTTGTAAATAGTTGTTACAACGTACCACTGAAGGAATTATGATGAGAAAAAGTCCAGATGTGTTCACAACAGATTAAAAAACATTTTCCAAATATTTCTGATTGCAAGTTGGTAGAATCATTGGATGCAGAACTCATAGACACAGAGGAGTGAATGTATTAGTAAGTTGTGAAAGGACAGGGAGCGGCCTCAGAGTACTCAGGAACATGAGCCTGTGTTTTGGCTGGAACAACAGGATTTCAGTGTCTGCACACATCCTTTCAAAAGTGGGAAAAGAGGCACCTACACTCCTATATTTATTGCAGTGCTAGTTTCAATACCTAAGAAATGAAAATGACCTGAGGCACAGAAAGACAAAACCCATGTCGTCTCAGTTATTTGTGAAATATTGAAAAACAGGTGATCTCAAGGAAGAGAGGGTAGAAAAGTGGTTACTGGAGGCTGGCGGGATTCGGGCATGGGAGAGAGGAAGAAAGATTGATCAGTGGGTGCGGGGTTATGGTTGGATCGGAATAAGAATCTCGGTTGGGGTATTGCATGGTAGGGAGACAGTAGATAACGATTCTGTACTGCAGATTTCAGAGGCTAGAAGGAAGGACACTGAACATTTCCACTGTAATGAAATGGGCAAATGTTCAAGGAGACAGATGTGTCTAACCTGATTAAAACATTACAAAACATGTCAAAACATCGTATGGGACCCCATAAATGTGTAAAGTTTTTATGTTTGTCAGGTATTTAAAAAGAAGAAATATTTTTTTAAAAAGAAAGGAGAAAAAACTGGGAAAAGAGCCTGAAAGCATTTGCAAGGAGCCCCTCTGATGGCAGAGTGGCCGGAGGCCAGCCTTGAAAGATGAGGGTTGGGTCAAGAGCAAGAGAGCAGTGTTTACTAAAGAGGACACGGCTGCAGCTGGGGCAGGTTCTGAGGCTGATGCCAAAGGAAATGCGAAAAAAGGCAAAATCCTACAGCCAGCGATTATTTTTACCACCGTCTCCTCACTAAGGACAAATGGTTCAATTCTAGGGCTGGAAGAAGAAGATTCTTTTTTTTCCAAATGAATGAGTTTTTAACAAGGAAGCAATACCCTTCCAAAGCCAGGGCAGAGAGGTATTAGGGTGAGCCCCGCCTGCTGCTGCAGTTGACCTTCGGAGCACACCATTGGTGGGAAGGGTTGGAGCAGTGGTTGGAAATTCACCTGTTAAATGAATTCATAGTGTGAGCCCATGGACCAATCACAGCCTTTCCCTGCGCCTCAGTTTATTCACCTTTGAATAGGGATCCCTGGATTAGCTCATCAGATCAGAATCACCTGGTAATTACAAACTAGGCCCTGGAGACACCAATTGATTAGGCTGGAGTCATGTCCTGGTGTGGATCGGACAAACACCCACACCCCTTCGAGGCAGTCTTGATGCACAGCTGGCTTTGTGAGTGGTGACATTAGAGGACAGGTTTCATTCCTTCTAGCGAGTCAACTTTGCTCCTTCTTTGTTCAGAAATGTATCAGAACCCTCCGAGCAGAATAAACCCAAGAGAGTGGCCTGACTTTAGCATGCCTCAATTTCCCACTCACAGCTGGTTCATTTTTCAGAGCCAGCTTCAATTTTCACCCTCCTAAAGCCCTCTCCCTGTCAGCCACCTTGCCTGATCTTTTCTTCCCCATCTCCTGAGTGGTCCAGGATTTTAGCTGTTGTCTGGTCCATGTAGAACAACATTATTCAGTGTCATCATCCACCCTGCCATCTCTGTAGCTGGTCTTCCCAGGGAGAAGGGCACGAACCTCGTTGGGAGATCCTTGTCTCTCTCCAGCCCTGACACTGTGGTGGCTGACTTCCATTGGGCCACTCTCCCATGGTGTCCTTGGGGTCAGCGAGTCATTGCGGTATGGTAATCATCATTCGCTTGTTGTCAGTTCAGCTAAGTTAGCATCCTTTGTATTGGGGCAGGACAGAGTTTATTTATTTCAGTCACCTTCATGCAAATCTCCCAGGAATGTATTTCTTGTGATTTCATTAACCTGAAGGCTAGGGTTAGATTTATCCCATGACACATTACATTTCTCAAATTATATATCGTTTGGAAACTTTGTGCTTTAATCTGGAGAAGACTATATGACTTTCACTCTCCTGGCCAGTCACACTCCCTTATCTCTTTTTTGCTATGTTTTCTTGCCTGGGGGGGAAAAACAGAAAAAAGATAAAAAAAGAATTAACACTGTAAGTTAGCAACACACAGCTAGAGGTGGGGTGACACTTACCTATAATCCCAGCACTCTGGAGACTGAGGCAGGAGGATCATGAGTTCAAGGCCAGCCTGGGCTTAGTGAGTTCAAGGCCAGCCTGAACTGCATAGGGAGAACCTGTCTCAAAAAAACAAAACAAACCAGACCAAAACAAAACAAATGGGCAAAGCACGTACAGAGAAAGGTGGAGCTAGAGTTGAGGATGGGAAGGAGGCAGCGGGAGGTGGGAGAAAGGCCGCATCCCAGAGGGAGAAAACCCAGCTTTCTACTGTATCCTGTTTCCTTGTCATTCAGTCTTCATTTTGTTCCTCTTTGTTATTATTTTAGATTTATTTCATATAAATCTAGTGAATATAAGTCACAATATCGATGAGGTGGGGACAAGAAAAAGCCTGCATAAGAAGTTTCGGGGAGAGAGAGAGAGAGAGAGAGAGAGAGAGAGATGTGCTGTATGTTACCTCACATGTGTTCAAATCTGGTGCCTAATCTTTGCTTTCCAAAAGGATTTGATTGAATTTCTAAGGGATTCAGGGGGGCGCATGGGTCATTCCCTTAAGTGAAGTTTTCTTGTCCATTGGTGCTGATCAAGTGGATTCTAATGATTTAAAGGGCTGATTTAGAAGCAATAGAGCTCTTTATTTTTTAGTTAAAAAAAATATTGCAGTAAAGGACGCATTGCCAGGAATCACCCTGGAAACACTTCGCTCGCTTTAGCACACTTATCCTATTGCTCTAGCTTCTCTCTGAAGCGGCTCTGGACGTCCTCCTTCATGAGTGACTTCAGGCGTGCTAGTGCGGCTACCTTGACATCCTGAGTGGAATCAAAACATTTGCATTTCATGGTCATTTTGACTTCGGGAAGAAGGTAACTGGACCCTAAGGACAGTCGAGAGCACGATTGGATCACGGGCAGGTCTGGGAGGGACGCGTCCCTTCCGTGTGCAGATGCCTTTGCGCGCAGGCTCCTCTTTCCTGCTCTCTCACTCTTCCTTTTCTACTCAGCAGCATAAGTCACAGCGGCAGTTACACGGCTGCTGTTTGCCAGGGGGATTCTGATCTCTCTTGCCATTTTGTAAGGTGGATCTTTCCCGTCTCTGAGCAGTGCTTCGTGATGCTTCTCTTTCTGGTCCCACCCTTTTTAGAGGAAATGTCATTTGTTGTGCTTTAATTACGCTGTCCCTTAGGGTATTCCAACCCCTTCCACTCGGAGGGATTTTAATACTTCCTCCAGGTATACCACATTCACCCGATTTCCCTCTAATCCCATAAATCTCCTTCCACCAGACCTTAATGCAGTGATGATTAGCTCTCTGTCTCTCCATTTTTCACAACATGGGGCTCTCCGTATAACTAACATCTGCATATGAGCAGCAACTACAACTGCCTTGAATTAGAAGGGATGGTGAGGAATGAGTCTTTGGTCAGCACCATTAAAAATAAACATCAGTTAAATGCAGTGCGCACCCAGCGTTAGATACCCTCTCTGCTTCCCTGGACCACACAAAGGGTGAAATCTGCACAAAACCTGAGATTGAGTTACTGTCTAGTAACCATGGTAATTTCTTACTTGTGACACATGTGCCCAGGCTATAAGTGATACTAGCATCAGTAAAATGCCCAAATTTGTCTGTACTACCATTGCAGCTTTCTGTGAATGTCAAATTATTCTCAGGTACAAAGTTAATTGAAACATCAAATTTTTAAAAAGTAAAAGAAGATTTAGAGCGAACATGTGAACACTTTTTATAGATGTAGTGGTAACACTGATACTTTTGGGGTGTACCAGTCCAGGATCATCTTGACAAGTGTAGGGTCTTTTGCTGGGGAGCAGGCAGGGAGTGGTAATTCAAGACTGTTATTTGAGATATCATAACAAGTTAACCAACAATCCGAACTTGAATTCTTCTGACATCTGATGATCTCAACCAACAATGAATGATAGTTATTCTTGCTAATAGAGTCAGTACAAATAATTCTTTATGGTAAAAGACACACCTCTGACTTTGAAGAAATTCTTTGCATTTGGAGTCTGTCCTGGTACTATCATTGGTTTTGGAAATACAGTGATTGAAGAGATGGGTTTTGGTAAGGTCCAGGCTGTCAAGAATTTTGCAGTCTCTTATTCTGATTGAGCTGATTGTTCAAATACAGTAGCCATGGATCATATGAGGTTTTCACAGTTAAAATTAACTAAAATGAAACAAAATTCAGTTCTGCAGTCACATTGGCCACATTTCACATGCTCTACAGCTGCCATATTGAAAGTCACAGATGGAAGAGCATTTTTGTTGCCACAGAATATTCTACTGGACAGCACTGCTCAAGACTACGGCCCTCCTGTTTCATGTCTGGGACATTCTGCCAGGACAGGCACTTGTCGAACAGAGCACAATGGATCCATGTTCTGACAGAGCATTTTTTTAAAATACCAAGTGAAGCCAGGTGTGTTGGTGCATGTCTATAACTCAGTGCTCTGAAAGGCTGAGGCAGGAGGACCACACATTTGAGGTAACGTCAGCAATTTAGTGACTTAGGCAGACCATATCACAGAATTAAAAGGGCTGAGGATGTAGCTCAGTGTGAAGGGCCCTGAGCTCAATCTATTGTACCCAGAGCAAATCCAACCCAGCCCAAACCAAACCAAACCAACCTCCACAAAACCCCAGGTGATTCCTGACCTAGACATTCATAAAGCTGAAGGAAATGGATGATGGGATATTAACTCTCCAACAGGACAAATTTTAAAAACACAAATCTAAAAATGGAATGGAGAGAGCAAGAGCGCAGAATGTGAATCAGGAGAGAAGGAAACATTATAAATATTTTTTAGGCAGAAATAGAAAGTTGTAAGTCATAGGATTTCACAAATTTTATGGTGTTTGGCAAGGGTCCCTTTGGACATGGCTTGACCTTGGCTGTGGTCCATGTTTATGGAATGATCTGGAATGCCTCAATCATTCAGCCTCTGCAGCTGGCACCCTTCATTCTGCGTTTGGGGAAGTGGATATTCCTAAGTCCTGTGTGCCTTGTGTGGGTTTATAGGATTTGTTTTCCTTTTCTAACACAACACTAGAGATGAATCTTTCACTAAGAGGTACCTTTTAGTAGGTGATAGGCTGTGTGGAAAAGACATTTTGTGATGAGTTCTAAGTAGGCTGTGAATTTTGTATCGCAAGGCATCAATTTATAAAGCTATTCAAAATATGATGAAGTCTCCATCTCCCTTGGATTGAGTACAGTACTGAGTTCAGAGCTTTCCAAGGGGTTGGAAAATTCCAAGTGTGGATTAGTGGGACTGGAAGCTTGTCCAGTCTGTCAGAGGGGTGGGAAAGAGTCATCTGGAGACCCTCTGGCTCTGCTTCTTACCATTGTGAGCAAAAATCTAGAGCTGCTGTCTTCACACTTATTGTCATGATTTATCTAAAGCCTTGTGCGTGCCTAGGTGGGCTTTTGAAAGGTGATTGGATTATGGAACTTAGCGTTGACTTGCTGTTAGGCGGTGGAGTCCGGTAGGAAGAGGTGGGTCACTGGAAGGTTTATTTTCCCCATGACTCCTCTGTTTTCTCTGTGCTTTCCGTCTGCCCTGCCTTCAGCTGTTTCTCCCCCACCATGCCCCTCTGCCATGCCATTCTGCCGCGGAGTCACTCTTTGTGGACTGAACCTTTATAAACTGTGAGTCAAAATAAACTTCTCCTTTTTTAATTTGTGGATGTTGGGTATTGTATCTCAGTGACAAGGAAATTTACTGCGTCACCTGTAAAATGGGACTAATGTGCATTTTGATGGCTTCTGAACCCAGTGTGACACAGACGTTTTGGGGCCCCCAGTGTCTCCTGTCTCTTTATTAGAAGTTGGAGTTTTAGCTGGCGCATGGCCACCCACATGAAGTCTACATTTTGCAACCTCCTTTGCAGTTGAATGTGACCCTGTGATTGTTTTGTCGCATGACAATGGACAGAAGTGCTATGTGGCACTCTGAGTTTATACTTTAAAGGGAGGACGGACCCAGCCTTCCTCATTCCTGCTTCCCAGGACATGGGTGTGGTGACAAGCTGGGAGTAGCCATCTTAGCCACGGGAAGGAGGCCATTTGTTGAGGATGGCAGGGCAGTAAGAGGGCTGGTACTGAGGTCCTCTGTACCGTTAAGCTTCCAGACCAGACATTGTCTTGAAACTTTCTTTCTCTCAGCACAAAAGCTATATCCCAACATGCCTTTGAGAGGTTCCTCCTCGGAACCTGCTTCTGGCAATGTGACCTCAGCTCATTGGTTCCACATTCTCTTTCTTTCCTGTCCCCCTTGTTTTCCCTCTGGGTAAAACTCACCCTTTCCTGGCTCTTCAGCACCCCACTTTATGTTATCACTCAGACTTTAAGGACTGTGCTGTGCTAATGGGTTGCTGCGTATCTCTCACAGGCAGTGGACATTTGGGGACCCTTGGGTGACAACTCAACATGTTAACAGGGGGAGTGCTGAGCACCACGGACCCATTAGTAGGAGGGGGCTGGGGTTCATGCCAAAGTCCCAGTGCTCCTCATGTGCACCCTGAAATGCAGAGCAGCCTTGAAGGCCACCTGTGTGCCTGTGTCTAGTTTAGAGAGTGGAGTGCAAGACTCCATGGTCTTCCTGGTCTCTGTGTGCCTGTGCTGCTTCTTTGCCTCTGCACAGATCTAGGGTGACATCTCTGGTACTGCCCAGGAGACTTCTTCCAAGTGTTTCCCAGTACCCAGCTCTGGGGAGATGAGCTGAAAAAGAGGGCAGCTCACTCTGGCTATGTGGGCAGAGCCCACAAGTAAAGATGGTCACTGACCCCCAAGTCCCTTCCCAGGAGACTGACGCCTTTAGCTGGGCTGCTGGTTCAGGCACACAACCTGCACCTTTGCTTTGAGGACAAGTAGGAAGAGAAAAGGTGACAGCCAGTGCTAGCATGTTTTCATCTGCAGGGAGACAAGGACACATGTGTCACTGGAAGCATGTCTCTTAAACCTCACTTTGTAGCTGCAGGGAAGTATGGTGGTTTTGCTTGTGCTTTTGGTTTTGGCTGGAGTCAGGTGGGGTTAATTTCCCTCCACCCTGGTTCACATTCATCATGAGAAGAAGAGAGACGCTTCAGGAGGAAGGAGAGAAGAATTAGAACTATATTCACTATGCCACATCTGGGTCACGGGAGGAGATTAAACATGTAAGTGACGCCCATGAACTTGCACGCTAGAACAACCTAACATGCATTTCCCTTTTTCCAACTTTTAATAGTGAGCAAATACTTTTCAATTCTGAAACATAGTTCAGGCTAACAGCTGGTAAACCCTGAATCATTATTCCTTGGCACCTTTGCCCTCAAATTGGATAAAGCAGGTGTGTTCCTAAGGACAACCACTACCTCTCCAATGAGCAGCAGTTTTTGGATAACAGGACAGCGCTGGAAGCAGGCTTCAGGCTCTGCGTCCTGACCAGGAGGGGCAGGCCCGGGTGTTGTCACAGCCATCTGTTGCGGCCTGTAATGCATGAGCACATTAGCACATGGCCCGCCAGCAGCCTCAACATTGTTCTGCCTCTGTTCGAGCAGCCCACTCAACAAAGGGCCAGTTTTGCATTTGGGACAAATACAATCACTGAGGATTCTTTTTTTCTTTCTCTCTCTCTTTTTTTTTCCATACTTAATGTTAAGATTTGCACTGGCTGTCTGAATCGGACAGTTGTGGCCACCCATCCCACCCGCTCTGATAGTGTTGTCATTCTGTTTGTGGCATTGACATGGATGGTTTGTGGGAGCCACGAATTTGCCAAGAGACGTTTTTTGCTTTCAGATATGCTCCTCATTAGAAAGAGTCATCTGGCTGAATACTTGTATTTTTGGTTTTCTAATCCAAGGAGTTGGCCTACTGAAGGATTAGAACAAATTGTCCAACCACAAATCCACTTATCTTTTATTTTTACATTCTGTGATACTGGGGGTACTGAGGAGGTACTGGAGTTACTGAGTTACAGCCCCAGCTGTTTGAATTCTTTTTTTTTTTTTTTTTTTGGTACTGGGGATGAAACTTGTGACCTTGCCCTTGCCAGGCAGGCACTTAAACCACTGAGCTAAATCTCCAGCCCCTGTTTTAATTCTTTAGTTTGAAACAGAATCTCACTAAATGCCCAGATTGGCTTCAAACTTATGATCCTTCCACCTCAGCCTCCCAAGTAGCAGAGATGACCACTCTGCCAGGCTGAGTCATTTAATTTTAAAAGCAGTCTTGTGTCTTTGGGTCTTACCTCATTACTGTGTTCAAAGACTACCCAGTGGATCTAAGGAAGCAGCTTCCGTTCACAGGGGAGAATGTTATACTTTGAGCTTTAGTAGATTTGTTGATCCTGATTATTTCAGAAAAGCCCTTATTTGCTCCTTGCCTCAGGACCAATCTGAGCTCAGATTTTGTTGGTGTTTTCTCATGCAGATATCCCACTGATGCTTTGGGTTTGTTCTATTGTTGTTCAGTAGCAAAATTCATCTTCATTCATTCATTCCATCTATTCATTCATTCATTCATTCATTCATTCAGTGAATGTTTATTGAGCACCTAGTATTTGTTGGGCTCTGATTTACATCCCACCAATTATCAGGATGGACAAAGATCTCTGTATTGTGGAGCTCCTTATCTAGTGGAGATGATAGATAGTAAAGAACAAACTTAAAACAGGATAGAGAAATGGTTGACTAGAGAAAACAAATGAAAATACCACGATCAGTTTGAAGCAATGTAAAAGAAGAAGGTTAAGCTAGGATCTCAGTTAACTCAGCTTCTGTACTCCAAAAGGAAATGTACTCCCTTGAGATAATGGTGCCTTTCCTACATGAAAGTCCCCTCTCAAGTTCAACCTCAAGCAGAATAGACCATTTTATTTCTCCCTTCCATTCATGGCAGGTTGCAAAGCTTTTAAATGCTAAGAAATGTATTTCTTAAGTATGTTCCTCTGTGGGTTTCTAATTGGCTCAAAGCAAGACACTGGTTAGTGACCTTCAAATAGGCATAGTGTGTTTGTCACCATGGAGTCTCCTCTACACCTCCCCATGTGTTAAATGTATGTTGAATAAAAAGTCGAGAGCATACAGGATAGTGTATGATCAAGTTGAATGTGGCTCAGTGGTACAGCAGTTGCCTAGCATGTGCAAGGCCCTGAATCCCATCCCAAGCACTGAAAAAAAAAAAAAAGAAGAAGAAGGAAAAAGGTGACTCTTGAATATATTGTGATGGAGATCCATGGGTACTTCAAATTATTTGGCCATTTCATTTCCAAGTCACAACAGGAGAATCTGGCTGGATGTAGGAGAAGGAGAAAACTCAGACAATATTCCCTTCTTCAGCCAGGCTTCTCGCTGCTTCTGCCTAAGGCCCAAAGGTGCAGGCTCATCAGGGCGTGTGGTATAAGTCCTAGCACATGTGTTGTTGTGGGGCCCTTGACACAGGCTTGTGGCAGGTGAGAGAGATGTCGTGTTTTTGTCCACTGGTTGTATGGAGGCTTTTAAGGTTGCACCAAGTCACAGGGGACCATAAGTTGAAACAGCATTTGTCAACTTTCTCACTAGATTGAAGTCCAGAAAGGTCAAACAACTCACCTGAGGATACCCAGCCTGTCCAGACATTTAGATACTTAAACTCCTTGTCCAAGCCACCTCCTCACCATCACAGGTCTCATTCAAGGACCTAAGAAGTTACTCAAAAGCTAATGAGACAGATGAGTGGATAAACAAAGTGTAGAATACTGACCATTTATGAGAAAGAAAATGTGTTAGTACATACATGTTACACTGAGGATGCACCTCAAAAACATTATAGTAGGGAAAAGAGTCACATATCTATGATTCCATTGATTTGGAGCAGCCAGTAACTCCACAGAGACAGGAAGCTAGGGCAGAGATGGGGAGAAACTGCTTACTAGGTACAGGATTTGACCTTGCGATGAACGTGTTTTGGAACTAGATAGGCATGGTGGTTGCACAACTTTATGAATGTTAGATGACTTTGACCTTAAAACAGAAAAATAGTGCATGAGATCAGAGCTAGTAGGTTAAACCTACTAGCTCTAAAGGTGGGTGATGACAGCTGGCACATTATGGGACTGGGGACTAAGGCCTGATGCTGCCAGCAGAGGGGGTGCTGGGAGGAGAGGGACAAAGAGGGTAAGCCCAGCCCCAGGGACACGGCATGGGACGGGGAGGAGGGGCAGCCTCCTGGCTGTCCTAGTCCTTGGGCTCCCTACCCCTGCCGTGGCAGTTGTCTGCCAGCGTCTGTCCGCCTGGGCTGCCCTAAGTCACTTCCTTCCTGTGCTGGCTGAGGGCACTAGACTTTGGTGTCTTCATTAGCACTGCCTTGGCCTGAACAGCCTGGAGCCGCCTTAGCTGGGGGAGGTGGGGAAGCCCCAGCCCAGGGTCCAGGAGGCCTTGTGCACTACAAAGAATGAGGAATAGGGGCCTTATCCTGTGCTGGAGTTTGGGGGGTGTAAAGTCTGGAAAGAGTTCATGACTACTGCAAGCCGCTCTTGGGGTCCTGAGGTTGCAGATCCTTTAGGGTGCTGCAGAGCACTTCAGAGGGTAACAGACTCATCGTGCCTCGAAGACTTTCCAGGGGTCTGATGGGATGGCACCATACCATCACTCGCACTTCTGCACCTCAGAATGCTCTGTGTGCCCAGGCCCAAGTTCCCCTTTAACCGTGGCACCCCATGTAGACAGTAGTATCATCCCATTTTGCAGATGAAGAAACCAAGGCTCAGAAAGCCCATATCTCTCACCCAAGGGCACACAGCTGGCACATCCCAGCCAAAGCATTACACCTGCCCACAGCCAGCTGCCCTCTAATGGTCTCCATGTGATGGGCTTCACAAGACCTACACATTCCTGGCTAGTTGAGTGGAGATGGCTCAGATGTGGGGTTCAGATGCATGTTGGGCAGGCCTCGGGACCCAGAGCATCCATTTACAGTTGAGACCAGGCAGCAAGTGGCTCCTAGGAGTTTCCTTTTACTCTGCACAGCAACACAACTATTATGCACTGTTATGAATGAGTCTATTTACATAAGAAAGAGACTCAAGGAGGTCTTGTCATGTAACCACCACTGTCGTGTAGAGACCAAGTCCAGATCCAGCTACTAACTGCCTCATCGTCTCAGTGTTCGCCATCCATACAGGATTCTGGGGGCTTTAGGATCCTGTCTCATCCCCCATACTCTCCAAGTCCCCCCATCCCTCAGCCCCCTGTTGATTCTGACTGTATCATTCATTCATTCATTCATTCCTTTTTCTGACCCCTTGTATCTAGCAGGTACTGTACAAGTCCAAACACAAAGGCATCCAGCCCGTTTCTACTCTGGGGAGGTCTCACAGCCCAACTTCTTTCCAGAACCATCTACACCTGCTTCAAGGGAGGCTATTAAGTTCCATTTGTGTACCAAGGTGACACCCAGTGCTATTCTCATGCCACACTCTCCTGCCAGCTAGGGGCTCTCAGGACCTCTGTTCCCAGGTAGACCAGGGAGCCCTCACTCATATTCTAGGTAGAGTCTGATTGACCCAGGGTGCACTGGAGGTCACTCTACTGACTCCATTCTATTGTAGAGGAAAGTGAGGCTTAGATCTAGCATCACACAGCTTCGGAAAGGCCATTCCAGCCCTGTCTCCAAGACAAGAAGCTACTGCCAGGGAGATTCGAAGGTGAAGGTGGAAGGCTTGCTTATGACAGTTTCCTCGTGTCTTTGGCTACTAAGAGGAAGGCTCAGAGCCAGGCTGGTCTGGGAGGACTGCAAGGCCAGAAATTGGACACATTCCCGGCTTTCAGGTGAGCCCAGCCACCCACAATAACGACTTCTGCTTCACAGCGGCCCCAGGCTCAGCAGGGCCAGCACACGTGCAAGCATGAGTGTGGGTGGTCTGTGGGTGCAAACGTGGGCCTGTGAGCCCGCGTGCAGGATCCTGGGCATGGACTCAGGCTGGTGGACATGGGTTCATGTCCCCCTTGGTGTTTGGCCCCCGCAGGATTGTCAGATCTCTGAGGGTTTGCATGCTGCGCCTCTGGGAGATTGGGGGGGACTCCACCCCCTCCCTCAGACAGTGGCCCCAAAGCCACACAGCCTTGCCGTCTCCCCAAAGGGGCGGGGAGGTCCAAGGCAGAGGCTCCATCCCTCCACGTGGGTCCTTGCTGGCCAAACGAAGGAGCCTGAGTCACCGCCCCTCCCAACCCGCGCGCAGCCCCCTTTAGCTTCACCCTACGCGATCCAAGAAGCAAGGGACCAAGAGGCCAGCTGCGCGCAGTTCCAGGCAGGCGTCTCCCAAGCAGTTTAGGGAGAGCGCGAGGAGGTGGCTCCAGGAACCCAAATAAAGACAGAGCCTCCAAACCCAGACCCCTGCCAAGTGATCCCGGGGGGACAAAGACGGTCTGGGGTCGTGGGAGCGGAAAGTCCGTGGGCGCCCTAAACCTGCCGGCTCATGTGCGGGACCTGGGCAGGTTCCCGGAGCTCGCACTCGAGTCCCCGCTTTGCGCGCGGTGCCGCCCCAGCTGGCGCAGGTCCCCGCCGTTTGCTGCAGGAGGTTTAGTTTGGACCCCTCGCGCAGGGCTCCTGAGAGGCAGAACGCACAGCGGGCTGGGAGGTGCGGCCGGCAGAGTCGGGCTTTGGCCAGATCGCAGCTGTCCGGGCGGTAACGAGGGTCCCTAACGAGCTCACCTGCCCCGCGCCTGTCCGCCACCCGCGCAGCGCGCCATGCGAGCCCGCTAATTGCCAAAGCCGGTCGTCACCGCCTGCCCCCCAGATGAGGGCGTTGGGGACAGATGGGTTCCAGGCACCGAGGGGGAGCGCTAAGAGCGTCCCTGAAATCTGGCAGGGGAGTCAGGTGGAGGCAGCAGCGCCATACGGGAGAATTCCCCAGTCGGCAGCTAAGGCAGGGCAGAGGCTGCTAGGGTCCCAGCGGGGGCCTGGGTGTGGGATAGGGGGCCCCTTGGATATGGGCTCTGTGGCGCACTCCTGCACCAAGACCTTGTGGCTTCCATTTCCTGGCTGTGCTCCTGAGCCAGTCACTTGCCATCTTTGGGGCTCAGTTTCTTCGCCCATAAAATGGGATCAGAGTAACACCTAAAAAGTTGCCGTGAGAATCCAGAGATTGACACCTAACACGGAAGCCATGCCTCACAGCCACAAACCTTCAGTAAATGTTGGCTGATTTCTCCCCTAGCCTCCTTACTGAGATCCTGAACTACAGGGGTGTGTGTGGGAGGGGCTCTCTCCTCCCAGCTCTGCTGCATTTGCTTCTTACTACACCCCACCCCATAACCATGTAGCCATATAGCAATAACTCAGCCCCTCGGTGAGAACTGCCAAGCTAAGCCCTGCTGTTCGGGGTCCCTCCCCTTGGGGAGAGCACAGGCCTGGGTGTTTCCTCTGTGAACAGCCAGCCTGATTCTGGTGTCCCTCTCAGGTCTGTAGGTGGGGACCTAGAGGTGGGGTGGGAGATTCTGTCGCCTCTAAGGTGTCTTGAAACTCTCCTGCAGCACCCTTGCTAAAGACTCTATGGCCACTACTTGTACTAAGTGAGTGGCAAAGGGAGATTCGGCATAAATCATAAATACAGGGATGGGGACTTAAAATGAGAGGTGGGCTACATGGGCTACTTCTCAGCCTTCAGGGTAATCCAGGCAGCATCAAGCGTTTCCTTAGGGGAGGGAGAGGTCACACCACCAGGTGGATTCTGCTCTAAAGGAATGGTTCTCTGGTGTCAGGAGAGATTTATTGGTGAGAACATACAGAGGACTTTAGGGTGCAACAGAGCCGTGAGCTCTGTACTGGTTCCAGTCTGGGAAAGAGAAGGGGCTGGTCCTGCATGGGTGGCTGCAGGAGCCAGATCCTTGACCTGGCTTCGTCCTGCAGCCAGGGTCAGAGGTGAGGGCCTGGCTGGGAGATTATGACACGTATGAGTTGCAGCTGTGTGCTCCCCACAAAAATGCACACTGGATTGTAAGTTTTTTTCACCCCTCTGCTTACTGTCCCTGGGATGGAAAATTCCAATCCTGTGGGCATCAAAAGTACCCACCCCTAGAGTGAGTCCTCCAATACTAAGTCCAGGGAGGTCACTTTTCCTGTGACTCCTGCTCATCTGGGTGAGTAGGGAGGAAAGAGGTAGGAAATAGAGTCCAGCACTAGAAACAAATCTCCTGGCTGCTGCTTCCTGGGGAACAATCATTGATCCCCAGTGCCAGGCAGAAAGCACCTTGGCTGCTTCCCTTTCCTTCCCTTCTTTTAGTGGGGAGCCTGCCCCCAATCAAGGGCCCACTCAAGTCCAAGTAATTTTGAAGTCTTCTTTTCATGGCTCATGGAAGCCAGGCTGCTGGCCTGAGGCCTCCATCCCTGGCCCCACCAGTTCAGGGCCACCCTACCTAAGCAATCATCTGCCCTGCAGTGCACAGTGCATTTCCGGTGGTGCCTGGGGGTGCCCAGGTCTCACAGTGGAGATGGGGCTGGCTGGGCTGTGCACAGTTTAAGCAGATTGCTGGGGTAAGTGGGGGTGCAGAGTCTGGGCACAGCCCTTCCTTTGGCTGAAGTTGCTGAAAGCTTGGGGACCCACATGGAGGGGAAGACTTGATGTATTTCCTTTTGACAACCATCCCTCTATACTATGTGAATGCCCTGCACACCCAGAGTCTGCCCAGGCGTAAGCCCTGGCTTGCTGTGGAGATGAAACTGCCACCGCAGCCAGTCCCCTATCCCCAACTTGCGGGTTCTTGGTTCCACTGGTAGGATCTCCAGCCTCCCCACACTCCCTACAGGGTCTGTGACTGGAGCTGGCCTGGTTTCGAACTCTTCACAAGTTTACTACATTTCAAATGAGCTTTCAGAATAAACACGATGGGACTCCACCCTGTCCTCCTCCCATCTGCCTCTGTGTCTCTAGGCTCACTCTGTCTCCGGCTCCCCTGCATAGCCAGCTGTTCTGCCTTTCCCAACCCTCCTTAGCCTTTGGAAAAAAGTGCCCAATTTCTGGGTGCCTGCAGTTAAGGGCAGTGCCGTCTTGGAGCCAGGGCACTGACACTCTCAGTCCCAAGTTAGACACCCTTATGTGGGCTGGGCTCAGGGCCTAGACACAGTAAATGGTTTTCAATAGGAGAAATCTCTACCCCAAGTTCCAGCATCTTCTGCTGATGGCCACTAGAGATGTACGTGGCAAAGGCCAGGAAACTCTATGAGCCATGCCAGGCTGTCGTTTCAGGAGGTGCATTCCTGGGCCAGCTCTTGGGCTGAGGGCCTCTAGCGGCATTGGTCCTTGCCCTTGATTGGGACAGAGGATGCTTTTTCTTACTTCTACTCAGAATCTTCTTGAAGATCCATATCCTAAATTTGCATTGCAGTTCTGGGTGGTGAGCAACCCAACGGCTGCTGGAAGACAGAAGGCCCAGGAAAGGCCAAAGTGCCGTGCCCACGTTGGAGAACCTCACCCATTCCAAAGGGTCCTCAGCACCTGGCACTCTGCAGTTCCTGACAAGGTGGACGCTGGGAGAAGGTTGTAGAAAGCACAGAGAAAGGATAGAAGAGTTCCTCGGCCCCCACCCAATATTCCTACCACGCTTTGTGCCCAACTAGCATCTCTATGGCACTCAAGGCATCTGGCTCCCAGCAAAAGCCAAGCAAATCCTACTCCGAAGCGAGCAGAGAGGAACCCAACCCAGGCCAAGAGGACCCCCAGCACCCGGACCCCTATTGAAGAAGCCCTGTCAGCAGGCCCAACCTGCCACACTCCGGGAAGCATATTTTCAACCTTCAATTAGTTCCATCGTCACTAAAGAAAAGGAAGTTCTCAAACCAGGTGCCGGCAAATAAACGCAGGGGTGATAAGCAAATTGTGATAAACACCCGCCAGGAGAACGTGTGTGCAAATGCGGAGAGAGGGATGTGAAGGGAACAGGATAATCAACCCTCTTAATCCCTCTCCTGAGCAAACCCACAAAAATGGTCCCCAAGCCCTGCCCCAAGGAGTCACACCCTTCCCCATCCACTCACACAGATGCAAAAATGCCTGACTGACTTTACGTTTTATTTAAAATCCCAACACTTGATCATTTATTTCCTTTTTCTGTAACCAAACAAGTAATAAATATTATTTAGCACTTTTCTTTTTCTTTTTTCTTTTCTTTTCTTTTTTTTTTTTTTTTACAAAAATAAAACAGATGATACACTCTGCAAGGGACAGCTGGATCAGAGGTGGGATGTCACGCAGCAGCAGAGGCTGCAAAGCCCGGACTGCAGCGCAGGCTGCGCCCCGGCGGCTTGCAGGGACGCAGGCAGCACGTGGGAGAGTTTGCCATTTGTGTTAAACGTGGCAAAAAAGAAACCCCAGAGAAAACCAGCGCACCCTCCGATGGGGCCGGCAGTCATCACGTGAGCAGACGGCTTAGCATCGCGCACTTACCTCATCCTTGCTATAATATTTACACGTCCAGAAAGGATTTTTAAAAAGCCAACAGAACCCTCAAACTATATTCACATCGACTTCCTTTTCCTTCTGTCAACGCAACGGCTGTCTCCAAACGGGTAAGAAACAAGATCGCCTCGTACTCCCGACGGAAAGAAGGGGGGAAAGGCGGTTTCTATTTTAAAATAATACCTAAAAACAACTGCTTCCTCCCCCATATCGGCAGTTTTGCATTGTCACACTCCACAAGTGGTTCTAGTCTGAGCGGCTATAAAGCTCGCTCATACTGTTGGAAAACAGAAACATCCACAGATTTATTGGAAACAAACAAACAAACAAACAAACAGCCCAATTCAACAGGAGAGACCGGAGGTGCGGCCACAGTTCTGAGGTGGTGCGGTGTGCCCAGATCCGGAAATCGGAAATCCCACACGACCCTAAGTGCTTTAGGTACAACCAACACCAGCTTGCAAATAACTCATCGCCCCGGTCCTGGGCCAGCGACAACCTTCCACGGCCTGAGGTCGCCTCTGCAGGACTCAGAGTCTCCCACCCGCCTAGAAGGAAGGAAGGAAGGAAGGAAGGAAGGAAGGAAGGAAGGAAGGAAGGAAGGAAGGAAGGAAGGAAGGAAGGAAGGAAGAGAAAGTCCGAACGTGTCCCCTACCCTCCACCCGCCACGGAGCGCTGCCCGAGTCCGGGAGTCAAGCCACGTTAGCGGGGAAACTGCAAGTTTGCAACTCCTTCCTGGGCGTGGGGAAGAGGAATTTCGGGCAGGGGTGCAGATGGTGGTGCCTTTTTACAAAGTGTCCCCCGGACCCGGGCGGTTCAAAGCCAGAGGGCTCCAGGAAGTCCTGGAGAGAGTGCGCCTCTCACTCCTCACTGCTCTGTGCGTTCCCAAGACTGTTCGGGGGGCCGGAGCACCCGCCAACACCCACCCACACCCCACGCACCCGCGCCCTCCTATTTACGAGCTCCTGAGCCCGGCGCCGGGCAGTCCTCGCTCCTTTGCTCCCTCGCGGCCTCCGGGCCCCCCTCGCTCGCTGGCCGGAACGCGCGGGCAGGCGCCGGGGCTCACTTGGCGTCGGTGGTCAGGCGCGGCAGGCTGCCCGCGCCCATGGCCGACACGTGGTGATGCGGCGGTGGCACCTGGCACATGTTGCACGGGCAGGGCATGCCGCCCCAGTGCTGGAAGCCGCCGCTGCCCCCGCTGCCGCCGCCGCCACCCCCCAAAGGGGTGGCCGCGGCCGCCGACGGAGACTTGAGCAGGCCGTGGGGAGGCCGGATGGAGCCCACGGACGACAACCCGGAGCCGGGCAGCGAGGCGCTGGACACTGCGGCGGCAGCGGCCGCAGCGGCGGCGGCGGCGGCGGCGGGCGGCAGGATGGGGTGGTGCACGGCCGGGTGGTGCGCGGCGTGAGCGGCCGCAGCAGGGTGCGCGGTGGCTGCGGGCAGCGGCGCCGAGTGCGCCAGGCCTCCGCAGGCCGAGGGGTGGAAGCCGGCGTGGTGGCCGCCGTAGATCTCGCTCACCAGTCGCTTCATCTCCTCCAGCGAGTTGGTGAGCATGAGGATGTAGTTGCGCGCCAGGAGCAGCGTGGCGATCTTGGAGAGCTTGCGCACGGAAGGGCCGTGTGCGTACGGCATGACCTCGCGCAGGCCGTCCATGGCGATGTTCAGGTCGTGCATGCGCTTGCGCTCCCGGCTGTTGATCTTGAGGCGCAGTTGCTGCAGCTCCGGCTCGGTCATCTGCTTCTTGTCCTTCTTGGTGGACGACGCGGCCGCCGCCGACGTGGATGATGAAGTGCTGGAGGAGGACGACTTAAAGCCACCGCCACTCAGCTTGTCCCCAGGATGCGTGCCCGCCGCGCCCATGGCGCCGCGCAGCTCAGCGCCCAGCTCCGGCGGGCAGTCGCTCGGCGTGGACGAAGACACGGTGCCCCCGGTGAAGCCGCTGCCGCTACTGCCCTTGCTCCGGGCAGGCAGGAAAAGGTCATCGGGCTCTGGCGACGACGGGCGACTGGACACCAAGCTGGCATCCGAGTCCATGGCCCCGGGGAATAGTCGCAGCTTTAGTGGCAGGGTCTTTGCTCCCAGGACCCTCAGAGCTTCCAGAAAGACGGGGGAGGGGGAGAGAGACAGAGAGACAGAGACGGGGGGGGGGGTGATTTTAAGTGAGACAGAAAAGCCGCTCCCTACTGCACCGAAGCGCAAGGTCCAGGCGCGGTGCTGGTCGCTCTGTTCTCGGTCCCTCCTTCCAGCAGCACTCAGGTAGGCATAACGAATCGTTTTTTTCCTTCCCTGCCACCCACCCTGTGCTCTTATCTACAGGTTGGATCAGGACCCCCGAGTGACCGACCATCTGAGAGGGGAATCCTGGAGGTTTTGTTCCTTCCCTTAAGCATGGGGAGGCTGGGTCACCAGGGCTGGAATAACGGAGAGCGAAGAAGCGCTTTTCTCTGGGGAGTGTGGACATCTAAACAGAAGACTGTTTCCTGGGTTCCTCAGACCCATCCACGTTGTCTCCATCGACACCGCGAATGATAAACACGCGCACCCGGCGCCGGCGCGCGGGGCCCGGATTCGGGGTGCTGCGTGCGTCTGGGGCAGTGGGCGCTCGCCCCTGGCCGGGACTTGCGCTGAAGGAGCTGTCGTGGCCCTGACTGCTGGCTCGGGGCAAAGGGGATGCTGCGGTGAGAATGAGAAGCCGCGGCGGGGCATCCCCGTAGGGGAGCATCCTGGGTCGCAGCCTAAGTGGGGGTGACGTTCCCTGCTATCTAGGCTGAGGCTGCGGGGGGCGAGGGCGGGAACACTTACTGCGGATTCAATTTTAGGAACTTGCTCGGCAAAGCCTTAGCGGAGATCCTGGCGCCCGGCGCTGGAGTGCCGCGGATCTAAAATGAGCATCCGCACCTTTCCGAGCTCCCAGGGCTTTTATAGCCCGGTGTAGGCGGCGACGCCGCCGGCGGTGGCGGAGCGGGGGCGGGGAACAATGTTTGTGTCCTGGAGGGGCGGCCGCGCCAATGAGCGGGGCTCGCCGGAGGGGCCGGGGAGCTGATGTCATCCGGGCTCAGTCCGCTCAATGAAACCGGCCGGCACACGCCTCCTCCCCGCGCACGACCAATGGGCGCCCGCGCTCGCGAGCTTCTTGAGGAGCTACTGGAGGAGTCGCGGAGGTGAGAGGCGAGGGGGCGGAGCAGGGTACTCGCGAGGGGCACGGGGAGGGGACCCCGCGCACCGGGACCGGGGGCAGAGGGAACTTCGTCAGGTTTCCGAAGAAATAGGGTCACAGCATAGTCAGGCTGGGGGACGCGGTGGACCGGGGACTCCACCAACCGTCCTGACGCCGGACGCAGTTGGGTCTTTTGGATGTCGCAGATAACCCTGGCTACCCAGGGGTCCAGGCCGCGGTCTCCTCTCTAGCTTTCGCTCTCCCTCTCTCCGGTTTCCCGCCGCTTGTCTTCTCGTCGTGGGTTCCATCTACACGCGAGAGCATTTAGGGCCACACGTGTCACGGATAGTCACGCACAACGCCCCCACTTTCTTGGCGTCCTCCATGCGCGTGTAGGAGGTCGCCGCAGCTCCGCGCACAGGCGGTGGCGCCCTCAGGTGGGGGCCTGGCCCTGCGGGCAGAGGCCGGGGAGGGGAAGGGAGGACCGGCCACAGGAACCGTGTTTTGAAAGAAATTACAACTTTTCACAAAGTTGAGGAGGGTGTGGGCGCAAGGACGAATTATTTTCGTGCAGGAACCGCATTAACGAGAGCGCCCGCGGTGGGGGCTGCCTGCAGTTAGACACCCCACCTCGTATCCTCGGGCCCACGATCCTATGTTCTGCACCACCCTTACGACCGTCTCTAATTCAAGGGCAACTCAGGTTTGCAAAAAGAGAGGTCTCAGGCCTGCGCGAAGGGCGCTCTCACCCTGGGCCGAGGGGCGACTCTGAATCTTTCCCAGTATCCTAGGGATACACTGTACTGTTTGTAGCCTTTCAAACCGACATGCCGTGGATCGCGAAGAGTTAAAGTGGAGCAGGGCCCAGGTAGTCCAGAGGTATCTAGCATTCACCCATTTTACAGATGGAGCAATCGACTGTGCCTACGGTGGAGCTCTGCTCGGAATACGGCGCTGAGGTAGAGGCTGCAGCTTGTCTGGTCTCCCTTTCTCCTGAGCTGCACTTTTGATGTCCATAAACTTCCTATGCAAATCTGAGACGCAAGCTCTTCAACACACACACACACACACACACACACACACACACACACACTCAGAGCCCCAATCCTCTCTGGTTACCTCAGTTGTTTGGCAACTCGTCGTGTACTTAGGTAGATCCTACAAACAAGCAAGCAAGCAAACACACACAGTAATTGGTTTTGATATAGCAAAGTTACAAAACCAACAGATAGGAAAACCCAGTTTATTGCTCCTAGCTCCTCTGGCTCCCTCCCTCCTTCCTCAGAAAGCCCAGCGGGTATTTTAGCCTTTGCCCCAGACTCGTGCCTCCTGGAGCATTATTTTCCAACCCGTGTGTCTCCCAGCTGGCTCTGCAGCCATCCGTTAAATATGTATTTAAAACACGAAGAACTGAAGCGTGGTGATATGTCGTCTAACGGCTACAAGGGTGACCCGTAACCGTTCAGTTAGCAGAATCTGTCACCCAGAGGGACCAAGCAGGGAGCTGGGGGTGGGGGGGTGGAGCCGGGAGTGGGGAGGCGCTCTCCTTTGAGGATCGGCCTTCGGGGTCGCGTCAGGCGCGGGGAGGAAGTGCGCTGAGCCGCTCTGCGGGGCGCGGGCTGGGGCGTGGAGCCCGCAGCCTTGCGGCTAAAAACGCCTGGCGCCCCGCGCTCGCGCCTCCGGCCCGTCCTAACGCCGGCACGTGCCCGCCAGTCCCGGATCCTTCTTTTGTTGCTTCCCACTTGGGTCTGTCCTGCGTCCCTCTGTCGGGCGGTCTGCGACAGAGCCTAGTCAGATATTCTTTATAAGGCTGGAGTTGGTGGCCCGGCTGAAAGTCGGGGGCTCGCCTGGAAGCCAGAGTCCCGGGAGGGAGGCAGCTGGCTTGTTCTTCGCGTCCCATCCCAGGAGCCCCTAAGAATGTTTCGCGCCCCAGCCTGTGCCACCGAGTTGAGACTGCGGTGGCAGCTGGGGAGGGGGCGTGAGGCGGCAGCCCGCGGTCCTCTCCCCCACCTTCGGGAAATTCCTCCTCCCGGGTGCCTCCCTCCGCCACTTCCTCTGATCTCCACAGAGCTGCTAGGGAGGTGAGAGCCGTGTGGATGCCCCAGGCTCTTATAGCTCAGAGAAAATCCGATTGCCGGACGCCTCTCCTTGTGTCACCCCCACCGCTGGTAATGGGACACTAGACGGGGCGCCCCGCGATTGTCCTTGTGCACCCTGCAGGCGTCCCGGGAGCTGGTCCTAGTCCTGCGCCTGTGCCTGGAGTGCGCGCCCTGGCCGCGTCCTCTGCGGCCACTCGGTTCCCACCAGCGCGCGGCCCGGGCCGCCGTCCCTTCCCGAGGAAGGAGTGCGGACCTGCCGATGGTGATCGCCCGGGCTCCGGGGATTCCGGCCTGGTCCTGGCATCCTGGAGCTGTTGGCCTTCGCCGTCAAAACGGAAGACGTGTTTCTCTCTTTCCTTTGTGTTTCCCTCGCACAAAAGGCCGGGTGCGCGTCGGGCTGGCCCTCGCTCGGGCGGCCGTCTGGTGGGCTGGGAGAAACCCGTGCCAACGGCCGGGCGGGCTCGCTGGGGCTCCGGGGCGCAGACCTCCCACCGCTTCCCGGGTGCCTCCCGGGCCGCTCTGGACCGCCCCTTTCTTTTCCTGGAGTTCCTGCTCGCTTTCAGGCTGGGTCTCCGCCTGCCTGCCAAGGAGAGCAACGTTTTTGCGCAGAACCTGCCAGGGGTGGGGGTAGGAGGCACTAGAAAGGAAAAGGAAAAGGAAAAAAGCTATTTCAGCCTTCTTCACTTCTGTTCCGGAAATCAGGAGGGTTGCAGAGGCAGCTTTTGGGCCTAAATGTAGCCGTGGGGCTTTCTGGAAGTCAGAACCCTCAGACAAACTGCGCGTCTTCCTAGCAAACTCAGCTCCCAGGGCTGCCCAGCCACGCGGATGGCCAGAGCCCCGCGCTCAGAACGGGTCCCTGCACGCGGCAGGTGCTGGGTCAACACTTCCAAAAGAGCACACACATGCAAATGTGCGTCGGCCGGCCTGAAGCGGGACTTGTCCAACACGTGTAGATGTGATCAGCGTGTCTTGTGTGTTCAGTCGGTGTGCACAATAAATCGAGAAGTCTGCAATATGGATTGTGGGGTGCAGGGGAGCCTTCGGGAAGACGGGGCCGGTATTGCTGTTTCATGACAGCTGTCACCACTTAGCAGTGACCTGAGCACTGCCAGGCATTTAGCAGGGTTGACAGATTTTTCATTTGATTTCATCTCTCACTGGCCCAGAGGGATGGTTACTCTCCCTTGACAGAGGGAGAAACTGAGGCTGAGAGGGGCGTGGTCATTGCTCTAGGTCTGGAGATCCCAGGAGGGGTTTCAGGGAGATTATGAGGTAGGAGGCGCTAGGGAAGGTGGTGGTGGAGAGGTCTCCAGTCTTTCCCTCAGGCCTTACTCATCAAGTAGGTTTCTAGAAGCTACCTGAGCTCTAAGAATGTGTCACAGTCAAGTGGGAAGGGCCAGCTCATGCCTGCTCCTTGCCCTTGTATTTTCTGTGTTCTGCTGTCACTGTTGACCCAATCTTGAGGCCTCGGGATCCCAGAGTCCCTGCCCTGCCCAGTTTAGGTTTGCTACCGGCTGAGCTTGAGCTAGGAGAGAATTACTGGAGCTTGGAAAAAGAAGTGCTGCTCAAAAAAGTAGCCCAGCAAAGCCCAAACTAACACCCCCAACCCCTCTTAGAGATCACTCTCCTCTCCCTGTAAGCAGGAGACAGCCATATACCCCAAAGATTGGAGCCTTGAAAGTCATCTCCTCTCCCCATGGAACACATTAGGATGGAACTGAGGTGTGGGATGGGCATTTTATTGACTCAATTTACAAACCACACTCTCACCTCATCTTTGCAGTGGCCCCTTTGGCATTCAGAGGGAGGCACTGTCTTCCCATTTTACAGATACTGATGTGTGCACTGCCCTCTCCTGCCCAGAGTATCCCAAGTTCCTGGGCATCCATAGCTTTGCCTTTATACGGCTATCCTCTGTCCACCCTCACCCTGCCCCCAGGAGACACCGCGTCCACACTGGTTGCCTTGACTGATCCTGTATTTCCCTAGCAGCCCCCTCCCTTTAATTAAGAGATTCAGAATGGGGTGACTATCAGCAGAGTGGCTATGGGTCTGGTGGTAGCTTGAGGCTGGGTGCATGTGGGTCACTCAGCTGGGGGACCCCCCCACAGGAGAAGGCAGCTTGCATGGAGCGCGCGTAGACCCTCTCAGCTCTGGGTGGTAGGGTGACTGCTCACCAAACAGCTTTCCTGTTTTCCCTGTCAAGGAGGGAGAGGGAGAGATGGAGAGGACAAATGATGTCCTCATGGCCTCCAGGTTCAGGTCTGAATCTTCTTGGTGACCTTAGCAGTTTCACCTCCTCTGCTCTGCCCTTCTCAGGCCCTAGGGCACCTGGGGACACTGCTGTGAGCCAAGGGCTCCTCACCTCCTACCCTCCACACACTGGGTACTGGGAAACCCCTGTCTGTCCCTGAGCCAAAGACAACCAGTGCTTCCCTCACCTCTGCCAGGGTTCTCCCTGGCAGCTGTGCCCACATCGGCTCTGCATTCCTGGCCCAGGGCAGGGCTGGCTCCAGAGGGGCTCCATAAGGCGACGGGAGGGGCTGGCAGTAAGATGGATAGGTACGGAGTAAATATTCCCATACCTCAAAAGGCTCCGACGACAATAGCTCAAATTTACGACCCCCGTCTCCCTCCGCTAATCGAGCTTCAAAGCTCCCCCCATGAGGCCTAAGGGTGCTCATTCTGGCCTTAAGGGGTAGGCTGTCAACACCTCTGGCCTCCCCAATTCAAAGGGCCTTTAGGTACTCGGTCCCCCCCCCCCCGACGGCCCGCCAGCCCCTGCCCCATTTCCTCAGAGAGACCCCAGGGATCCGCTGTGCCCGGTGGGCCAGGGTCCTACGCTCGGGACCGCGGCTCAGGCTGCTGCGCTCCCGGGAAAGGAGGGGAGCGTGTGGCGAGACGAGGGCGCAGCGCGGCACCCGGTGCAGCTCACCGGTGCTCGGCGCCCTCGTCCGGCTCGGCCTCAATCAACACCCAGGCGGCGGGGAACGCGCAAGCCGCGCGCAACTCGCCAAACGCGTCTCCCGGCCTCAGCCCGACTTCGTGCGGGGAAGCTGGGAAGAAGTGACTGCGACAAGGCTGGAGGCCTGCGAACCACACCCCGGGTCCACCGCGCGCAGCCGGTGGCCGCCCAGCGGCCAGCGCGCGGCTCCACCTGACTCTGGATTTGGAGAGGGGTTGGGCGCGTCTCCAGCGTCTCCCTGGCCACTTTCCTTTCTCCCTCTCCCGCTGTCTTTCTTTCGCTCAAGTCAGCCTCTTTCTCCCTCATTGGCATTCTCTACCAACACGTATACATGATTTGTAGTTTTATTTTCCCTGTCATCAATAGGATCACTGCCCGGGGGCTAAGAGCCAGGAAATAGGAAGTCTCAGGTCAGCCCCGATGCCGTGAAACAGAATCTACAGCATCCACGGCAGGGCGAGGCTCCAGAAGCCCCGCCCTAGGTTTCTGGGGTCCATCTTTGGGTGTGCGCTTCTGGTTCTTGGTGTCTTGAGAATACCCCCTTGGGGTTTTGCACCTTTCCAAACCATCTGAATAAACCAGGACCCCATCTCTTGACTACCTGTTAAATAAAACCCAAGAAGGTATTTGTTTAAAAAAAGATGCATGCCTAGGTAAAAAGGCAACCTTTAAAGTACAGAGAAAAAAAGTGTCACCTTTACCTTGCAACATCCTCCCCAGTCCTAAACAACCACTGTCAATATTTTGGTGACCTCCTTCCAGCAGGCTTTATAAACCACTCTTTTTCTCTGTCATCCTCTTTTTGTCTTCCCAGCATCTCTTGGCCATTTTTCCTTGTGGATGCAGCTCCACCAGGCCCCTTTACCTCGGAAGCTCCATTCCACCCCCTGCAGGTCCTCCTCTTCTTTCAAAATGGGTCCAGCTGTGAAAAGTCAGTCAGAGCTGGCCCTCTTGAAAACCCCTTTCCACTGGGTGTGTTTGTGCTGGGAGGACCCTGCAAGGCGTTGGAGGCAGCTCCCCTCTGGCCCCTGTGGGGCTCTGTGGCTGGTGGGAAGAACTGGTCCACATTTTGCAGAGAGGAGAGTTGGTTGTGCAGAGAAAGCTGAGTCCATTGACCTTCAAGTTGACTCGGGGGAGGATGAATGAATGTTCAGGGCATGAACGAAATCGTCCTTGGTTGGGACTGGGGCCATGGAAGAACCTGAGTTCTGGGATTTTGGAAAACCACAAGAACTCCAGGCATTGTGTTTTCCTTTATCTTTCCCTAATTCCAATGACAAAAAAAGGGTCATCTGCTTCTGGGTTGAAACTAAGGCACTTATCTAAGCCAAGTGATCAAACCATTCTGTGTAGGCAGTAGATACAGTCTGCACTAAGAAAGAGAAAATAGGAGGAGAGATGGGAGGAGGGAGAGAGCAAGAGATCATGCATGTGGGAATTCTCTCTTCTTTCAAATACGTGTCATACATGCTTAAAATGAAGCTCCAATAATGCAAAGGCTGTTTGGACAAAAGTGATTTTTCCTGGTACAAATGACCTGACCTTCTCCCAGGTCTCCAGAGACAGGTAGCATTAGTTTCTTATGTATTCAGAATTATTCTTTACATCTACAAACTATATGTTTAAACATCTCTTTCTCTGCTTCACAGAAGTAGTAGGATACTCTCTACACTGTTCTGTACCTTGCTTTTTTCAGAGCACAGAATACTTTCATTACCTACACACACACACACACACACACACACACACGCAAGTGTGTGCTTGCCTGCAAGCCTGGAACCATATAACATATCTGCTTGTAAGATATTCTTACCAGACTGGTCAGAAGTCCAGGGAAATGTTCCACCCAGTCAGAATGAGGACAGGTACCCTTAACCCCTTACAAAATCCACTTCACTCTTGATGGGACTTTTTTTTTTTTTTTGCTTCCCTCTGTTACAGAGAGGTTAGGACACACAGAGCTGAGACATGAGAGATCCAGGAGCACTGAATAAGCTACTCAGGCCATTTCCAGAATGACACTTTTAGCAGCTGCCCAAAATTTCCAGGTGAGTCCATTTTTTTTCCTGTTGCAATCACAAAAACAACATTTCTTCTGTTCTATTTGTAGACAATCAGTCACAGAGCTCTCTGTCTACATACTTCAAAGAGTGTATATAAGACCACTAGATGAAGCTAATTAGGTATTTTGTTTTTGAATAGATAATGTATACACACAGTTGCAAGGAATATAATGAAAAGTTTGCTTCTTGCTCCCATTTCCCCATCGAAACAGTCTCTTACTACAAATGACATCTCTTTTTTACCCTTCTGTAAGGATCCTCTGAAAATACCAACAAATATAAGTAGATATATTATGTTCCCATTTTTACACAGATAGTAACATACATACTGTTCTCCTGCTTTTTCCTGTTTAACTCTTGGTGATTGCCACTTAGTAATGTTTTAAAATCTTCTTTAAAAAGAAAATTCCATCCTTCTGTCATATGGGCATACCATAATTTGTTTAGCTAGTGCCCCGTCAAAAGACATTTAGTGTTTCCAGCTTTTTACTGTTACAGACAATGCTGCAGTGAAACACCTTGTAAATCGTCATTTGCACATGTGTTTCTATCATAATAATAAATCCCTGGGGTTAGCATTACTGGGTCACAGCCTGTACATTTGCAATTTTGATAGACATTGCAAATTGTCACTTAAGTGTTGTCCCAATTTATATTGCAATGTGCAAGAGAGACTGCTTAGCTGACAGCTAATTTAAATGCTCAACTTTTACCTTTTACTTTCTTGGTCCAGCAAAAATATGATCTCTAATTTGGTTGTCAGAATAATCGATGGGACTGACTACTGTGGCTCAATGAGATAGAATAACAAAATGTCATTTTTCCCTTCAAAACACTGAGGTACAAATTACAATCGATCTAAACATCTGGTACTATCTCCAGCCTTTCAGATATTCATTAATGACTTTCCCAAGTAATTGGACAAAGCCACTCCTGTGTATGAAGGCATTATACCTGCTGAGGACTATTTATGTTTCAAGCAAACAATTTTGCAGGTATTTACTGAACTTGTTTCCTGTGCCATGAAATATCCCGGCTACGAGGGATCCCACATGGAAGGAAACAGGCAGAACCTCACAGAACAAGCAAATCTCTGCTCTGTTGAGAGTAATTACTGTCCTAATAACATAATTTCTGTTGGTTCTCCACATAGCACCGTAAGGAGGTTAGAGTAGGGTGTTTGTGGTTAAGTTACTACTCGAAAGCTGGATGCCAGTAGCAAGTACTCCTGATGTTTTCTCCAAATCTGCACTGCTTTGTGTATGAGAGCAAAACTTTTCCTTGAGCATGTGGCCCCCAGGCTAAGGACTACATTTCCCAGGCTTCTCTGTCGCCAGTTCTGGTCCATATGATGTTTATAGAAGTGGTGTGAACAACTTGCAGAGGGAGCAAGTCGTTTTCATTTCATTCTTGTCTTCTGGCTGGCCAGAGTCCCAACATGATGGGCAAGGCTAGAAGGGCCCCTGTGGATTACAAGGTGATCATGGGGCCATTTAGGAGAGAGGATGACTAGCAGGACTTGTGACACCATGGGGTGTCAGGCCTGCCAGGAACAAATCCTCTAGTTTCTTAGGAGAAAACAGACTCTGTGCTTTGTTAAGGCCATGGTTGTGTTGGGTTTTCTGATGCAGCTAAATGAGATCCTAACCCAAGGAAGGGGCTTTCAAATACAGAGAGGGACATTTGGGGGTGTCAAAAGGGGTATCTCTCTGTTGCAGCCATCTTTGTTCTATCAGCTGAGCCTGTATCCTGTCTACCACCCAGGGAAGAATCAAACAAGATGTGAAGTTATCACACAATAGATACCAAACAAAATAGACGAGCATGGATATTGGGGGAACCAGCAATCGCTATCATACGGGGAATCATTGTATTAAATGCTAAGCCCTAAAAGTTTTTCTACTACCACTGGATGCTTGACTCACTTAAAAATGATATCTTTGGCTACCGTGACCATTGCCACGGCAGCTGTGGCCAACTGGTCACAGCTGTGGTCATCTTCATCATCTCCAGGATTTGGGGCTCGGGGGTGGCAGCTGAGGCCCATATTTCAGGAAAGAGATGTTCAGGTGGGAATTTTTGGCAGAAAACTGAGATAGATTGGTTCACTTGAGATTTTTTACCAATGAGCTCCCTGATTAAAAAAAACAAAAACAGTGGACTTAGGGTGCACAAAAGCTGCTCAAGACATGTCCCTGGAAAGCGCTGCTCTGACAGCACATGCGCATCTACAGTGAGCTGTGCTTGGGGCAGACATGGGCACACATCTCGCCATGCCCACTGAGCCAGCATGGTCCGTAAAATAAAGCCTCCACAGGTCCTGAAAGGCCTGTCACCTGAGCCTACCTGAGGTGGGTGGTGCAGAGCCTTCCTGGGGTCCAGGGCATGAGTGGGAGCAGCAGGTCCCCTGATTCTGGGGGGTTTCCCTCCAGGACTCGTTTCTTAGGATTTAGATTGGTATTGGGTTAAATAGTAGGCACCTCAAACATATGTGCCAATCCCTGAAAGTGGTGAATATGTCTTTGTTTGGGGAAAGGGTCTTTCTAGCTGTATTAAGTTAAGCATCTTGAGTTCATCTTGGATTGTCCATGCTGCCCTGAACCCAGTGACAAACAATCACATAAGAAAAAAAGCAGAAGAGACTTAAGACAGAGAGAAGAAGAGAAGATGCAGACAGAGAAGGTCCTGTAAAGATGGAGGCAAAAACCAGAGCAACCCAGCAGCCAGCCAAGGAATGCCTCGGTCACCAGAGCCTGGAAGAGGCAGGCAAGCATTCTCCCCTTGGGCCCTGAGAGGGAGCACAGCCCAGCTGATACCTTGCTCTTGGACTTCTGGCCTGCAGAATTGTGAGGGAACAGACATCTGTCGTTGTAAGCCACCAAGGTTGTAATGATTTGTTATCACAGCCTAGAAGTCTCTTAAATAAAGGGACAGTCCCTGCTTGGAAAGGAGCCATCCTGGAGAGGCTGTGTGGAGAGGAGCCTGTCTGTGGTTTCTTTGAGTTTCCTTTGCATGCCAAGCTTCCTGCTCTTGGCTCCTGGCTTCCTCCATTTGAGCTCAGGCCCCCTGGTGGAGAGCAGGCAAAGGTTTATCCCTTTGACTTCCTCCCTGTGACATGTCCTGGGCTCAGCTGTATCCTGAAATAGGAGGCCAGGAGGGCAGCCCACTTAGACAGCCTGTTATGCGTGATTCTGTCTTCACAGGTCTCTGGTAACTTCCCCCTCCCCTTGTTCTTTTAGCCCGATAGGGTAGGGATAGCCCTGTTGCTGCTAGTTCCCGCTCTTGCACTGTGTCCTGTGGCTCCCCTATACCCTGGATCCATCATGGTGAGAAGTCCTCCTACAAATCAACCCTCCTCCAAATATCCCAGCTTGGCTTTTCTGTCACTTGGTGGGATCCCAACTGAGAGAGCCCAGAAGGGGCTTCATCTCCTTGCTTTTGCTAAGAGTAAGGATCTCAAACTGTCTTCTGTGGATACAGGGGAATACCTCAGACTCTCGGTAAATGGCTCAGGTTGGAGCCTTTTGATTGGAACACCTCCTTAAGGCCCCACCTCTTACCACTGATATAATAGTCTTTGCATTTATCCTGAGTTTCTGATGGCAGATCGAGGTAGGGGAGGGTTTCCAGGATGGGGTTCTGCAGAGGACCTCTCAGGCTGCACCATTCATCTGGGCGATTTCCCTCTACATCAGAAGCCAGGACCCAACCCCTACTCTCTGGAGGACTATGAACTGTGCCCCTGCTGGAGACCAGGTGCTTTGTTGACAACCCAAGCAGATTAAATCAGACCCCAACCTTGGGCAGTGGCAGACAGGTGCAGAAAAGAGATCAATGAAGGGCATTTTGGGAGGTAAAATTAGCAAGCCTTGGTGACTGACTTCATCTGGACAAGCAGGGTGCAGGGTGCAGGGTGCAGGGTGCAGAGTGGTGAAATATTTTTCCAGTTTTCCAAGTTTGAAGGGGTGGGGGATTGGGGAGTTACTCCGTCTCATCAGCTGAGATGAAGAATCCAGGAGGAAGCGTTGGTGCTTTGGACACGTTGAGTTGAAGATGTGTGATGTGTCCCCCAGTGGGACGTCCAGAATCCACTTATGTTGTCCAGGGGTTTGAGCTAAAAGGCCGGGGGCAGGCGCAGCATCGCACGCCAGGAAGAGCAGAAACCTTCCGGCCAGGTGGTTCGGCTGCGCAGGCGCACAGCCGCTGGCGGAGGACCTGGAGGACGGCTCTTCTCCAGCGTGTAGGTCCGTCTGCGAGGAAAGGCCCCTGGGTTGCTGCGCCCATGGTCCCTATCGCAGCTGTTCACGTTTATTAGGTTGATTCCAAAATATTGTTCGCCTCCCTTAATTTCTCCTTCAATCCATTGTTTAAAAATTCCCAAGATAGGAGCAGACAGACTACTCCCCAAATGCTAAATTGGTCAAATTAGGGGGAAAGCTGTCTCTTTAACCTACCCCTGTGATTATTTGGTACATATGGTGCTTGGCATCCGGCTTCCAAGCTCCGCCATATGTGCAGGTAGGTGGGGAGCTGGGCGGTGGAACAATGGGCTGCTTTGCTCTTAGCGGGGTTTGCTCGTCATTCTTTGTACCCTTCTGTCCTTCCCTGAAAGATCCTTCAACTTAAAAAATGCATGTCAAGGCATGTTGGAAATGTATGGGAATGGAAATCACGGTCTTTCCAAGAATCGTGATGTTATTATAATCATTGTGCCAATGATTAGAGCTAGCACGTGTCGCAGGATTACTGTGCATCAAACACTTTTTTTTCTCTCTTAGGAAATGCAGTTTCCACTGAGGCATACTTAGGTATGTATTTGTATAATATAGATACATATATATTATACAAATACATATGCCACCTCCCATCCATAGTACTGGAGACTGAACCCAGGCCTATTGCACTGAGCTACTCCCTGGCCCCTCCCCTGGTTTTAAAGTCACTGAGTGCCAGGCCTGAAGTCGCACTCTTCCTGCCTCCTTCTCCCAGTGCGATGGGATTACAGATGGGCGCCACCCTGTCCAGCTAGACATAATGATTCTGAAACTTTGGCGAATACAAAATTCAAAATTACCTTTCTATCGAAAAGTACAGGCTGTGGATTCAGCATTCTAGTTGCCTCTCATTAGCCTGGTGTCATCCTAGGTGAGCTGTGGGACATCTCTGCGTTTCTTCCTTTGTCATAGTCTCTTCCTCCCAGATGTCTTGTGAGGGTCAAATGTCATACCATGCGGAAAGCACCTAGAAAATAGTAAAAACTCAATAAATCTAGCTGTATGTTCTCCCTATATCTGAGCACCTTAAAGAGTTTCTTTTTTGTGGCTCAAAATTTTTGTTGGGGAACAAAAATCCTATATATTTATAAACAGAGGCCAGCATGATTATATTTAGGCCTCAACTAATTTCCCAAATTGAGTCTTTCTCTCACACTCCGGAAAAGTGCACTTTTCTATGTGTATCCCCCAGTGCTTTACTCTGCATTCAGGCTAAGCAGGCTACCCGCCTGTTTCTGTTTTGAAAAATGATTTCTTTTCAAAGCAGAACCTTTTGCGTCTCCTTAGTACATCCCAAACACGTCTGGGATTCTAGCAGATTTCTTTAAGTTGTTGACCACATGGGGTTGTCAGCATTGTCCTACTTTTATGTTGCAAGTATTAAGCTTCACTTTTAAGGAAGTTCTTCAAAATTCCCTTATGGAGTGGAAGATGCCTGTCCATCTCCTGCCTGACATTTTATTAGGAATTAAAAATAATGAAGCCAGCAGAGATGTGGACGGAGACTCATTTGGAAACCTGGCATGATTGCTTTTAATTTGTTGCCAATGTGGCGTTGCGGGGGGAGGTGGAGAAGCAGGGCACAGCACGGCCGTGCTGGCCCAGCCTTTGAATTAATGGAGTAACAGCTGAACTAAGTGTTCAGAGTGAACACATCAAAGACTGTAGTCTTTGAGATACCATTTCTTCCATTCCGTGATGTCAAAGGTGGCTGCAAATATACCCAGAGCTTTCTGGGTGGTATTGTTTAGGATGCTGGCCCCAGCAGATGGCCCCCAAATGCACCTCAGCCTGATAGAGCAGGGACCGCATGTGATCGCATAGTCTTCTCATTAGCAAACAGAAAAAAAAAAAAAAAGGCAAGGATGAGAAAGGAGAGAGATGAAAAGAATACACAAAGACATTTACATATTTACATTGTCTCCCTCGCATTTCAAATTCTCCCTTAGCTGAAGTGTCAGTGGGCTTGCTTTTCTCCTTCTGTTTGTATGTTTACTTGTGCTAAATAGATTATGGTAATCAGGCACATAAATGCATGCAACTGTTATTATGGCATTTTAATCACAGAGTTTTTCACTGGAAGCCTTCATTAGAATTCTCATAATCTTACTTGTTAGTGTAACAAACAGTAATAAATGCCAAAGAGCTTGGATTAAGGCAGGGGCCTTAAGACTTTAAAAGAGGAATATGGAAATGCTGTCAAATCTCTGCATTACTTATTGAAATGTCACAGAAACAGTTCAGGACTCTAAATATCTTACTCATTATAAAGATGGGACCTAGTCAACCTAAACATTGTAATTATGTATTTCTATTGAACATTGCAAACATATGCCTTCCATCCCGACCAACTAACTTTTCGGAAATGGCTGGATGGTCCAGTGCATAATCCTGGACATAATTTATTATTGGGTTAAACTGGAGAAATTTATTAACATCATAGAACTTCATTTATTTGTTTAGTGGCAAATGTGTGTGACTGTGAGCTTATGTCAAAATTTCCTAATTCTCACTCATTTTTGATTTTGCAAGATTATTTGGCCAGTTGCTAGGAAAAGCTGCAGTTTTTTTTTTTTTTAATTCCGGTGAACAATATCATAGGCATATGCTTGAGCATAGATCATTGTTTCTGAAAATAGTGCGGTCCTCCAAACAGGTATATATCTCGGGACATATTAGAAGGCCATACTGATGTTACCCCAGTGGACAATTTAGATATGATTATGTAAGTCCTGGGGAAAACGTCTTATCTGTGTAAGGAGCGATCCAAGACTTAGTGACAATATAGTTTTCTCATGATTCTGCCAGTGCAGCCAGGCAGAGATGCCCCAACAGAGACACTCAGGCCTGGTCCAAAGGCTTCCACTGAGCATCTGTTGTGGATGTCCCCTCCATGCAAGCATCTCAGCCAGCACTGAATTAAGTAGAAGCATTCACCACTCCTTTCTCAGAGGTGCCTTGGACCAATCGGTGCTGAAAGAGGCTGCCCCTGCCTTCGAGAGCTAACCGAGGGCATCTCTCCTCCAATTCATGTTCAGTAACATCACACAGGCAACTGGAAATTGGCCAGAACAGGGCTATCTACACCACAGGAATCAGCTGCACTTTTATTATTGGGGAGCCCGTTACCAAGCATTTCTCAGCACATCATTGTCCTGATCCTTGCATTGTGTCTGGACAACTTACCACACCTTCACTGCAGGACCTGATCCCAAGGCTATTTATCCACTGTCTTTTACTGCTTTTGCAGGCTCCCTCTGGGCCTCACTGAAGGGCTAAATGACTCTAAAGGGCTCCGTCATCCTTGTCCAGCACTCTACTCAAGAGGCACCCTGGTAGGGACAATCTCCTGACACAGAGTGAACTGGCCTGCCCTTCACCCAGCAGGGGCCCGAGCCAATCACCCATGTCACCATCTCACAGATGTGGAGGGAGCAGTCTTCTCCGCTGGCATTTCTACTCTCTGGTTGACTCTCCAGACCATGGTACCAGTCCTATCAGAGCTCAGGGAGGAAGAGGACAGTTGTAGATCAACCTGCTTTAGCTGGATATCATTTCTAGGAAGCAGTCAGCGTAGGAATACAGTGAAAATGTTAGGTGAAATGAGACTGAGACTGATCCCAGGGGTGGGTCCAGCCAAAGAAACAGAAAGTCATGGTACTGAGCTGCCAAGCAGAGGTGCCTCAGAAGGAGCCAGAGACATGGAGCCTTGGGTTTCTGCAAGAACCGTGGGTGTGGTGGGCTCTGAGAACCTTGGGTATGGTGGGCAGACTTCCTGGCATGTTTTGTAGATTGCAAATCTCATGCATTCATGCTGCTAAAACAAAATACCATACACAGAGTGGCTTACAAATAACAAGTAGTTCTGAACACTGGGAAGTCCAAAGTCAAAGTGCTGACAGATTCCACATTTGGTGAGGGCCTCATGGACGGCACCTTCTCCCTCTGTTTACACATGGTGGACAGGGCAGGCAGATTCCCTGGGACCTCTTTTTACTCTTCAAATTTTACCCTTTGTTAGTTAGTACGTGTTTGTAGTACAAAGTGATCACATGCTTCGTGGGGCATTGGTACATGGGCATAACGTTTCTCAGTTCTTTTTTTAAATTCCTTTTCTCCCTCCTCCCTACCTCTCTCCTTTTCTTGGTCCCCTTCCTATTTGCAAAAGATCTTCCCCCTTACTTATTCTTATCTATATTTTCTTTTGCTCTTTAATATATAGATATTTTGTGATTCTCATGCAAGAAAAACCATGTGATATTTAACCTTTGGGTCTGATTTATTTCACTTAACATTTTGGTCTCAAAGTATAGCCATTTTCCCACAAATGACTCAAGTTTATCATTCTCCATGGTAAAGCAGTATTGAATGTTGTGTAGCTACCATATATTCTTTATCCATTCATCTGTTGACTGACTCATAGGCTGCTTCTAAGGTTTAACTATTATGAGTTGTGCTGCTATAAACAGGGGTATGCATGTATCTCACTGTAATGTCTTTAGTTCTTTTGGGAAGATACCTGGAAGGGGAATAGCTAGGTCAAATGGAATTTCTAGTTTTGCTTTTTGAGGACTTTCCATACTGATTTCTATAATGGTTGTGCTAGTTTATGTCCCCACCAACAGTGTGGCGAGGCGCCTTCTCCCCTACAGCCTTGCCAGTATTTGTTGTTATTTTATTTCTTGGTGATAGTCATTCTCTCTGAAGCAAGCTGGACTCTCAGTGTTGTTTTAATTTGCATTTCTTTATTCACTAGCCATGTCAAACATTTCTTCATGTATTTATTGGCCCCTTGTACCTCTTCCTTTGAGGAATGTCTGTTCATTTCACTTGCCCATTTTTTGGTTGATCTTTTATTTTGGAAGGGTTTAACTTTTTTACTTCATTATATGTTCTAAATATTATTTTTATCTTCCAGAAATAGCTGGAAAAGTGTTTTCTCCATTCTTTAGGTTGTCTTTTTATTCTGTTGGCTGTTTCCTTTGCTGAGCAGAAGCCTTTTAATTCGATATGATCCCATTTATTGATTCCTGATGCTATTTCTTATGCAGTTGGGGTTCTATTCAGAATGTCTTTGCCTATACCTCTGTCTCTGGAAGTTTTGCCTATTTTATATTCCAACAGATTAAGTGTTTCTGTTTTCATGGTTGAATCTTCAATCCATCTTGATTTTAGATTAGTACATGGCGAGACATATGGGCCTAGATTCAATTTTCTGCACAAGTGTAGCCAGTCTTCTCAGCAGCATTTATTAAAGAGGATGTGTTTCCTCCACTGTATGGTTTTGGCCCCCTTTTCAAAGATCAGATAGCTGGATTGCTTGGGGTTGTTTCTGCACTCTCTATTCTGTCCCTGATACACAACTTTCTCCTCACCAGTACTATGTTGTTGTTGATGATAATATGTTGTTATCACAATAGCTTTGTAGTATAACTTTACATCCAGGATTGTGATCCGTCCTGCTTTGCTCTTGTTATTTAGGATTGTTTTTGCGGTTCTGGGTCGCTTCTGGTTCCAGGAATTTTAGGATTGTTTTCTCTAGTTCTAGGTGGAAATGCTGACAGTATTTTTATTTGGATTGTGCTAAATCTATATACCAGTTTTGGAAACATAACCATTTTGACAATATTATTTCTTCCTGTCCAGGAACAAGGGACATCTTTCCATTTTCTAATGTCCTTTTTGATTTCCTTTTTCAGAGTCCTGTAGTTTTCATTGTAGAGGTTTTTTTACTTCCTTAAGTATTTAATTTTTATTGTTGCTGTGGTGGATAGTATTGTTCTAATTTCTTTTTCAATGAGTTCATTCTTGGTGTAGAGGAATGCTATTGATTTTTATGCACTGATTTTTTTTATCCTGTTACATTGCTGAGGTAGGTTACTAATTCTAAGAATCTTTTGGACGCAATTTTTTGGGTCTTCTAGTATAGAGAATCATATTGCCCACAAATAATGATAACTTAACTTCTTCCCTTCCTATAGATATTTATTTTATTTCTTTCTCTTGGTCCTGGGGCCTCTTTTACAAGGACAATAATATCATTTATAAGGTCACTGCTCTCAGAATCTAATCACCTCCCCAAAATCCTGCCTTGTAATAGCATCATTAGGATTCTGATATAAACATTTAGGCAAATGCAAGCCTTCGGGCTGTATTGTAGCAGATGTTACTGGTTGCTTATCTACACTTCATTTCCTGTGTCTTCCCTGTTAATCGAGCCTCAGCTTTGCTCAGGCATCCCTCCTTTGGAGAAGATCTCCTGATGTACTTCTGGGGGTTAAATTCTGAATCAAATGTAGTTATTGTATAATTTTACTCAGCAGTGTTTTGCAGTTTTCAGTGTATAGGTCACACACATCTTTTTACCAGGCTTATACATAAACCCTTATTTTTATGACATTATAAAAGGTATGTTATTTAAATTTCCAATGATTTGGTGTTAGTGTTACAGGCAGCTGAGCTAGTTAGAAATATTATAGGCAGTCAGACAGGGCTGGGCCCTCGCAGAAGCTGGCACAGAGGACCAGATGTCTGATGACCTCGGAGGAAACACATACCTCTTGCTGCAGGTCAGATCCCAAAACAGAAGACACACACCTCTTGCTGTGGGCCAGATCTCAAGACAAATGCAAGCACACCCTTAAGTATTATCCTTAAAGATTAAGTCTGGATCACCTCATGCCCACTTTGTGAATTCCCATTTTCCCCACCTTTGAGCCATCTAATTTCATGATTTTTCTCTATAAAAGTCCTTGGAAATGACAGAGTTGGGGGCAACCCTCTCAGGACCCCCTTCTGGCTCTCTTCAGATAGAAGCTTTCTTTCAATAAATATATTCTACTACTCACCTCCATTGTTCCTAAAGTTGATTCTTCAATGTTAGAGAACATGAACTCGCGGACATAGTAGGTCAGGAGTCTCATTCCCCTGTATCATTAGTATATAGAAATACAATGAATTTTTGTATATTGACTTTGTGTCCTGCAGTCTTGCCAAACTCACCTGTTAGACCTAACAGCCTTTCTGTAGTTGGATTTCCTATATATAATCATGCCATCTTTAAGGAATAAGCTGGTATGAAAGGCCAGGCCTATTGCTTTCTTTCCAATTGAAGGCCTTTTGTTTCTTTTTCTTGCCTTATTGCTCTGGCTGGAACCACCAGTGCAGTGTGGATTAGGAATGATGAGAACAGATATCTTGCCTTATTCCTAATCTTAAAGAGGAGTTACTCATTTTTCATCACTAAGCGTAATGACATCTGTTTTCTATTCCTACTATGTTTCTATCAGGAATGCATACTGCATTTTATCAGATTTCTTTCTGACATCTATTAATATGATCATATGGTTTAACCTTTTTAATGGTTTAACCTTTTTAATTTAAGTGAATCACATCCCTTGTATTTAACCCTTTAAATCTTGTATTCCTGGAATACCAGGTCATAATGCATTGTCTTATCTATACATTAATGGTTTTTGTTTTGTTTTGTTTTGTTTTTTTTGTGGCACCTGGGATGGAACTCTTGACCTCACGTTTACTAGGTTGGGCCCTTAGCCAACTATACATTATTGGTTTTAATTTGCTAAAATTTAGATATTTTTGTGTGTGTTTGTATTCAGGAAGAATATTGATCTGTAGAGAACAGAAATAACTCTATTCTGTTGTTAATAAAATTGAAACTGAAAATAATAACAAAAATTTCTACAATATAAATAGCTAATTTTTAGGGCCAAAATTTGAACTAACATTAATCTACTTTGAAAAAGTTCATTGCTTTTATTGTAATCTACTGTACCTCAACTGAAAAGATACAAGTTTAATACCTAGTTTTTAGGTATTCTTACTGATAAACTAAATCAAACAATACTGCAAGTGGATAATATGACAATATCTACTGTCAGTTACTAGTGTTACATTATTTTATTTTATTTTATTTATTTTTTGTCTTTTTGAGACAGGATCTCACTATGCAGTTCAGGCTGGCCTTGAGCTCACTTTGTAGCCTACGCTGGTCTCAAATTCACAGATCCTCCTGCCTCAGCCTCCCTAGTACTGAGATTAAGGCATGTGTCACCATGCCCAGTTTAGAGTTACGTTTTAAATAATCCTATTGGCTGAATATTGGATCCTGGCTATGCTGCAAATTAAGACAATCAATATTTGTGGTCTTCAGTCCTTTTGCACTCTGTGGGGCTCAAAGGCCTCCACAGCTACAAGATCAGACATCATTTTTCCCACCTTCATCTGTTCCTGCTGCTATAATAAAATACCAGAGACTGGGCAATTGGCAAAGGACAAAAGTTTTTTTGCTCACAGTTACAGAGACTGAGCAGTTCAGGGTGCTGGCAGTGTTCATGTCTGGTGAGAGCTCAGTCTCTGCTTCCAGGATGATGCCATGAATGCTGTTCTACTGAGAGAATGTGAGTGCTCAAAAGGGGTCAGTGCTGTGTGAAGTCTTATTATTATTATTATCATAATTTTAAATACAACCATATATTGCATTACACCTAAAAATAACATTAATTTCTTAACATCATAAATATTGTAGTGTTCATGTTTTCTTGGTTATTTTATACTTTTTTATACAGCCAGTTTTGAGCCAGAATCCCCATAAAGTTCTTATTTTGCAATTGCTTCAAATGACTTCTAAGATTCTGTGTGTGTGTGTGTGTGTGTGTGTGTGTGTGTCTTTTTGAGACAAGTTCTCACTATGCAGTTCAGACTGGCCTTGGGCTCACTTTGTAGCCCAGGCTGGTCTTAAACTTGCAATGATCCTCCTGCCTCAGCCTCCTGAGTGCTGGGATTACAGGAGTGCACCACTATGCCCAGGTTGACTGCTAAATCCTTTAACCAGTATGTTTCCTCCCTTCTTTTTTGACTCCTATTCTTTGCTGTTAAAGAAACTGGATCCTATGACCTATAGAGAGTCCCATGACCCAGATTCCCATTGTGTCATTTAATGTATTCTCCTCTTCTTTTTGTAACTACCAACTCAGACAAAGAGTGATAAAAAAGATGAATGTCCCAATAAAAAGTTTTTATTACAGTAAAAGACAGTGCCATTAATCCTCCTAAAAATGCTCCCTCTCACTTCAGACACACTTATCCCTTTATTTGTCACTTTCCGAAGCAGTTCTGGAAGTGCTGTTTCATGAATGTCTTTATCAGGTTAAAAAAAAATGCTGCTGCCAGGTGCCAATCACTGAAAAGATGGGCCTGTAACATTACAGTGGTTCCTCATGCGCTAATCCATTGGATCTGGCACTGTGTGACTTCTGGCTCCTCCCCAAAGTCAAAGCAACCATGAAAGGTAAATGTTTTGAATCGACTCAGGACACTGAGACAGCTACAGCTATGCAGCTAAAGGCCCAGAACTTTCAGAAGTGTTTCAGAAAGAGGCAAGAATCATGAGTACATTTAACATAAGGGGGAATGCTTTTAGGGGGAATATTTTTCTCCAAATATCATTTTTGGGTGTTTTCAGATTTGGTGGTGTGTGGTTCTATCATAGTTTCTATCATTTTCTTTATTTCATTAGTTTTGAAATATTTGAAACAGTTTGTGAGCAGTTCTTTCTAGTGTGCTTTCACTATTTGTAGAAACTTTACTCTTTTTATTTCCTTTTAAAATAAACTTACCCAGTTTTCCACCACAGTGCTTTTCTATTGTTCATTTTCTATTGTTGATGAGAGGAATTTTCTTGTACTTTTAGGAGCTGCATATGCTCGGATGGCCTTTCTAGTTTAACATATACCACCAGCTGGAACCACTGGTGGTACATGCATGACTGTCCTTTTGGATGGCTTGAACCACCAGTGGTACATATTTTTCACAGCTCTTCTGCTTCCACTGTTATAGTTGCTCTTCATATTTCATGGGGAGGTATGCGAAGATCCTAAAATTACCCAGCCATTTATTATTCCCTTTTGACTTCCACCTGGTACCCAGTGCCATGGTTTGAATGTTTGTGTCTTACCAAAAGTCATGTTGAAATTTAATCTCCAGTACAGAAATAGCAAGAGATAGAACATTTAGGAGGTGATTAGCTCAAGACTGGAATTAGTGACCTTCTCACATCCTTCCACAGTGCAAGGATGCAGCAATAAGGTACCATCTATGGAGCACAAATCCAGCCTCTGGCAGACCCTCAGTGCATTGGCACCTTAGCCTTGGACTTCTCAGCCACTGGAACAGTGAGAAACAAATATCGACTATTTAGGTATTTTGTTATAACGACCTAAGGTATTTTGTTGTAACAGACTGAATAGACTGAGACACCCAAGAGCTTAGATGAGTGATCAGTTCAGGCTGGTTAGAAACTTAATTAAATATTCTAATTTGGGGCAGGTTTTTTTTTTTCCCCCAAGACTATTGGAATTATAACCCTTGCCTCATTTGATGCTTGCAGGAAAGTAACCAGGGCAAGAAAAATTGGACAGGGGGCACAGTGCTAAGGGTCAACAGGGGACAGACCATAGGTCTTAGGACCTGCCCCTAAGCCCCAGTGTTGAGTTCTGCCATCGCCCTCTCTCTCCCTACCCTGGCCAGGTTCTCAAAGGAAAAGACAGATCACACTGGAAGTGCTGTGGCTTGGGTATCATGTAATTGTCTGTTGACCCGGAAGGGCCCATCAAAATTGAAGGCCTGCTCTTCAGGGGTGTTGCTATTGGGCAGTGAAGGAAACTTTGGGAGGGCAGCCTTTTGGCAGCACTGACTCCTAAAGAGTACTGTGGGACCCCACTCCTCCCCCCACCCAGCCCCACACAGAGCCAAAATGTAACCCCTTGCTACCCACATGTCCTCCCATTGCTGCCTTTGGTAGTATCAAGAGATGATATAGTCCAGGAGTGGCCCTTGTCAAGCCTACTTTATGCCACTTGGACTTTGAACTTCCAAAATTATGAGCTAAACATCTGTTTATAAGTTATTTTCCTTTGTGAAGTTAAATATTATAGGAAGTGAGAGGAAAACTACTAAAAATTTTTTTTTTTTAAATCCTAGAAAGCTGTCGGGGAATTCCCCAGTATCCAGCATCCCCAGATTTGCATTCGCGACTCCAGCCGGCATTGCGGAGGGAGAACCACACAGCTCCTCTGCCCCCCGCCCTCCCCTCCTCCCCCTCTGCCTGTGCCTTGCTGCGCGCTCTTTTCTTCTGCTTCCTGGGTGGTGCAGGGCTGTGATGTTCTGAACACCAAGAGTGAGGCTGAACATATGTGAACCTTTCCTAATCCTGCTAATCTTCCTTCAAAAACCTTCCTCAAAGTGTAGGCAACATCCAGATTGTAAAAAGAGAGCGGAGCAAGCCACAGCATTTTAATGACAAGTAATCCTTGTCCAAGGGGGAGGGGACCGCTACCTCCGCTGGAGATGAAGCAGATGAGCTGCAGCAGGTAGAAATAATTCCCATATTACCACTCATAATCTCTGCCATGCAGGGGCAGACAAGGTCCGAATGTGGAAAGAAATCTGCTGTGCTTTTAACCTGGAGAAGTGTTCCCATTGGCTAATAGGTGGTAATTAGTTGTGACACAGAATTACCAGCTACACAGTGGTGATGGGAGCTGTACAAGGCCTTTGATTAGGGAAAGTGAATGGATACTACCGTGAGCTACAAAATCTGTTGCGACATGAGCATGAGTTGAGACAGCTCTCTGTCTCCTTCCTCTCCTCCCACAGGTAAGGTAATGAACTCCTCCAGAGAGTGACGTGTTGTAGCTCTCTGCCACTTGCATTCCTCCAGGTGGGTTGGATACCACTGGGTCCTTGGTTTTTACCAAAGTAAATGGAAGTGACTTTGTAGGTTTATCAACAGAATTGAATCATACAGAGTACAGATGTCTTTTAAATGGCAGAGGAAGGAGACCAATGAAGGCAACATATCACACCTGGATGTCAAACTGAGGGCATCTCTCATGCCCTGAGAGATATATGCTCATGGAAATTGGACTGTCAAGAAACGGACATCTAGGGCTGGAGAAAAAAGCTCTAGTCTTTTAGAAATGGGTTTGTCAGATAAATAGCCTATTTATTTATTTATTCATTTATTGCAGTACTGGGGATTGAATCAAGGCCTTTGTACTGATTTACACTCCTTATTCCCTTTATTTTTATTTTGAGACAAGGTCTTGCTAAGATGCCCAGGCTAGGCTTGAACTTGTGATCTTTTTGCCTCAGCCACCCAGAGTCCTGGGATTACTTGTATGTACCGCCACACCTGGCTTATAGTTTCTTTTGGTAAAGCCTCTTTATTTTTGGGCCCCACACCCTGGGCCAGTGATGCCCCATTAGGTAAAGAGGTATCTGCCACTGCAGCCCCCACTAGGGCCTCCTGCAGTGACAGCTGACAGGAAAGCCTCCTCCCCTAGGGAGATATGCAGGTCAAGGTGCTGGGGATTTCTCAGCACACTATTCACATCTGCCTGCAGCTTTAGCAGGGGAGGGATAAATGATCACAGGGGACTAGTTAGGGATTTTGAGCTTACTACCTGTGCACCTTTGCCAGAGAAGCCAGACTAGTAAACAAATGCAATAACTAAGCTTGGTGAGTTGTTCCATTTCTCCCGTATCATGAACAGGACTGCTGTTTTGAATCGATGTGGGTTAGGTTTTGTGTATCCATGCTTATGATTACATCTGTCACAAGCGCCAGCTAAGTGTGTATACAGATAGGCAGGCAGATACAGAGTCAATTTCTACATGGTATATTGCCTTAACTTAATTTTTTTTGGGGGGGGGTACCAGGAATCGAACTCACAATCTCGCGCCAGCCATGCAGGCACTTACACAGCTGAGCTAAATCCCTGGTCCATCTTAATTAATATAATAGCCACAAATTAAGGTGATTTTCCTGTGGCTTAAGCCACATCGTCCCCTTTGCAACTAGCAATGGGTTTTTTTTTTTAACCTAATATTTTTTTCAGTTCCTTCACCAGATTTACCCATCTTCATTCTGCAACTGACTTGCTGTGTAACCTCTGGGGGGCTCTGTTTCTTTTTCTGAAAAGCAGAGTTGGTTAACCCGTCCATCTGAAGGCCTAAAGGTATGTCAGGATGCATAAAGATATGATGAGAGAAACCAGTTCGACTCTTGTACTTATCTTGGGGCATGTTGTCTCACACTCTGCTCAAAGTACAGGCTTTAGTTCTGCCTCTGCTTTAAACTGCATTTTTTTCTACCTTCTCTTGGGCTTAGGCCATTTCTGTGGCTCCTAACTTGCTCTAAATTTAGACAGCAGTCCGAGCCTGGCAGTCCTTTCACCCAGTTTCTTAGGTCATTCTAAATTCAGCTCCATATTACAATGTCCACTGTTAAGTTTACACACTCTAAAAAATAAGCCCACAAAAACAAAAAAACTAAATTCCAGAGGTTGGAGCTTGGCTTCCAAATCAAGAACAGGATCGTGGAACCAAAGAGTGATAAAGAGGAAATAATTAGCACCAACAGCAAAAAAACCGTGAGCCTTAATCTTTATTACTTATTGACAGCTAACGCCTCAAAGAACTTACCAGTAAAATGAGATTATGATGGAACTTTATGAGAGTCCTAAAAAAATAATATGTGTAAAATTTTTTTATGAAATGCAAAGAAAAGCACAGTAGTATAAATTTAGCCCAGGGGAGCTCATATACACACTGTGATCAGTTTATAATAGAAATGACTCCAAACTTGGATATGGACCATATGTCTAAACATGTGAACTCCCAGAAGGATTTAGTAGATACACTTTGAGGACAAGATATTGATCATTTCATCTTTGTATCTCCAGCACCCAATATAGAGATTGGATTTTAGCATGTGCTTAGTAGCTGTTAACGGAAACACAGGAAGAAGCAGAGAAAGAGGGAGAGAGAAAGGGTATAATTTTGATGTTTGTGTTACTCAGCTTTCCTTCACTGTAACAAATATCTGGCATAGCCAGCTTATCAAGAAAAAGGGTTTATCTTGGCTCATGGACTAGAGGGTTCCATCTATGGTGGGTTGGCCTGTGTCGCCCTTGGGCTTGTCACAGGGAAGTGCATTATGGTGGGAGCACAAGGAAGAGCAAAACCATGCATCTCATTATGAGCCTGGGGACAAAAATTTATGGACAGGACTGGGGTCCTATTAACTTCTTAAGGACACACCCCCAGTCATCTAAGGGCCTCCCCTCAGCCTCACCTCCTGAGGGGTCCACCAAGCTGGTAACAGAACCCTTAATTTGCAGGCCTTTGAGCCTTGGAAGCAATCTAGATGTCCATCAACAGATGAATGAGTAAAGAAAATGTGGTATAGACACACAGTGGAATACTAATCTGCCACGAAGAAGGATAAACTTAAGTCATCTGTTAGAAAATAGATACACCTGGGGACCATCATATTAAGTGAAATAAATCAGACACACAAGTTTAAATGTCTCATAGTTGCTATTGCACAAAAAACCCAAATTATAAATAAAGAACAAAACAAAAGATAACAGGAAGTAGGGAGATAGATCTTGCTCAAATGGCAAGGGGTTCCAGAGATGGAGAAAGAGGGGGAAGAAAAGTGTAGCCACAGGGGGTGTGAAAAGAAGCAAACTGTGTTGTGTGTAAGCATCAACACTGCCCCACGAGGAAGGTGATCGTCATGTGTACTGTAGTCAGGTACTATTGAAAAAAAAGATGCAAACCAGCAAAACCTAATCTCTCTGGGTTTCAAATGCATAAACATTTAAAATTTTTAGGGGCTGGGCTGGGCTGGCCTGGGCTGGGCTGGGCTGGGCTGGACTGGTGGGTGGGGGCCGAACCTGCGGCCAGGGAGCGGCAGAGCCCTTGAGGGTAGAGGCCAGCGCTGCCGGTGTCCCCGCCGCCCCGCCCTCGTTGGCTGCCTGGCGGGGCAGCCGAGTGGGGGACCCAGTAGGGCCTTAGGGTTAGGGCGCCTCCTGCTTCTGGCTGAGCTGCCGCTGCAGTTTGCACCTCGGACACCCGGGCCGCTGCGGTCCGCAGGAATTTTTCTGTTGATCCTTGTTGGTTTCTGCCTCCTGAGTTTTCTCTGTATCAAGAAAAATACTGAGATGCGGCTTTACAATGTCAACCAGAAAATCTACATTCTGAGAAGCAAGATGGAAGCAAACAGGAGAAAAGCCTGTGAATATGAATGGCCGCCAGAGGCCTCGTAGGGAGCAGTGGGCACGCCAGGAAGAGAACAAGTCGGCATCTCCAGAGATCTAACCATGTTGGCACCTAGGGGGCTGTAGAAGAAAACAGGAAGTCCTCCCTCCTGGTAAGCAGTAAGGGGAATGAGCAGCAGGCCGAGGACAGCCAAAGTTGATAGCAACTAAATGCTTGTATTGTTGGGTTGATTATGCTGACCTGAGGCCAGGGGTCTGAGCATCTCTTGGGAGGATGACTGTATGCAATCTAGAAAATATGGGGGATTTCCTTCTATCTTGTCCTTGAAGGCCAATATGTTTTTTTGCTGTTTTGCTTTGTTCTGATTGTCTTACTCTATTCAATATTCTGTTTTGATAGGTTTTATAATGTTCTGTTTTTGGTTTGATTTTGCTATACCTGATTGAATGCACAACTATTGTGAAGATAGCAAGATATACTCTGGTACCTATTACTGTTATCCCAGTATCCTGCCCTGCAATTCTGTACCAATTTCACTGCATTGTTTTGATTGGATTTGTTCTGTCTTGTTCTATTGTATTTTACTACCTTCAAAAGAAAAAAAAAAAAGGAAAAAAGGTCTCATCTGTTAGAAAGTAAGGCTTTTGGAAGATGACTGGGGGTGCTTTAGTTGAATGTGATATTAGAAGTTGGGGCCTGGCTAAAAGAGGTGAATGTGTGACCTGTAAGGTGTATCTCCATCTGTCTCCTGGCTCCCTGGGTCCTCTCACCTCTCTCTGCTTTGTGACTTTGTTTTTCCTTCTCTCTTATTTTTTGAAGATTTTCAACAATTTGAAAATATTCATAACTAAATCTGCAGAATGGTCAAAGAGTGAAGTCTCTGGAGGACACCTCCTCAGTGGCCACTAAACTTACTGATTTTTAGTGAGATACTTGTGCCTCATGAGGTCATAACCTCACAGTGCCTGGAAGAAAAGTAGGAATCGCAAGGCCTGGGGCTTTTTGGGTAGGCCTCCATCACTTCCACAGCTGCCCTGCAGTCTAATGCCACCAATACAAACTGAAAATCTTAGATGTCCCTCAGGACAACTAGAGACAGAGGTGCCCTGGGAAACTCCGAGGAAATGTTCAAGAAGCACAGTATATATGTGGGGGCGTCTACGTATGTGAAAAGGAGGAAGGGAGTCCACCGACGCTTTAACCTGAATACTGTCTTTCAGGGGCGAGGTAAGGTAGCCCTCAGGAAAGATGCTTATAGAGAACTCAGACTCGCTGTCAGCATATAACAGGCTCCAACTTTCTCACAGCTCTCCTCAGCCTCCGAGTACCCTTTCTTGTCTTTGTGTCCTGTCTCTTTTCCATTCTCTTTCTAAACATGCTTTCTACTTGTATTTCCTCTCCACTACCCTCCACTCCAACTGTAAGATTAATACTAACAAAGTTTGATCTTTCTTTTGTTACCTCTTTTTCTCTCATTTTCTTTTTTCTAATCTACTACCTTCTGTTTTCTCTTTCTCTTTCCCTCATTCTCCACATTTTAGCATACCTGACAGTACTAATATACCACAGTTTTCTGGTCACTGATAGTGAAATTGTTAAAACAAGTTTTAATATATATAATTGGTATAAGGTTGACCCAGTAGATGGTGATACAATTGGAAAGCGTTTTCTGTTTGCAACAGAAGAGTAGCCAGGACTGATCCTATTATGCTGAGTATATCCAAGAGATACATGGATACCAAGATACAAAAAAGCTAAAATTACATCATTAGGAAACAGACACTAAAGAGCTCTCCATACTAGCAACAGAGCCTTTCCACTCTAATTGATCTTCAAACCTCAAATATATAACAGAAAACAAAGCAAAATGATGCCTCCAAAAATTCTTAACCTTCTAAAAGCCAAACCATGGGTACTGATAGAGAAAAAGTAAAACAACAAATGATCGAAATACATGAAGAGATAAAAGAAGAAACAAGAAAAGATCTAGACTAGTAAATGTTCAGCCAGCTCCAAGAGAATGTAACCAAACAGATAATGGACTTAATGGATAAAATGGTCAGTGAGCTTAAAGAAGCCACAACAAGAAGTTAGGTGAATGAATCAAAATGACACGACACTAAATAATCATTTTAGTAAAGATTTAGAAATCATGAAAACATGCAAACAGGCATCCAGGATAAAGAAAGATGCTATTAAAAATATGAGCAGTAGAGTGGAGGAAAAAGATGTGGTATTTTTATACAATGGAATATTACTCAACTATAAAAAAGGATGATCTTGAGGCCTTCTTAGGCAAATGGAGACAACTTGAGTCTATCCTCATTAGTGAAATAAATAAGAATAATATTTATAAATATATTGTGTCTCTAGTGTAAAATGTAGGAGTAATAAGACCCAAAGTATGTAATTGCTATTATAAAAAAGAGGAAAAGAAAATATTCTACAGGATATAACTGCACGTATGTTTAAGTGTGTAGGATTGGTAACCGTATTACTAAGTTTTTCTTGGATAGGTTTCAATCTCATTGTTTGAATGTCCACTTTGTGTGCTTTAATTTTATAACTTGAACAACTATTTCTAAGAGGACAATATGTAATTATCAACTAGTGATTTCTTACTGTTTATTTTTTTTGAAATTCTGTGTTATTTCTACCCTCTTTCTGTTTTTTTTCCTTTAAATAAAATTTTAAAAAAACATTTAAAATTTTTAAACAACATGAAACATTTCATAGGAAAACTGCTAACCAAACAGAATCATCCGAGATTCACAGCTTTCTTCGTCAATCAACATTATCTATTTTCACAGTTGTGAATAGTCTGCTCATACTTGCCAGTTTTACTTGTTTCTAGTTGCACAAATAACCTCAGAATTGTCTTACCTATTCTCAAAAAACTAATCAAATAGAAAGTGTATGAAGTGCAAAGCCGAGTTTGCAAACACCTTACCTCAGGAAAACCCTGCCGAAAGTTTAATAAGTTAAAGATGTTTTTAGCTTAGTGGCTTAAGCACCTGCCTGGCAAGCGCGAGGTCGTGAGTTTGAACCCTGGTACAAAAAAAAAAAAAAAAGTAAAACAAAAAAAAAGATGTTTTCATTGTTTTTATGCTTTGCAGCCAGCTTAGGTCTGCTTCATACAAGGAACAGAGGAGCTAAAGATGGGCACAGTTATGTAATCATTAGCCAAATGAAAATGTATTTCAGTTTAAGTAGTACCTCATAAACTGCCATTTGCTTGTATGCTTTATTTCTTTTATTCTCTTGGTTTTATTATTTCTAATTATCTACTTTCTATTTTTAACTTTTTTGTAAAAGAAAAATCTCAGACTCAGAAAATTTGTAAAAGTAATAATATGCATGCTTTTCATTCTGGTCTCTCAACTGTTAACCTTTGACCACATTTGCTTTATTATTCCTTTCTTCTCTGTTTCAGCATACTCTGAACCATTTGAGAATAAGTTCTGTGTACCTTTTCTTGACTTCATAGTTTTATAACATTATGCGTCCTGAAATTTCTTTGCTACTCAGATCTAACGTTTAAATTACTTAGTTGCTGAGATGGTCTTAAAATTTCTAGTTTGATTGCTTTGAAGTCAAATATATGATATAAAACAGATATTTTGTATCATTTTTATATCATTAAATGATATTGCATTTTAAATTTCAGCATCGTATGATTTTTTGGGGGAAATTTCTATTAATAAAATTAAGAGATGCATGGGCTGTCTTATTCTGTCATTTGGTTCTTTCTATGTGTGTATTAATTTTGTTTCATTCTTTAGGATTTCTGAAATTGTTTTGTTATCTTTTGATGATGCCTCATTCCAGTGACAGATAACATATATTTCAGTTCTTACATTTATCTGCTTTTCCTTCTGTGCATCTTCTTGTCATGTGGTTTGGTATGCACAAATAAATACTCTTGTCTCCCACGTTCAGTGTGTCTTGATTTAGTGCTCTTGTTCTCTGAAAAATACTTGATTGGATTCCATCATCTCTCTAATGCATTATGTGTCCTACTCTATTTTCTATGTTATTCCTAATCAAATAAATCAAACTGCATTTATGGCAAACAGAAAAATTTCTGCGCATCAAGGAGGATGGGAACTGGGTTTTCCAGGAAGATTACCTTTCATAGCTTTCAGGAACATTGCTTGAGCCTCTCCAGAAACACAACGTACTTTCCAGGGTAAGGTCTGTTGTGACCAGAGAGCTGATGATGGAACCAGCATTGGAGGGGCAGTGTTTCTGTCTGGTAACAAATGGCCTGGCACATTACAGGCTGACAGTAAGTGGCAGATCTGTTTGACTCTCAGAGCCACCCACTTGCACATCAGGGAGACTGAGGCTTAGAGCCAGCAATCAAAAGTGGAGGATCCAGGATTCAGATTCGTGTCTTGATTTTTTAAAACTTTTATTTATTTATTTCTTCACGTCTTGATTCTTAGGTGGTACATCAAACCCATTTTACTGACTCTTGCCTAGTCTCTGCCAAAGGCATAGCAACCCCTCTCCAAACCCCTTTCTGTGGAATATCCACAGCTGGAAAACCCATAGAAACATAGTGCAGATTGGTGGCATCTCAATATCAGTGGGAGATTGGAGCAGGGAGTGACTATTCAATGGATACAGGTTTCATTTTGGAGTTATGGAAATATTTTAAAAGTGGAAATACTGGTTGTGTGACACTGAACATATGAAATACTATTCAATTTAAAAATGGGATTTCTTAGTTTAGTTAGCAATGCTGGGGCTTCTGCACTGAACTATATATCCCCAGCCCTTTTAAATTTTTTTTTTAAATTTTGAGATAGGGTCTTGCTAAATTACTAAGTTGCTCAGGCTGGACTAAAGTTTACATTCCTCCTGTCTCAGCCTCCCAGACTTCTGGGATTACAGGCATGTGCCATCACACACAAGGCTTATTTAATTTTTGAATCAGAGTCTTGCTATATTGCCCACGCTGGTCTTAAACTCCCAGTCTCAAGTGATCTTCCTGCCTCGGCCTCTTGGTGGACACCACTGTGCCTGTTAAAATGATTGATTTTATGTTACATGAATTTCACGTCAAAAAGAAGGTGGTTATGCATTGAAATTATATCTTCTCAAAAGATATATTGAAGTCTAATCTCTACTACATATAAAGGTGATCCTATTTAGAAATATAGTCTCTGTCTCTCTCTTTCTTCTCCTACTCTTCCTCCTTCTTCTTCATCCTCCTCTTATCTCTGCCTCTGTGTCTGTCTGTCTGTCTGTCTCTGTCTCCATCTCTATTTCTCTGTGATGAGTTCTTGTGGAGAGATGCTACCAAAATATCCATTTAAATAATTCTAGATACATGGAGGAGAAGACAGATGAACACATACATCATCCACTATATTAGCCTGTAATCCTCTAAATTATTGTTTTGAAATAATTTCAAACCTACTGACAAGATACAAGAAGAAGGGCTGGGGATTTAGCTCAGTGGTTCAAGTGCTTGCTTGGCAAGTGCAAGGTCGTGAGTTCAATCCCTGGTATAAAAAAAAATACAAGAAGAATAAGAAAGAGTGAAGATGTGTCACATACATGTACCAAATATCCACAGAGAAAGTAATCATTATGGTCACAAAGATGTACTAACAAAGAAAGAAGAGTGCAAAGCTCTTTCTCTCTCTCTCTCTCTCTCTCTCTCAATCTCTCTCTCTCTCTCTCTCTCTCTCACACACACACACACACACACACACATGCACTAGCATGACCTATTATCATTCCTGTTTTTCCATTTGAAAGCAAGCCATACAGCTAACACCCCTAAGTTCTCCCTTGAGTAGCTCCCATAAATAGGGACCCTTTCCTACACATCCGCACCCAGCGTTTGCAATCTAGAAATTTTCTCCGTACAGCCCAGAGTTTCGAGCCTCACATGCACCTGAATTTCACCAGGACCTGCTTCTTCCTCCTTGCAGCGCCAGGTATCCACGCAGGAGCTCGTGTTGGACCAAGTCATCACGCCTCACTGCCGATTTCAGTGTCTTCCCTGCCTCTTGCAGCCTTATCGGTTCTGAAGAACCCAGGCCTTTTGCTCAGCAGGATGACTCTTAATTTGGTCTGTCTGTGACTGGACTTAGGTCGCTCAATCTTGGAAGGGGCGAAAATGACGCTGTTCTCTCTCAGTGTACAGCAGCAAAGGCTCCTGGGGCCCCCCATACCGCCGCTGCGAACCTTGATGCTCTGGCCCAGGTATGTCCACTATTAGCTCATCATTTCCTCCTCTGTGCATGATAAGTGCTTTGTGGGGAAATGTAAGATTTCACCATTATCCTTCTTCCACCTCCTCCCCAGGTAACGCAGCATGATGATTGCCAGATGGTGACTATTCTCATAATTCTGTCTGCATTTCAAACAGCTTTGCTGAGAAATAACTCACATACCATACAATTTATCCATTTCAAGTGTACAATTCACTTTCTTTTTATATATTTACAGTGGCACAGCCATCACCATAATTTGGAAACATTTTCAATATCCACCCCCCAAAGAATTCCTGTACTCCTTAACTGTCACTCCCAGTAACCCCAAACTCTATAGTTCTAGACACTGATCTAGTTTCTTTCTATATAGATTTGCCTATCCTGGGCATTTCCATACATAGAGTTGTACAACATGTTATCCTTTGTGACTGGCTTCTTGTATTTGCATAATGTTTTCAGGGTTCATTCATCTTGTGGTTCACTTATTATTCATATTAATAATTTATTTCTTTTATTGCTGAGTAATATCCCATTGCATGGGCATAGCAGTTAATTCATCCAGTCATCAGTTGATAGACATTTGTCTCTACTTTTTGGCTACTATGAATAATACTTTTGTGAACATGAATGTACAAGTTTTAGTGTGGATGTATGTTTTCATTTCCTTTGGATATATAAGTAGGAGTGGAATTTCTGGGTCATACGATGTTACAGCTTGTGTCTAGATGTCCCCCTAAAGCCTCATGTGGTCATAGGTGGGGATTTCTCAGAGGTGGCTGGATCTGGAGTGTGTGACACTGGAATTGATTTGTGGTGTGATGCTAGGCTCAAAGATACTAAGTTGCCTGGGTAAGATAGCAGGAGCAGAAAGAGCTGTGGCTGTCCTTTGTTTGTTTTGCTACCTTCTGCTAACCATGAGCTATGTCTCCTCTGCCAAGCCACCCTGCCTTGGAGCCAGCCAGTTATGGACTGAAACCTCTACAAACTGTGAGCTTAATAAACCTTTCCTTCTTTAATTTTGGGTGTTGGGTATTTTGTCTCAGCAGTGAGAGAAGAGTAATCAAGATATATGATATTGGAGGAAATATCAGACTATTTTTTGAAGTAGGGTCACCATTTTTGTTCCTAAGGGCATTGAGTTAGGGTTATAATTTCATCACATCCTTACCAATTGTTATTATCTCTCTCTTTAGGAGGGAGGTTCTAGAGACTGAACTCATGGCCTTTGCACCAAGCTACATTCCCAAATTTTTTATTTTTTATTTTGAAATAGGGTCTTGCTAAGTTGCTCAAGCTGAGCTCAAACTTTTGATCCTCCTGTCTCAGCTTCCCAGAGTGCTGGGATGGCAATATGTGCCACCATGTTTGGCTTTCTCTTCTATTCAAGTCATCAAAATGAGTATGAAGTGGCATTTCACTGTGGTTCTTATTTGCATTTCCCCTGTGTGTAATGATGTGAACCTTTTTTTTCATGGACCTACCAACCATTCATATATCTTCTTTAGGAAAACGGGCTATATGTATTTCCCAGGATTACTGTAGTAGAGTACTGTAAACTGTGTGGCTTATGACAACAAAAATGAATTGGTTCAAATTTTAGGAGGCTATGAGTCTGAAATCCAGGTGTCATCAAGGGTAGTTCCCTGTGAAGACTCTGAGGAAGAGCGGGATTCAGGCCTCTCTTGCAGCCTGTGCTAAGAGCTGGCATCGCTTGGCTTGTAGAAGCAGTGCTCTCCACCCCATCCTCCCAGGCCCCTTCCCTGTGTCTCTGTTTCTTCTCTTCTTAGAAGGACACTAGGCTTGTGGAATGAGGGTCCCACCATAATCCAGGGTGGTCTCATTTTAACAAGCTATATCTCAGCAATCTTATTTTCTAATAAGGTCACACTTTGAGTTATTGGAAGGCTAGAATGCTGCCTATCTACTTCCCCTGGGGGTTAGGCACATTCCAACTTGTTTCGGTGTGAATATTGGTCATTTCTCCCCACAGTACATGTGTCAAAGGCGCTAGTGACGGATGCTGTGGACATTTAGGAGATGAGGCCCTAAGGCAGGTCATTGGAGAAGTGGGACCACCCTCTTTCTCCCCTTTTTCCTCTCCCTTCTCTTCCTCTCCTCCTCTTCTTCCTCCTCTTCTTCACCTTTGTCTTCATCTTCACCTGTGTCTCCTTCTCTGTCTCTATTTCCTCTTCCTCCTCTTCTTTCTCTTCCTCCTCTCCACCTTCTTTTTCTTCTTTCTCCTTCTCTTCCTCCTTCTTCTTCTCTCCCCCTTTTTCCTCTTTCCCTCTCTCTCTTTCTCCCTCTCTCCACCTCTCTTCTGGCTTCAGATAAAATCTGCCACCATGAAGTGCTTCCCACACCAGAGACCAAACACCCCTCCCCGCCAAAAAAAGAACTTGCCTAATCTTTTTGGGAAGGGTTACTGGGCCTTGAACACAGGTTGCCCAGGCTTGAATTTGAACCTCCAAGACTGTGAGCTGATTAAACCTTTGCTCTTTAAACAGCTAGTTGCCGCTGGTATTTCATTGCAGTCATGAAAAGATGGGTAATACTAATACTATATTCAAAACAAATTATGGGTTCAGATCCTTTGCCTATTTTAGTCTTTTTTCACATTAAGTTGGAATAGTTTTACATATTCTACACATAAATTTTTCTTAGTTATATGAGTTGTTCTTTCTTCATTTGTTTGTTAGGATTCTCTTGGGGAAACTTTTTCTTTAGCTCTATTTATTTATTTATTTCACTGTGGACTCTTAGCCCCATATTTTACTCAATGGATTGCAATCTGATATTCATGTTATTTAGTTTTCCATTTGTCCTAGCCTTATCTATAGGAGATTGCTCAAGCTGGCTTCTGTCTCCTTTTGAAATGTCTCCTTCATTTTTTTTGAGGCTTTCATTAGTTTGCAGAACAGGCATGGTGCCTGTTCACTTTCCCTGTCCCATTCTTGAATCACTGTTTTTTCCATATATCCCCACACTTTTTCTCCTTTTGTTGTGGGGACATTTAGAAACTGAGACCTAAGTGCTTGGCAGGTTCAGTTACTGAGGTGTCACTATCCAGGGGACAGACCTAATAAGTATATGAGTGTGTAAGTGTTCACAACAAATAGATGTGCATCGTTACAATTTTTATATCTATCTGCATGTGAGTATATGTGAGGTACTAATATATTATTATACGAATAGTACATATTTTTATATATGATACACACCCCCATATATATATATTTATCTATATATATGATTATTTTTAAATGATGGTTTGAATCCTAATCCAACACCTCTGGCTTCCTTGTAGCCTTCTCCCTTAACATCAGTGTGAATCTGTCCTCTGGTGGGAAGAAATCAGTCTCCGTCAATCAGCATATTTACCTAGTTTTCAAGTAAATAACTCATGTGTGTGACATAACCCGTCTCCAAAGGTTACTCTCTCTGCCCACTGTGCACACGCCCCACCCCCGTCCCCCTGTCCTGGACACCAGACCTGCTGCTGGGGCAGCCTCCACGCTGGAAAGCAAGGGAAGGAAGGGAAGGGAAGAGGATGGGAACAGAAGAACTGGACCCAGTACTTCTTATGCAAAGACTTGGTGATGAATTTCATCTGGCTTTTGATGCCAGGAAACAGTTGATAGCATCAGGCTCTTTTTAGGCTCTTGGGACCCAGCCTAAACTCTGTTTGTTTAGAATGACACCCCGACCCTTTGTCCAGTGGAGTCTTAGTCACTCATCAAGACTCGACTTACCTGTCCTTGCAGGAAAGGTGCTTTTCCCTCTTCTCTCTTCACCACTATTTCTGCATGATGCCAGGAACCAGAAACAAGGATAAGAGGTAAACTAGAAATGGGCAAAAATACTGGCAACGTGTGGGGCATTTTAATAATCTACTCAATAGACTAACGGGTGGAGGATGGGAACAAAACACATGAAAAATGCCCAACTTTGCTTTTTAGTCAATCAAATACATTAAAAAATGAGGCCTCATTAATCTTCCTTTTCCAACTACTGACAATGACCAAGAATGGTACTGAGATGGATCGGTGAGGCACCGGAGGGATTGCACTCTCAGGAAACTTTCTGGAATGTAATCTAGTAGTACTGATTGTCTTGATCTGATTGCCCTATTTCTTAGGAATTTATTCAAAGAAAATGAAAAAGAATAATATTAAACATGTGTCTACAGTTATGACTTGAAGTCAAATGTCCCCTAGAAGTCTTATGTGTGCGCCAGGCGGTTGGATCTTGAGGGCGCTACACTCATCAGTGAGATCATCTTCCGAAGAGTTTGTAGTGAATGGGCTCCTAGGAGGCGGGGCCTGGTTGGAGAGGTCACTGTGGGGTGTGGCCTGGAAAAGTGGACCCTTGTCCCTGGCTCCTCCCTTCTCTCTCTGTTTCCTGGCTGCCTGGGCTGAGTACATTTTCCTTCATCCTGCCCATCTGCCAACCGGTTTCTGCTTTGGAGCCAGCCGACCTAGACTGAAATTACGAACCCAGATCGACCCCTGCTCTTTTAAGTTTGGTGTTGGGCATTGTGTCCAGTAATGAGAAAGTGACTAAGACACACATGGGTGTTCGCTGCATTGCTGATAATATCAAAAGCTAGGAAAATTATAAAATTCATCACTAGAAAATTAGTTCAATAACTAATGATAGGATGGAATGTAATGCAGTCTTTGAGAAAGTAGCTCCTTATACACTGATATGTAATAAAGCTGTATGGATGGATGTATAAAACTATATTTGGCTTACTCATAAGTAAATAACCCTACCTGTATAATACTACTCATGTGCTGATGTTATTGTAGAAATATTATAGATGTTAACTTATTTATTCCTGGCACATCCCTGTTTGATTTGGGGATAAAATACCCCAGAGCCCACCTTCCTAAACTCTACCCTCTGCTGCAATAAGAAACAATTTCCAAGTATATGGCCCTGCTCATACCTGTGTGCATATTTGTTTTGATTAAAATATCTAATGCTTTCAACAGTGGTCCTTTTTAGAAGTCAAGATTAGTTCATGCCAATCATGTGCCGTAGTTTGAATTCATCCCTTAAAATTCATGTGTTTAAAACCTAGTCACTAAATTCCTATGCTCCTGGTATTGGAGGTGGGGCCTTTGGGAGACAATTAGGATTGATATGATCAATAGGGTGGGGTCCTGTGATGGGATTGATGGCTTTGCAAGAAGCACAAACTGTTCTATTTACTTGGCCTGGTCTTATGATGCCTCCATTATGTAAGGATGCAGTGATCCCAGATGTCACTCAGATGCCAGTGCCATGCTGTTGGACTTCCAGGTTCCAGAAGCATGAGACAAATGGTCTCAGTTGTTTCAGTCATTTTTTTTTTTGGTGGCTGACACAAAATACTGGCCACCCACAACCTAAGGGAGGGAAGATTTATTTTTGCTCTCATTTCAGTCCATAGTCAGCTGGCTCCAAGCCAGAACAGCGTGGCAGAGGGGCATGGCGGAAGAAAGCTGATCACAGCATGGTGGACAGGAAGTAGAGCAAAGGGAGGAGCCTGGTAGAGAAATGAACCTTATAGGTCACACCCTCAGAGACCCGCCTCTTTCAGTTAGATACGATTTCCTAACAGCAAGTCAGCTGTCAGCCCCCATAATCCAGTTACTTTCCAAAAACCCAGCATATGAGTTCATGAGCACCTCTAGATCTAAACCAAATCATAGGTTTTCATTTTTAAACTCTGGCTGTAAAATTTTGTTAGCAGCAAAAACTTATTCAATCTCCAGCTCACTAGTAGGAATGGAGGAAAAGACTATGGAATTTGATTTAGTAAAAGTGGAATAAAGAAGGGATAGCAAAACCTTACATCCATCTGCAGAGTCTCTGTTCTATGCATATACAGGCATTAGCTCATTTTGTCTTTGGAGCCAGAGGTAGGTGCTACTAAACTCACCCACTGTATGTCCGAGGAGGCTGAGGCCCACTGTAAAATTACACTGTGTGCTCTAATTACACAATGTCATTCTTGCTTCTCAGTGAGATTCAGACCTGAGGATGAGGGAAGGTGGACCCTAGGAGGGGTACAGATCTGGGATTTGTGCACCTAAAAAATATTCTCCCAGCTGGGAATGGGGGTACACACCTATAATTGCAGCATTCTGGGAAGCTGAGGCAGGAGAACCACAAATTTGAGTCCAGCCTGAGTAACCTAGTGACTTAGTGAGACCCTGCCTCAAAATAAAAAAGAGTGGGGGATATTGGTCAGGACAAATGCCCTGGGTTCAATCCCAAGTGCCACACACACACACACACACACACTCAAAGAAAAAAAGAGAATAGAAAGAAAAGATTTACAACCCATGAGGGTAGAGCAGGCTGAGGCTCAGGACTGTCCGGTTTCATAAGAAAGCGACCTCAAGTTTTGCAGCCCTCAATGTCCAGCCTCCTTGCAAGATAGAATCAGACCAAGAAACTGAAAACAGGCAAACAGGAATGAAAGCGTGTCCTCGTGTGCGAACAGCAAGTTCTGCCATTCAGGCCTGTCATTCACAGGAACACCCTCCATTCCTGGTGTTACTAAATTATCACTGCAACAGTGATGGACACTGACAGTGCCTTGACTCTGGTCCCTGCCCTGAGTGCTGGCCATGTATTATTTTATTTAATCTTCTCCATAATTCCCCCAGTAAGTACCGCTTCCCTTTCCATTTTTGCCAATGAGGAAATCGAGGCACAGAGAAGTTAAAGAAATTGGCCGAGGGTCACCAAGTCAGAGAGTTGTGACACTTTCTGCTGCTGATACCTTGCCAACAGGCCTGGCTGTCTGGCTTCACAGTCCGTAGAAACAGCAGGACAGAGTGGGGACAGAGGGAAGGCAGGGTGACAGCTGAGGAACACAGACAAGCAATAAAAGGGAGGCGTCAAACCTCCTACGCCCTGGTGGCCGGGTCGGAGCTGAGGGCTGGTCAATGCGCAGGGGAGAAGAATAGCGTGGGGCTGCATTGTGAGCGGGGTGACAGAGCACTTGCACCCTTCTACTTCGCTTGACCCCGAGTCAATAAAAAATGTTCAATTCAATTCGATGCCTTCTATTTAAAACCAAGGATGTGTGTGATACATTGCAGGAAGTGATTGATGTGTTTGAGCACTTGTTTCTTTCAAGGACTGTAAAAAATAAAAAGACCTACTACTCGGAAAAGTCGTGTAGGTAAATAATCTAATGTGCCAGGTTACGAGGTACCTGACGTGAGGTGATGTCACTGTTGGTGACAGTTGGCATCAGGCTGGGATTGGGATGTGACATAAAGTTACTTCCTCAGACTTTAAGTCAAAGGTGGGAAACTCATTTTTGGTAAAATCCCCTCCTTCTTAGCTCTGGATGATGCTGGTGTTTTCCTTCCTTCCTTCCTTCCCTTCTCTCTCTTTCTTTTCTCTTTCTCCTCCTCCCTCTATCCTTCCCTTTCTCTATCTCTCCTTTCTTCCCTCTCTCCCTTCTTTCCTGTCTCTTGCTGATTCTCTCCGAGGCTGCAGGCTGGGGGTGGGGAGACTGCAGAAAGAGGTGGGTGTTAGGGGCGAAGGACCCCAGTGAGGCCCCGTAGCAGGTGTGGGGAGTCAGGGCCCCTTTGCTTCTCAGAGGCCAAGCGTCCTGTGCTGTGGTCCACCCTGGCTCTCTAGCAGAGGCCTCTCCAGGGGTTGCGGGATTTAGGGAAGGGACTCCCCAGCACCCCATCTTCCCTGGCTCATCTCCACCATCCAGCCATAACTGATTGGTGCCGGTCCCGGGCAGGGAAGGCGCTGTCTGTTTTTGTTTTAACAGTAACTTACAATGCGGGCTGCCCTTGAGGTCCCTTTCCCCTCTGGTCAAGTAGGTGAACACAATGTCCCCATCTTGGTTGCCGCAGAAAGGGTGGCTTCTCTGAGGGCACCGTGAATTGGCTGCAATCGCGCTCCTGACAGCCAGGAGCGGGGATGATTATCTGGGGCTGATGAGAGCCATTAACAAAATGGAGTGTGCCATCTTCACTGCACAAATATTTTCCCTGACCATAATACCCTCTTCAGGGGACCTCAAGTGGCCAGGCCTTGTCCCCAGCACTCCCAGGCACACCACTGGTCATTTTTCATGGCTGCTGGCATTTGCAGGGAAGAGAGGGCAAGAAAAAGACAGGACCCGAGAGCATCCCAAGAGATCTTGGCCCTTGTGGCCTATTGTACTTTATCTGGAGGACAAAGAAACCCTCAGGCCTTTCTCTAGCAAGAGGCTTAAGCTCCATCAATAAATCAGAGTCCCGATAAAGCCATTCAGATGTGACCCAGGACTCCTGATGGCTCTCCGCACAGATCCCCTTGCTGGGACATGTAGGACATGAGAGATTTTGAGCCGAACACACTTTGTTTTCCTTCTCCCCGCCCAAGGCTCTTTGTCACTTTCTCGTCCTTTCTGTCGGCTCCTCCAGTGTGGCATAGAAGATGCGTTTGTCGGCCTGAATCAGGGGGATTGTCTCCGCCCTGGGCCCATTCACGCTGGCCCCTCCCCTGTTGTAAAACACAAGCCGGGCCAGGAACAGCGGCCCATTGTGCTGCCCATACCACCCAGATTTCACCTCTGTCTTCGCAGAGCCCCCTCTTTTTGTTTCCAGTCAAAAGAAAGCATTTGCTCAGGGGAGGGGCGGGCTGTTCCTATTGCTTCCACCAACAGGGAGGTTAAAGGGAAGATTGATGGGAGAAAGTTTACCTAGAAAACCAGGATACATTTCTTGCCAGCCGAGGCCAGTGGTTTCATTGTCCTGGGCCATGTTTTTTGTTAATTATCTCTCACTCTCTCTTTTTATCGAAGAGAAAAGTAGCAAAGCAGGGAGAAAGGAACAGGATATAGGGGTCAGGGGTCCCCTCGGGCCACCTAGGTGTTTCGTTTGACATGCTGGGGTGGAGCCTTGCACACTCGGGTTGGTGGAGAGTGGCAATTATGGAAATCATAACAAAACCGATCCCACAATTCTTTAGGGCAAAATTTCCCACTCATTGGCCCTCGTTCCGGCCCCTGTATCTTTCCTCCAACTTCCGGTGTCTTTATCTTCTTTCTAGTTCCAACCCCCCATCCGTCGTCTCCATCTCTCTTTCTCTCTCGCACACATTTGCACACGCACACTTTCTCCTTTCTAATTTTAAGCCCCACAAAATGGTAAGTACGGTTTCAGAAAGGATTGTTGAATGGGACAGGGGACCCACGAGAGAAAGACTAAGAAAGTAGGGCCAAACAAGACCATGTTGTCAAGGAAATAAACCTTGGGGAGGGCAGGCATGAAACCGCAGCTGCTGGACTTGGCCAGCCTTGGGCGCTGGTGGTAATGACAATGATCCTTCATGGCAGGGTCCCAGCTCCACACATAAATAGGGCTCAGCCTGAAAGGGGAGGAAATGGAACAAAACATTTCCTTGGGTGCCCCTGGCAGAGAAATAACATCAATTTCAGTTGGGGTGTTGGGGGGAGCTAAAGAATCTCCCTGTTTCCCCACATTAGCAAAGGCAAATTCATAACTGGCCAACAAAGTACCTTTGAAATGCAGCTGTGCCCACGAACACACTGCCTTTTTCCAACCAGAGAGACAACCCTGTCTTGATCAGAAAGAAGGGGGAAGAGAGGGGGAAAAACACCCGCTATTGAAAAGCCACACAGAAGGCAGGAGAAAGGGAGGGAAGTCGCTGGGGACCCAGGGGCAGGGAGGGAGGGGAAGTGAGCGGCTTTGGCAGATGCCAGCGATAAGCTTTACCTAGTATAATGCGACCTTCTTTGCCTTCTCCTGCAATGAATGGCCACATAGATCCTGGGAGAGGGGCAGCTGTTGGCCAAACACAGCGTGTGGCCAGGAAGGAAGGCCGCTGGGCGGGCCTTGGCCTCCAGGTACCCTCTGGTGCCTTTGGCCCCCCCCCCAGAACCTCTGAGGATGGGCAGCTGCTGCCCCTTGGGAAGAGGGATTCTGGGAGTGTCTCTCACTGGGAGGCTGGAGCCAGGCTCCCAGGAGTCAGGGATGGGCTTCCATGTCAGCTTTGTGGGATATGTGATGGCCATAAACCAGGCAAGTCTTGTATGCTGAAGTCTGTAAGATGATGAATATAAGATCAGGTGTGAACATAAAGAAAGCACAACAAATTACATGAGTTAAAAATAGGAGCATAACAAATCCAGAGATAATGGGGAAAAGGGGAGCTTGCAGTACTGGGGACTGAAACCAGGGCCTTCCTACTGAGCTACATCCTCTATCCTTTACCACAGAGTGTGGCCAAGTTGCTAAGTTGCCCACGCTAGGTTCAGGCTTCAGACTCTCCTGCCTCAGCCTCCTAGAGTGCTGGTATTACTGGTATGTGCCACCATATCTGGTTTATGTGTGTGTGACTCTGTGTGTGTGTGTCTCTCTGTAATTTTTAAATTAATCATGCACACACCTCTGTGATACTTTTCCATGGACCCAACTCTCACACTGTGCATTTCAAACCTTGTTTCTCCTCCTTTACCCACCCATTTCCGTGCTGGGCCCCACAAGTTGTATCCATATCACAAATATGATTTCCAACTTGGCAACCTCCTGTCACCAGGCCAGGGACACTGCACAGTGGAGGCTGGAATATTCCTGGAAGCCATTTCTATACCCCAGTGACTGGCAGTAACTACAATGCAGAGAAGTCACTGCAAAGCAAACCCCATCAAACATGCCCAGTTCAACTGCCTGTCGGCCACCAGCCAAGAATGCTCCTGGCCAGTAACATCCATAGACAAGGAAATGGGAGAAACCTGGGTCTTAATGGATTATGGTTCAAACATCTAATAGATGCACGTTTAACAAAAACATATGAGCATGAGACCGCTAGGCCCTTCCCGATCTTTGGGAGAGACCAAAGATTTGGGTCTTTGGGTCCTTTAAGCATAAGAGTTAAAGCTTCACAAAAAGGTGACCTCTGCCCATGTTTCTTGCATGGTTAATGTCCATTTCTGCAGAGTTGGGCCCTGGTCCCCTTGATGAGATGCCTTCCCTACAGAACCATCCCTGACGGTCACTGGGGAGCATCACCAGGCCTTACCAGGACATTTGGAGCCTGTACACATCATGGCACCAAAACCTGCAAACTGCTGCAGAATATGGGCCATATCGTGTGCCCGCCCATGTGACACTCACAGGGGCAGTCAGAGTCACCAGCACAATGTAGGTCTCAATAAATATGTGCTGCTGCAAACACAGAACAGGAGAGCAACGCCAGGTTAAGCCCCGAGGTTAGCTGGCTTAGGCGAAGGAGGTTTATATCCTACACCTGCTTTGGGAAGAGGCTTAAAAGAGATTGTGGATGAAGAGTTGGCTTCAGGAAGAAATTACTAACTGTAACCAGAACTCATTTGGTGGTGTTTCCCCAGACCCAGAAAAGAAATTTCTCATCCTAGTACCTCTGTCTGTCCTGACCCCTCACGCTTGGCAACAGTGTCTGAGAACCATCAGACAAATGGAGTCCTGTTTAGCAAGTGTATTTGTTAGGTGTTGGTGCCAGGGCTAGGAATTTCCCAAAGAATAAACTTAGGCTGGGTACTGTACTGGAGTTCGTGTGACCCACATAAGAGCCCAGTAAGACAGACTGTTCCATTGGTACCTTGTGGACCAGGAAACGAAGGTCTCAGAAAAGATGGGTTCTTCTTTGAACCCAGTATCTGAGGCCGTATTCCAAGGGCTAGATGACTTCTGGGCTTGAATGAGCACATCAGACTCACTGGGGATCTAATGCAGCATGGAGAAGAGCCGTCTGGAAAGCCAGACTCTGGTCAAGGTGGCTGTCTCTGGGGCCAGGTGCTTATGTCCTTTTCCTGGACTTTGCTTACTGTTCAAGGTGACAGAAGATGGGGGAGGCTAAGAACAAAAGCATTAATTCAAGTGGCATCAAGAGAAGGAAAGAGAACACAGAAACAAGTGAAATGCCATCTCTGAACTGACCATCGACACTGGTGGACATTCTTTGGAGCTGGCCTAGCTATTTACCGGCTTGCAGGCCCTTTGCCCACACAATTCCTCCCTTTAAATAAACACAGGGTCCCCTTGGGAGACTGCCTTGTCTTTCTCTGGGTCAGCCTTCTCAAATACTTGACCTTTTTATTCTTACCCTAACTCAGCCTAGTGGCCTCCAAAGAAGCAGCCCCTGAGCAGGGCTGAAGGATGTCTGGGTGACCCAAGGATGTCAGTGTGACCCAAGGATGTCAGCGTGACCCAAGGATGTTAGGATGACCCCAGATCTTTCCCAACTGGAAAGATCTGTTAACACCAAGTGCACACGCCCGGGGCTGAGGAGATTGGGGATGATGGCTCATTTGGCTGAGGTCGATTTGCTTCCTGAAAACACGACTGCGTCTCCCGACACTGGTACATTTCCTTTGGCTTTTCTGCTGCACGCCCTGGTGACCCGTAAACTTGCTGCATTTGACTCAGTCATCCAGTTAGTTCATGGATTCTAATAGTGGGTTCACTCTGTGTAAGACCGGGTATCTGAAACCTTAAGGGATATTTTTAAGAAGGAACAATATTTGAGCTGAAGAATTAAATATTCGGGAAGTTTTCATTGAATCACATCATCGGCAAAGTGCTTTTGCTGACAACTTCCCATTTCTGTCACAAACTATTTTCAGAAAATGGAGCCAGGCCAAAGGCAAAATTTATAAAAAGAATGAGAGAGCCTCTTGCCTCTGCCATTTTACTCTTTTATCTTTTCTCTCTCTGTTCAAGATAGCTTGAGGACTAGAGGGAAAATGGAAAAACAACTGTGAAATAATTGGACATCTTTGCAAGAGGTCACAGAGTGTAAAATCTCTGCTGGTCAAAATCATTAATTTGGACATTTATAACATAAGTGAGCATTTGTTTCCTGGAGTCTTAGTTTTTTAGCAAAGTTTACAGCTCTGTACATGTGTAAATATATTTATAAAATGAAAACTGAGCTATTTGATTCTGGTGTGCTGTTGTTATTCTATTCCTTCCAGAACCAGCTTTATTGTTCTCGAGGCTGAGGAACTGCCCGCTCACAGATACTCAGTTTACAAAGGTTCCTTACGCTGCTGAGAAGGTATTTCATTCAGCTTGCTTTTTGTTCTGTGTTCCCTCCTATGCCCTAAACATTATTAAATAATCATTGATTATGTAGTTACTTATAATCCGATGGCATTGTATTTAATCTCGACTTACTGAGATTGAAGAAATAAAAATTCAGGAAAATCTTATCACTCGGTGGTGGAGACGCTATGAGAAAAGCTGATGTATCATTCTTTGAAAACTGGCACAAAGCCTTTGAGGGCATTTGGCCATCAATGCAGGTCAGATGTCATTAAAATGTTTGTACTCTTTGACCCCATAATCTCATTCTTTGGAATTTAATTCAAGGAAGTGATTTAAAGGAAGAAATGGTGTATGCAGTGATATATTTATAGCAACATTATTTATGATAGGGAAAAGTTAGAAACCTAAAGGTTTAAAAATGGACAAAGGAGAAACAAATTATAGAATATTGGTATAATATAATATAGTATTAAATTATCTATTTAAAGATGACAAGTAACTGGGTGTATGGTAAAGAATACATTACACCCACACACTCACAAAAATGATGTTAAAATAACGCAAACATCGATAAAAATCCAAAGAGATAGTTCATGACAAAAAAGTGAAAACTCAATGGAGAGAATAACAGAAATCGGAGCAAAACAGTTTAAATTGAAAATGGCAATCCATTATGTTTTAGTTTAGTAGCACAGATAGTTTTAACTCAAAGAGACGCTTCCTAGATAGCATGCCAAAATCAAACAATTCTATCGCCCTGTTTTCATTTCTTTGCCTACCTTTTCTTACCTTCTGTACCTTAGCAAGTCACTTGTGTTCTAATTTTGAATTAAATAATTATTTTAATAGAGACTCCAGTGTGGGAATAAAATACTGATGATCTGCACGCAGAATTAGCTCGCCTTGATATGGAAGGGCCATAAACCCTGGAACAGTGGGTCCCCGCTCTGTCCTGTTTCTTCCACACTGATACTGTCTCCCAGTCTTCCTGTCTCCCCCTTGCCCTTTTTCTTCCCACCGAGACTGTGAATACCCTGTGAGCCTGACATGTACATGGCCTTGAACTGCCCTCTGTTTGGCCAGCACGGTAGCTGTGAGTTGTGGCTTTTTATATCCCCAGACTTTCTGGAAGGATAACTAGTGAACAAATTTTTAAAACTTCAATTCTGCATTCCGTCTTTTGCACATTGAATGGAGTGTCTAGCCCAGGTCTGTCTGAGAATAATACCACAGCTCTCAAATTTAATACTGGAACTGTCCACAGCAGACAGGAGCAGGCCTTGTATGCAGGCAAGGAGGACAGTGGACAGCGTCCTAGCACAGACAATACCAGGGCTGTGGAGGGGAAGAAAGGGCATCGTGTGTCGTGGGATGTGTCTCCATACCCACATGCTGATTGCCCACCCGTGTCCTTTTGGCTCCGTGCAAGGAACTGTTTGGCTCCCAGACTCAGGGACTGTTCTGCAAGGCTCTTCGTCAATCGTACATTCTGTTTGCCTCACACTGGCTGTCTGGGTCCAGCCCTCCAGCTGCTGTGGAGATGTTTGTGTGACGCCTTCAAAGTGGGGGTGCAGCCATGTCTGGGGTTGAGGGGAGCAAGATACTACTGAGAGTTTCTCCAAATGTGCTCTCCCAGCCAAATCAGCTGCAGAAAGAAACTTACATAAATTGCTCTAGTAAGAGGGCACCCCACACCATTTGGTTGGGACACTATTTGCACAGACGTTTAGGAGACCCCCAAATAACACCTTGTTGTTGGGTGTAACAGTGCAAAAGACATTTTGTATAATTACATTCCTAAGTTATTCACATTTTCTTCATAGGTTACCAAAAATTGTTGATTGATTGATTGACTGATTGATTGATTGATTGATTGAGGCAGGTTCCACTATGTAGCTCAGGCTGACCTTGAACTCACCATGTATACCAGGTTGGGCTGGAACTCCTAGCAATCCTGCCTCAGCTTCCTGAGTGCTGAGATTACAGGCGAGCACTACCTTGCCAGTCTCAAAAATTTGTTTTAAAGTAGGCCAAAACTACCTTTTAAAATTTGTTCATGTCCTTGCCTCTTCAGTAAGGGTTTTATAAACACAGATTAAAGTGTTCCTGGTGACTTTTCATTGGAATTTTAAACATGGATTAAACACAGAGGAATAGTCCTACTTTTTGTTTTGTGGGATACATTTCTTTTTTTCTTTCACTTCCTTTTCTTTCTTTTTCCTATTTTATACTGCCTTCTGTTGTTATCAAGTATCTCTTCCTGTGACACTATGGACCTATTTTTTAAAATATTTTCAGGAGAAACCTTGTGCCTTTATATATTCAAACTCAGTAACATTTATAGAACTCATAAGACAAAAACTTAAGCAAACTGTGAGGTTTGAACCCAAACAGACCACACAAAAGTGGAATACAAGTCATCTCGGGGTTTCCAGGGAGAAATAGGGCCCCAACCTCACCATTCTCAGCAGATTCCAAGATCCATGGGCCGTCAGGTTGCTTCAACGAAATGGCATAGCATTTGCATATAACCCATGCACATCTTCCCTAGCCTTTAAATCAACTCCAGGTCACTTATAACACCTAACAGAAGGCAAACAGTGTATAAATAGTTACACTGCTGAAGAAGTAATAAGAAAAAGTATGCACATGTTCAATACAGGTGCAGTGTTTTTTCCAAATATTTTTGCTCAGTAGTTGGTTGAGTCCATGAATGTGTTAACTTGAATATGAAGGGCCAAACTGTATTTACCTTAAATGCCCCACATGGATAGGCTGGACCACCCACCTCAAATCCATGAAAGTCATCAAGGGTACTTGTAGATTAAGTACAGGCAGCTGGCAGCACTGAAACTCATAGCATGAGCAAAGAAACTCATATATGTCATGGTATAGGTGGCCTTGCCCAGCTGGGGACACCTGACAAATAAGGATATGTTCACAGAAACAGATCTGGAGGGACAAATTATGAGATTAATCAAAAAGCTAATAGTCTTCTTTTGCAACATCCTGAGAAAGACAACTTCATTGTCATGAAATAGAAATAAACATGTACAAGAGAGAAAAGGGTCCCTTCTACATTTCTTTCTCTTAGTTAGGATCTCAGTCAAGCAGGAGCTTCCTGGACTGACTACCACTTAGATAACCATTTGGGCATTAGGTCCCCACTGTTTTCATTTGGTTTAATTTCCTCATTCTTTATTTTCAATCCTAATCAATTGGAAATATATTTTAAAAAACAGAACAGAGAGAGAGAAAGAGAGAGACAGGGGGAGAGAGAGAGATTAATTTGGGGGTGAACACCCTCACCATCATTTTTCCGAGTTGCAGATTTTTGCAATGTGAATTCTTCAGTTGCAGGCCCCCTACTGTCCAGAATAACTGCAGATGGGATGGGGGACTGCCAGAGGACACCAAACTGACAGGGTCTCTGCTGGACCAAACTCCCTATGGGCTCCTCCAAATTATCTTCTCAACTGGGCCCTGATCTTTAAGCATCTGTATTTATCTCTGTAGTTGTCCAGCATTATCAAGACCCCTTTAAATCACTGTGGTCAGGATTCTCCCCTTGGCATGGATCAGCCTGTGGCCGAGGGGCTCACCCTCCACCATCTTGTAAGTGAGACCCGAACACGCGCCTATTTTCTGCAAGGCTTCTGTTAGGTTACTGAGTCAGTGCAGGGAAGCACTGAGACTGCTTCAAAGCTCAGGGGCACCTAAGGACACCTGAGTATGTGACCTCATTATCTAGCACTATGCAGTGGGATACAGTGGACAACTACGCATGCGCCAATGAGGCTAGTACGTAAGAATGTAAATGTGAGAGAGCAACGTGTATAAGAATTATACGGTAAAGACGCAGGCTGCCCTCGTACTCTGTTCTGCTTGGCTGCCTGCTACTGCTGTGTTGCTGATATCTGCCTCTGTGAGCTTCTTGGAGGACCTCATGTATGAAAAATCCTCCAGCCTTCTTGGACCTGACAGTCAGGATCTCCCCCTTACTCCTGAGTTTTCCTCTTGGTAATTTTCCATCTACTAACCCCCCACCCACAAGGAGCGCTTAGTTATAATTTTCATTTGCCCTTGCTGTATTAAAAGTTGAGTTTGTTCTTTTGCCCTACTGAAAACGAATAAACAATCAAGCAAACCTCTCACAACTTACTGGTTTTATTTAAGCACATTCTTCGCTGGGATTTAGCTCAGTGGCAGAAGTGCCTGCCTGGCAAGGGCGAGTACCAAAAAACAACAAAAAACCACAGTTTTACTCTTTGTAAGGAGTTGGTGCATTTCACCTACACATTTTGAGAACTACTATATTTGTTGTGATAGTTGTTAGGAAGAAAGTCTGCCTTACCATTCTGCAGTGCAAATCATAGATACTTATTTCTCTAACAGGACACTGTTTATTTCATTACTTCACAATTTCTTCCACTGGAAGGTGAGAAATTGTGTTATTTCTAAGCCATATAGAGGGTGACAGTAAGAATGTCAAGTCATGCTACAATAAGAAATGGGCTCCTTCACGTGGCGCTGTGAGTCTAGGTGCATCCTGCTATTGCATAGCTTGTGGAGGCAATAGGAGGTCTGCCAGCCCTTTCCTGTAATACTGGACTGTGGGAAGGAGGGACAGGCTCTAAGACTCCTATGTTTGTCACCAATTCCAAAAGTTCCTGTTGACAACTTGTAGGCATTTAGCAGAGGTTAAACTACTGCTTTGCAGGACAAAAAGTACAACTGTGAATGTTTAAGTAAAGACAGGATATTTGTAATCTCAAACTACCCATCTCACCATATTTACTAGTCATAATGGGGAAAATAGCTAGATAACAGTGGCTGATATAATCTCAGCCAACTGCTTAAGGATGATGTGGTCCCCTGAAAAGGACACATTTGTTACCACATGGTGTCTCTTCCCTTTTGTGAATAATCCCAGTCTCATTGTTGCTGTATCACTAAACTCATGGCCTGAAAACACTGAAGAATGAAGTTGCCAGCCAAAGGATGAGGTTAGGAGAGTTTTATTGGAACTGAAGAGAAGAAGGGTGACTCCTGCATGTCCAGAAAGGGGATCTTGAATGAGTGGCCACTGAGGCTGTTTGTTCATGGATACTTTATACAGCAAAATCACAATGTGGGTAAAAAATGGGTCAAAGTACAATCAAGCTACAAGATTATGAGTATAGCTGCTTAGCTAAAATTGATCCAATAGGGAAGTAAGACACATAGCAAAGATATATGGAAAGCATCATTAATTCTGGCTTATTAATTTCTAACGTAGAAAGAACAAAGACATTCCCAGAAAGGGATAGGAGTATGGACACAGGTGTTCTGGTCTCCACCTACGCATCTGATGTCTGTCTGGGCTCATGGGCAGACATGGTACATGTACAATCTCAAGCTGCCGTTTATTGCTAAGGAGGCCCACAGAGCTGGATATCATGGCTCCATCCTGGGGCCTGGCTCTGTTCAGATTCATCTCTGGCTGCAGTCTTGGTGTGTCTCAGCTTTTGTGCCGACTTCTTCGAGGGCCCAGCCCTCTCTGACTGCCTATTAGTGTCTATCTAGCTTAGCTATCTATAAAATAGCAGTGAGGGTGTTAAGCAGCTAATTAGACATTTGTGGGCCTGAGACACAGGGGGTTCAAAATAGCATGAATTTCAAGTTAAGTAAAGAAAGACTTCAATCATGTAAATTCATTTGTTTGGTCTTGGATCCAAAGTGATTACACAGAGCATGGTGACATTTTTAAAGCTACACACTATACATATTCCTCACCACCTGGCCACCGGGCCATCTAACCCCACAACAAGGCACACAGCGTTCCTGGGTGTCACAGCCTACAACCCAGTGATATCAGGAAAGGATGCTCGTGCGTTGGGCTGAGACCTGTTTTAAATGAAGAACTTATCTTTTGTAAGTGTCTTACATGATCAAAGTCCCTGAGGAACCTGATCACCAAAAGAGAACAGGAAGACATTTTACGATTCTAAAGTAACTTCTAAGTAACATGCTGGTAAGCATCATCATTATCCTAGTTCTCTAAACCCCAGGAGTAACTTTTGTGTGTAAAAAATTGTATAAAAACATACTCAAACTTGCACTTAGGGTAGAGGCCTTTTCACTTGAAGGTGTGGCTTTCTCTTTACAGTAAATTCCACCTATATTTCTGCATGGTCTCGACTGATTCATCAAAGGCACAAAGAGCCAAAGGCCAAGGTAAGGGGTCTGTTCCTCACTGCATCAGGACCCAGCTTTTCAGTAACAAAGTCACATCAGACACAAACTCAAATCAAGGCGCATATTCTACAGAACATCTGGCCAGTGCTCCAAGGTGACAAATCATGGAGTCCAGGAAGGGCCAGCAAGCTGTCACAGATTGGAGGAGGCCAAGGAGACATGAAAGGTAAATGTAATATGGGATCTGGGGACAGAAGAACATTAGCTGCAAACCTGGTCTTGTGATTGAGACATGAACTTTGGTTAATGGTGCTACAGGCAACTGAGTTAGACGGAAATACTATAGGCAGTCAGACAGGGCTGGGCCCTCAAAGGAACCAGTCCAGAAGATGAGATACCACAGACACCTTCACTGTGGTCCAGTCCTCAAGACAAAAGGTAAATAAAAAACACTCACATACTTCCTAAGGTTAAGCATCAGGAATTGATATTCTAAATAGGTATCTGTCACCCTGAGAAAGCCAGGAGTCACTATCCCAACCTCCTACAGGAAGAGTCACTGTTCTTTAAGCATGCCCACTTGCTATATGACTCGCTTCCCCATTTGTCCCCAATTTAATCAATTTTACCTGAGCAATTAATCTTATTGGTTGGCCATTGTTCTGTCCCATTTGGTGTGTTCCCATGTTTTCCCAACCTTAGACTGGCCTCATTTTGTGATTTTATTCTATAAAAGTCCCCAGAAAAGACAGAGTCTTTGGCAACCTACTCAGGACCCGTTCTGTCTTAATCAGACAGAAACTTCTTTCTTCCAAAAAATATATTCTATTCTTAGCCTCCACTGTCCCTAAAATTCATTCTTTGATTTTAGAGAACACAAACTCATACCAGACACCTAGTAGATTGGGAGTTTCTTTCCCCTGTATCATTGGTATCATGCAAAGTATATTATTTAATTTTGATAAATACTCCATGGGATGCAAGATGAAGAGACTGAAGGATCTCCAAGAACTCTCTGTACTGTTTTGAGGATTCTTCTATAAGTTTAAAATAACTTCATAATAAAAAAATATTGCTATAATTCAAAATGGCCATGTACAACTAAAACCTGTCTATCAGCCTTTGGAGGAGTGAGCAAACAGAAGGACCCAGCACCATAAGAAAGCAAATCGCCTCTTTCAGGAAGACACTGCCGAGAAGTCTTGCTGAAGATTGGGTAGGCTTAGAGCTCTCAGTGTGGGAAAGAAAGCAATAAATCATCCTGAAGGCTAAGGAGATTACTAATGGTTTTTCCTCTCGATTCTGTCTCTGTCTCCCTGCACATTAGAGGTGATAAAGCTGTGCAGGTTGAAACCAGCATTGGTCTTAATTTCCTATTCCCATTTTGTTGTATAACTCTGTAAAACTTCCATAAGTTTGGCTAGCCCTTTAATTCAACAGTAAGAACCAAACTGAAGTCATCAAATCAAGCTACCATTATCATGAAAAGTTATTTTCCTGGATCCCTGCTTTGAGTAAATGATTCCTATTAACATGCAGATTTGCTAAGGATTACCAAAAGTCTCTCAAAATCATCATCAGAAGATGTCTTTCTAAAGAATACTTTTCTCTCTGACTTGGACCAAGATTCAATCTATAAATCTCTCCCTTCTCCTCAGGGACAATTCAGCACCCCTCTGTGACCAGGATGGGAAAACAGGGAGCCCTTATTTAAAAGAGTTGAACTAAACTGAAAATACAAACCCCAGCTTCCTCTCTTGCATTCTGCTGTTTTTAAAATTGTATCACAACCATCATAAGGAGAAAGCTCCGAGACAAGGGAGTGTAAGACAGGAATACATTGTGTATTTTATGTAATCTTTTATTTAACTGCATTCAGTACATACTTTAGCATAATGAGTTGAAGGAAGCATAGAGCCACTGGCTAGGAGAATGGAATTATTTCTTCACTGCTGTTTAGCACTGGGGAAGTTCCATAAGCTCTCTGGGCCATATTTCTCCACTGCCTCGGCTGTAAAATAAGAATAATAGGGCCAGGGACTTAGCTCAGCGGCATGAGCACCTGCCTGGCAAGCACGAGGTCACGTGTTTGATCCCTGGTACAAAGAAAAAAAAAGAATAATTATATTTACGTTCAGGCCTCTTGTCAAGATAAAATGAGCAGCAAAACCATATAGGAGCTAACTCATTAAAAGAGAATTCTTGGAAGCTAAGAATTTTCCTATTTTATTGAATAATGTAAAAAAAAATTCCTGAATATCTGTGGGTATCAGTTCCAAGACCCCCAGAATTATCAAAATCCACAGATGCTCAAAGTCCCTTATACAAAATGGCATAGTATTTGCACAGAACCTAGGACTTTCTATATATTTTAAATCACCACTAAGTTACTTGTGATATCTAATACAATGTAAATGCTATGTCAATAGTTGTTACCTTGTAGTATTTAGATAATAATGTCTAGAAAGAAGTCTGGGCATGTTTAGTATACACACAATTTTTTTTCTAATACTGCTTATTTAATCTGCAGCTGGCTGAATTCTCAGATGTGGAACCTCCAGATATGGAGGATGGAATAGACATATATCTTCTGGATGGGGTATTTATTCTTCAGTATGCTTAGGTATAACAGGGAAAAATAGAAGCAATCTCAATGCTCATCAAAAGGGAAATGGTGAAATAATAATAATCCATCTACTCTGTGAAATATTATGTACCCATTAAAATAATCACTCTAAAAAGCATAGTAAATGTAGCGATGGTTAAGAGAAGTATGTCACAAACTGGTATGTGCATTAGAGCTGTTACAACAGAAATGCATATGGGCAAATAACTGAAAAGGAATATAGAAACATTAAAAGAGTACTACTCTGACATAAAGAAAGAAAATCTTGAGCCATTGGTAGGAAAATGGATGCACCTTGAGACCATGATGTTAAGTGAAATAAATCAGGCACACAAGTTAAAATATCTCATGGTTTCTCTTATATGACAAACCCAAAGTCTAAATAAGTTAAAGAGCAAAATAAAAGATAGATAATAGCAAGTAAGGAGATAGATCATTCTCCAATGGGAAGGGGACCAAGAGATGGTGGAAGGGGAGAGGGAGAGGGTGAAAAAAAGAAATTAAGACGTGTGGTTTACATGTACCAACTCCATACAAGGAATGTAAACATTATGCTCTGCAGGCACGGATTAATAAAAATAAGTAATTCTTTTAAAAAAACAGTTGTATTTGGGTTACACCATTAAGAGTGATTTCTCCCCTGTATTTTCCAGCTTTCCAATAATGGAGTTTTTTTTTTTTTAGCACCCCCTTCTTAAAGGAAAACATTTTAAGGAAAGAATACCAGCCAGTGGTGAATTTTGTGGCTGTTTACATCAGAATGCCCTAACTTTTTTGATTTCCCACCTTTCTGGTCTGCTTGCCCTTCACCACTGTGCTCCACTGCCTCGGAGCACACAAGAGGTGCTCGGCAGCTACAGCTGCATGGATAAGAGAGGGCACAGAAAACAACGTATGCTAAGGGTTTGGCCTTGTGGGAGTGTGCCTGGCCTGTATGGTGAAAAAACTGATTTACCTTTTTCTAATCTGTTCTTGCATCTTTGCCCAAACAGGTCTTAATTAAGCCTTTCAGGGCTAGCTCCTGAATTTCTCCCCTACAGGCTTACCCCTAGAGATGGGACCTGTACACAGCCCACATGGGCAGAGGTGCAGTGTTCCGTAGAGCAGGTCAGGTACACACTTCCCTCCCAGAACTCTTAGCTTAACACCACAGACCAGGTAGTTTATGCAAAATGGAAATTTGATCCCTTGATCTTCTCAGCCTCCAGAACCATAAACCAAATAAATTTCTATTTGGCATAAACTACCCAGTCTGTGGTGTCATAACATAGTGCAAGGGACAAGTTTTCCTTTATAACAAAATCACTGCAGTGATAACTAACCCAGCTCTGCCATAAGGAAATTAGTCCATGACCTGATCACCTCTTAAAGGTCTGACCCCTCAATACTGCTGTTTGGGAGATTAGGTTTCCAACAATGTATTTTGAGGGATACATGCAAAAAGTAACACTGAGCTACTAGGTGCTACCTTGGTATTCGAGGGAATAAAAAAGAAAGAAATCTTGCCTTGTGTAAGAAAGCAGATGACCTGTCTGCAGGTTTCAGAAATAGAAAATTTCCCAGGAAGCAGAATCTGTGAGCTCTTGAAGGTTGGATGAAATTTATTTGGACTGAGAACTTCTTTTGAGTTACAGACCATGGTACTATTGGCAGGTGGTGTAACCTTTAACAGGTAGGGTGTAGTAGGAGATTTGGTCTTTGTGGGTGTGGCTCTGAACCAGATACTGGGGTGCTACCCCTTCTTGTCTCTCTTTGTTGTCAGGCCACTCAGCAGTGAATAGTCCGTCTCTGCTAATCTCTCCTGCCTAGTGCACTACACTGTCACAGTCTCAAAGCAGCAGGGATGAGTGGTTATGGACTGAGACTTCTGAAACCGTGAGCCCAAATAAACCTTTTCTCTTTTTAAATTGATTGTCTCAGGTATTTGTCACAGTAACAAGAAGCTGACTGATATACTCTGTAATCCCCAAATCACAAGCCCAAATAAAGAAATTGTATTGTATATATCTAATACATACAATGTTTACACATTGACATCAACAAAAGCCCCAAATCAGACACTATCTGTGTTGTTCCTGGATGCAGAGAAAAGTATTAAAAGTAGGGAAGAGCTGGAGATTTAGCTCAGTGGCATAAGTGCCTGTTTGGGTTTGGCCTTGTAGGAGTGTGCCTAGCTCGTGTGGTGAAAAAACTGATTTACCTTTTTGTAATTTGTTCTTGCATCATGAGTTTGATCCCTGGTACCAAAAAAAAAAAAAAAAGTGGGAAGAGAACTATCTGTCAACAAAAACACATGGAACTCCAGGAAGGAGTAGAGAGAGGGACAGGGCAGGAATGATAGAAGGGGCTTTCTTTTCATGAACTCTTTGGGGAGGTTACACAAGACCTTGCCTAACCAAGCTTTTTAAGATGCAGAAAGAAGCTAGTATGGTGGTGCATGCCTATAATCTCAGCATAGTGGGAAGGCTGAGGCAGAAGGATCTCAAGTTCAAACCCAGTCGGGGGAATTTATCAATTTAGTTTGTCTCTGAGTAAGAAAATAAAAAGGGCTGGGAATGTAGCTCAGTGCAGAAGTGCTGGGTACCATTCCCAGTACTGAAAATGAGAGAGATCAGGGCAGGGTTGGGGTGCAGGGAAGGAGAGAGAACGGAGAAATACACCCTCTTGCCAATGAATTTGCTTCCATTCCAAGCTTTTGTGTCCAAATGGTCAGATTCCCATAAATGTAAACAGCACGCTCCCTCTGTCCCCCACAGTTCTGCACACAAGCAGTTCTTAGAGTCTAACGTGAAATTATCCAGGGACTCAGTGGTTCTCAGGAAGCCTCTGGGCGATGCTTCTCTTGTGCTGCTTTCTGGCCTGGTGGAAACTGACTGCGCTGGAACCACCTTGCACGGAACTCACCCAGGTGTTTCACCCTAAACAGTTACATCACGCACCCCAAGTACACAGTGTTGCTCTTCTGAGAGCAAGGGCAGGGCTAAGAAGGCAGAGTTAAATTCCCTCGGTTACTACTCTGTTGAACAGACAAGGAAGGATGGTCACGCTGACAACTGACCTCAGTTTTTTGTGGCTCTGAATTACCCAAACCTCTCCTGTTTCAGAGGTGACCGAGACAAAACCGCCCATTCGGTTGGGCAGGATGTCCACTGCCCCAGCACCTGGAACCAGTGCAGTCTGCACCCTGCTTACCAAACCTGCACCCTTCACAGAGCAGAATTCCCCTTGGTTCACAGGCAGCCACTGTATGGGCTAACAGGGGTCCTCGTTAAACCCGAATTTCACAACTAGGCGTAATAGACTGCTAAGCCTATAAAAAAATAAAAGAAAAACTGTAAAAAAAAAATGCATGGCGAACTGAGACGAGGTAGTGACTGAAGGCAGAGCTGAAGTGGCTTTTTGGTGGCACAGATTTTGGTGGCTGCAGCAGTTGCCTGGCTCACATCCACACGGGCCCGCATGATGGAGCTTGTAAATCTTACCCTCAAGGTGGGCTGTTTTCTGAATGCGGTCACAGTAGCAGAGTCTGTCGTCCTGGAATTCATTTTCCAAGAAAATCTTCCCAGTCTGGAGAGACTTGTAACCCAGGCAGGCTTTTCCCTGTCACCTCTCATCTTGCCCTGAGAGACAGGCTCCCCACCCATCATGAGCACAAGGGGGGCAGGCTGCCCAGAGGGGTGCTGTGGAGAGGTCGGTTTGTAATGTAAAGAGGCTGCATTGTTTGTTTAACAGTCAAGTGACAAATTATTTAATTAGCACATATGCCATTTGTCTCCGCAGCTGTGATCATCAGCACTAATTACAAAGCAGTCTTAATTTATTGTAGATATATTACTCCATGATGCTAATGTGATCATTATAAGCAACCATTGTGCCCCTGCACGGTGTTTGAAAACCAGAGCAATTTCCCGACATGGGGAAACCACATTTCTCAGCTTGGGCCTGGCTTCCAGGGAGGGGAGCATGCAAAGGAGGGGTGCTCCTCTCAACCCTGCCCTCAGCAGCATGGGCCCTGCTTGGTCAGGACACCTCTAGGTTTTAGGTCTGATCTCAAACTTCATCACCCACCTGGGAGGTAAAGATCTTGAACCGCCACCTCCACCTAGCAGATCCCTGGACACACTGACCATGAGAGAGGGTCTTGTTGCCCATCTGTCCCTTACCGCGGGACACTTGCCTTTCTCTAGACCCTAAGTCAGTTACACTTCCTAGACCCTCAAGTAGGGAACTCCCTCCCAGCACCGCACCCACCTCTGGATGGATCCCGGAGGTTTTGGCAGCTCGCTAACAAACACAAGTGAGAAAAACTAGCCATCCAGTGTCCCTGGGAGCAGAAGCAGGGGACACAGTTCCCAAGGCTGGTGGGGAGGGGGTGCTGGTGAGAGACTTGACAGGCTAGGGGCGGGGAGGTGCAGACTTCGTACTACTGAATTGGAAAGCAAATTGCGTACTGCTTCCTTGAGGCATTGTATTTGCCTATAGAAAAAGCAGTGGGTGCTGAGCTAGACCTTGGCTTGGTTTCTAAAGACATGAACCACATAAAATCATGTAAAACCATTAGAGAAGGACCCTGGGAACAGGAGGTGATGACATTGCACTCTATCCGCAGTCTCGTGATCTGAACCGGAAGGTAAGAGGGGACCTCTTAACCAACAGGGCCAAGGAGTCTCCTTCTGGAAAGCAGCCAGCCACCTACCTAGGTCCTTTTAGGGCTCTGAGATGAAGGCAAGTGAGGCTGGAGAGGAAGATGGGCAGCCTGGAGGCACACTGGGGTGGGGGGCTAGGGATGCCAGGTAAAATCTAGGACACCATGCAAATGCTACTCTGTGGTTCTTGTTTTTCTTGAAATTCAAATTGTAGCTGGGCTTTCTGTGTGTTTATCTGCTAAACCCAGCATCTCTGGGGTGAGGAAATAATGGCAGAGGAGACAAAGGGCAGCACAACTCTTTCTAGAATCTGTCTGGGGTGGAGACCCATGGTGTAAACCCAACACCTCTGCCTGACTCCAGCCACAAACCTGGGAGACCTGCGGGTACCTGGTGGCCCAGTAGCAGCTGGAGACACAGCGCTCCGCGTGCGTGTATGTGTGTGTGTGTGTGTCCTTCCTTTCCCCTGCAGCTCCAGGAAATGCCTGCTTGGAGAGCTGGGCCTCTTCCCCCTGGGGCTGTCAGGACCCTGCCTTCCCAGCCACTCCCTCAGATAAAAGGCTTTATTAAATCAGGCAAATGTCAGCATTGGCCCTACCACCCAGTTGTAAGTTAACCAGGCTGCAGCGGGGACCGGATAAAAGTCTCCTTGTGGTGGCATTGCATAAAAGGGGGCCCAGGGGATGGAGGGGACAGTAGCCTGGCCCCAGCCCTCATTTTCAGGTGGCCACTGGTCAGAACTGTCAGCTGTGCTGGTTGTCTGGACAGCAAATTGAAGACAGCAAATGTAGCTCTGTTCTTTTTTATTCCCCTACCCCCTCCTCTACCCCCTTTTCTCTTCCTTTTTTTTTCTTCTTCTTTCTTTCTCTCTCTCTCATTTTTTGTCAATGCGGCATACAAGGCCCCTGCCAAAAACATATCCCACACAATCAAACATCAGATGGTGACTCCTTTCCCACAGCTTGTGTGAGTGAAAACAGTGAAATTATACCCATGTTTCTGCGGCGAGTCCCCGGCATTCTAGCGGAGGCCAGGCTGGCGCTGGCTCTTGTTCGCCTACTTTTTGTTCCTGGGTCCACAGTGTTTTTAGCGCTGGACACCATTCAGCCGGCATTCAGCATTGTATGTCACTTCGCATATGGTTCATCCGCTCCAAATGTGTGCATGTACCCAGAAAATGCAGCTTTTCATTATGTATTCTCTATGTAACAGAAAAGATTAAGATATAAGCCCGGTGAATGTGGGAGGAATTAGTTGGACAGATGAATAAGGGAAAAATGAATCTAGAATGATGTGGATTTGGTCTAATGATTGTGGGAGGCTGTTAAGAACTTGCTGGTAGGTTTCAGCCCTTTTAATCCTAGGCTGTGTGTGTATTTTGGCAGGAGAAATACTCCTTCTTAACTCCATCTCGAAGGGTACAGTCAAAGACATAAGCTTGTGTTTGTGTGCGTATACACACACACACACACACACACACACACACACTTACGCAAACCTCTCCAAAGAAAGATTTCCTCCAGCCAAGATACCTTGCCTAAAGGTCTTCAAACTTTCTGCAGAACTTGAGAGCACCTGGTATTTCAAAGTTTAGCTTTTAAAATAAAATGAAATACAAGCGGGAAATTATGATGCCTTGCTTTTGTATGTATTTTATTTTATTTGTCCTGATTTACAGAAAGGATCCAGGCTGAGAAGAGAGAACTCCACAATGGACTTGATTCCCAACGTTGGTAAAAGCTAAAATGTCCTTAGGTACTTCTTTTTTAAAAATGTTATTAGTGCATGTTTGTGACACGTGACACCTTTATCATGAGATCCTGGTACATATGCATGTCTTACCTTGATCTTTTTTACATCCCCTTAGATACTTTGGCTCTAAAACTAGGAGAAAAAAAAATAAAGCATACACTCAGTAAGCCCTTCGGGACTAAAACTGTGGTTAATTATAGATGCTGCTAGGCACAGTTGAGTTTTCAACCTGCACTTGTAAAAGGGGTATGGGTTTAATAGCATTCGCTTTATGGCTTCAAACAGGAAGTCAGAACATGGAAAATTTAGATTTAGACTCACTTCCTTCCTACAACAGTTTCCAGAGAAAGGATTTTTTCCAGACAAATTTGATTGAAAATCAAAATTTGCATCACAATAGAGATATTTCAAAAGTGTAAACACAAAAGGCTGCAACTTCAGCGAGGTCTTTGTCAGATGTGTTGGCTTCTAGCACATCGTGAAGCTTTGGGAAGGGACAGGGTCAGATTCGAACCAGAGGAGGTTCCATATTTCACAGGGCAGGCTCTTTCTGGCAACTCATGTGACTATGTCATGTGGCGGGAGGGGTTAGGGATGCTTTTGCCTTGCAGGAAACTTGTTTAATTTAACTCAGAGATAGTTTTGGTGGGCAGATGGGAGCATATTAAACTATCCAATTATTTCACATAAAAATAAGCCTTTCAGAGATTAATGAAATCAGACAAAAGCTAAATCTTTGCATTGATGCATGTTCCATCTATTTTGGTATTCCTTTGCATAAGTGAGGTGCGAAACTTTGACACATTTCTTTGTTGGAGTAAAAAAGTATACATATTCTGAAGCTACACCCTATCAATGAGAGGTAGCATTCTTTTTCTCTGTGAATTGAAATGACTTCATTTTCATTTCACCCATGACATGGTCAATGTTTAATGATTTCACTGTATTAATTTTACTTAATCCTGTAGAAATGTGAAGTTTAAAATTTTCTTTCAGAATAATACATTTTTGGGAAAAGGAGATGGAAACAGGGCCTCTCACATATTAACTGTACAGTCTACCACTAAGCTGCATCCTCTGTCCCTGCAAGGTTTTTTTTCTATAACTCAAAATGCAAGACTATGCACATTTTCCCCATTTCTATGATCTCCTTATACACGCGACAGTTCCTGTATAGATCAAATCGAAATGGCACTATATCCATGAAGACTTTATTTTTGGAAGGCTTTTTAAAGCCTATTCCAAGACTGGGACTTCACGGCATCACTGAAAACCCTGTTCAATTCCCATGCCAGACTTTGCACAAATTGCTATTTTGTGATAAGTCCTTAGGAGATGAAGGGTTGACCTGTGATCTGGAGTCTTACTTTATGTAAAAATGGAATGAATCAGAGCTATTTCCGTCCATGGCTGCTTGCAAGCCCCAGTAACAGTCGTGGTGAACTGCTTGGAAGCTACTGCCAGTACAAGTCAGACTAAACCTGGTATTGAGCCATCTCCTAGCCCGGCTTTGTGTTTGCTGTTGGACAGTTCCTGGTGAGCTTTTTTTCCTCTGGGGTCCCTTGCAAAGGGCACAGAAAGGCATAAAATCTCTCCTTTAGCCTAGATAATCTGATATAATTTTCCTGGGAGCTTCTTCTTTTTCTTTTGAAACAGTTTATATCTACATAATAAGGCTCCCCCGCAACATTTAATTGCATTTTAGGATCTCAGTAAAAGAGATTGGTGTTGGAAGTCACATTGGGAGACAATTTTGATCACAATTTGACTGAACAAAACAGACATATCGGCTGCTTTGTTCTTTGAGTATAGCTGGGTTTCTACCAGCCTCGTGGGTCCTAAAGTGTCTTTTTGAGCTAAATACAGGGCTGGACCATGGAAAATCAAAAAACAAACTGGTATTTGCAAAGGCAGCCACTTTCCTGGAGGAAGGAAGGACCATGCCGCTTGCCTATTATGTCAGACTTATTTCTGCTTCTCCAAACCTTCCGAGGTGATGAACGCAGACAGTTACCCACCTCAGCCTTGCCACAGGAAGAAAGCAACACAAGCCTTCACACCAGGAAGCAGAAAAGAAAACCTGCTCGCTTTTAGACTTGCGAGTCCTCCCAGAGAGATGAAAGGGGAATTAAGAGTCACCCCTGTGGAATCACCAAAGTAAAAACCAGTCGCTTTATCCAGGCTCCGCAGAGCTCTTGAAGGCTCAAAGTTCGGGACTGAAATCTGTATAATACGTTCATTCACATAAGTCAAGATTAATAGTATGGGTGTTGTGATTTGGAAATAATGGTCGTCTTGCTTTGAAATACTTCCTCCGCAGCACACGTTGGAAAAATGTATTTTATTTTATTCCCTAAAAAAAAAAAATCCTGTGACATCTGACTTAAATTCAGGAAATCTTTTCTTCTGCATAAACGCTTTCCATTGGGCCTTCTCTTTCTATCCACTGCTGGCTCTCACTGGGGCTCCCCTTCCCCACTAACTTTTAAAGACAGTCGCTGGTAGGTGGCATTTTGCCCTCACTTTTAACCACCCCATATTGTGTCCTTTTATGCTGCTCCCCCGAATTTCCTTAACAATCACTGAACCAGCTGTATTTAGGAGGATCAGAAATCATCTAACTTTGTTTTTCTTCTCAAATATGTTTTAAAATAAAATTCGGAGGAAATCATTTTAAATTGCAATGGATTTGATATCGGCACCAGTGTGGTTTTATGGGCTTTGTGCTTTTTGCTCTGGGAAATGGAATTAAGTAACAAATAAGACAGAATCCAAACAACAATTGCATGAGAAAGTGGCCCTTTGCAGGGATTAAAACGAAGAAGAAATTTGTTCTGGAAAGGTTACAGGGGTATTTTCTCTTTGTTCTTCTGCTCTGTCTGCATCTGAACCATGTTTAGTGTTTACATTTTACCTGTTGAAAAGATTTTACTTTTAAAAGTTTCCCAAACTGAAAGTAACACTTTTGGGTTTACCTTGAACCACATGGTAGAGAAGCAGCCCAAACTTCTAAAGCTCTGCTGGGAATCCTGTCTCTGGTAGTGTTCTTTAACCAGCTCAGGTGAATAGCATATTGAACCTAAAATTGAACCATCTTCTTAGCTTGCAAGTGGCTTCCTTGATGAAGTTCACAGACACAGGGCTAGGAAGCAAGTAGGGCAAGGCACCGGCAGCACAGGAAGAGGCAAAGCACAGGAAAAAGTGGATTCCAGGAGGAATACTGCCTGGTGTGTGTGCTAATCATTGTGCCCTGGTTTAGTGTTGCTGTCAACTGTTTTACTGGAGTCTGATTAATCCTGCTGGTCACCAGGGGTAAGCCAGGGTTTCATCTGATCTAGGAACAAAACTTTTCCTCTCTTGGACAGAAGGTGGTCTGTCCAGGTCAGGGTATGGGTCACTGGAAGGGCAGCCTTAGGAAGCCTGCATGTTCACAGCAACCACTTGTTACAATTAGTTTTTTTTTTTTTTTTTTTTAAAGGCCAACATGCAGTGAATTGACACTTTTGTAGGTCCCTTAGTCTGGAGGGTGCAATTGTTCTGGAAGACAATGTCCACGTCTTCGTTTGAAAGTGGAAAGAGTACAACCGTATTTCAAGCAGCAAAATCCTCCCACTCAGAGCCATTTGGTGGTCTCATTTCCTTCAGTGCCTAGAACTCCAATCTCCATGTGTACTAAATCTGAATATATTCAATGAAAAAGCAGAAACAACGGCTAAATCACACAAGTCGTCATCATCTGTTCACGCTTTCCTTAGCCAACTCCCCAACTGGGCTGACGAGTCATTGGCAAAACCGAAACTGAAGACAAATACTGCAGGATCTCACTCGGACATGGAATTTCCAAAGTTGATCTCACTGAATGGTGAAGAGGCTGGGTGGTTCGGGGGACAGGAAGGTTGAGGGACAGGAGGGATGGGGAAACATTGGCCAAAGGATATAGAACCACAGATAGAAAAAAACAGTTGAAAAGAGATTGGTTGGACAGCAGGGTAATTAAGGTTAATGAGGATGTAATGCATTCTTGAAAAATATAGAGTTCAGTGTGCAAAAACGCTAGCGATCTGATTTGATGTCATTTGTTAATTAGATTGATTTAAGCATCCCAACATGTTTTGTTTGCCTCAATATATCATAGTATACATGCTAAAAATGTACAATTTTGTCTGCCAGTTTAAAAGCAAATAAAAATAAGATAAAGCATTCTGGAGTGCCCCTGGCATGAACCAGGAGGAGAACCAACCAGTCAGCATGTCCCGAGATCTGGCCATGGTGGAATTTAGGTGGCTGAACAAGAAAGCAATTCACCTCCCTTCCTAGTAAGCACCACTGGCACGAGACAGGAAGAGAACCAGTCAGTGTCTCCTGTGAGCCTACCAACGCGCGGGCTGAGAGTCAAACATCCCATCCTCCCCTTAGTAACTTGGGCAGAGGTCTGAGCATCTCTTGGGAGGATAAATGCATACAATATAGCAAATATGGGGGATTTCCTTCTGTCTTCTGTTTGAAGACAAGTATTGTTTTCACTGTTTTACATTGTTCTGATTGTTTTTGCTCTATTCAATATTCTCTTTCAATTGGTTTTATAATGTTCTGTCTTTAGTTTGATTTTGCTATACCTAATTGAATGAACAACTATTATGAAGATAACAAGATATACTATAGTACCTATTACTGTTATCCCAGTATCCTGCTATGAAGTTCTGTACCAATTTCACTGCATTGTCCTGATTGGTTTTGTTCTGTCTTGTTCTGTTGTGTTTTACTACCTTCAAAATAATACTTTTTAAATAAGAAAAGAAAAGTATTCTGGGGACAGAATATCCTTCCCTTGGACTCTGGTTAAAAAAAAAAAAGTCCAGGACCTGCTCCCCCAAATCAGTTCTGTTCTGCTTCCTTTGCAGTAGAGACCCCAATTTACAGCTGGACCCTTGCCCCTTGGAATAACAATACGACATTTCCCATACTGACTGTCAGGTAAGTGTGGCCTCAAGACTGAGTTCTAGGCAAATGCTAAAGGAAAGAGCCATTCCTTTCTTGTCTCCTTCCTTCTTGTGGAAAGAAGCTGCCATGGCTGGACCTCTGGCATTCTAAGAAATGGTGCCAAGGAGGCAAAGCAGCACCCTTGGCACCCAGGAACAGGCCCATCCCACCAGCCCTGCGTACAGGGCAGAAAAGTAAACTCAGGTCTTTTTCAAGCCACTTTTATTTGGGGCCTCGGCTTCAAACCGGTTACTAATTCTAACCAAGACAGCTGCTAAGAAGATTCTTCCTTAGTTCTCCAGAATCCAAAGGAAAGTGGTAAAATGTTCATTTCAAACTGAGTCTCTGGACTGCATTGGAAAGGCAAATAAGAAGATGAGACCTACGGCATCCAGCCTAGGTGACAATCTGGCCTGGCTCTGCCCTAGAGGAGGGTAGAGGCAAGGATTAAAGAGCTCTTGAGAAGCAAAGTTTCCTCTGCAGGAAGCCAAACCACCCAATAATGCTGTCTCTTCCAGTTGTTGTTTAAGGCAAAGCCATTCCAACAAATCTGGGGAGTGTCATTATAAGACAAGGAAAACCAATTCTCAACCGATCTTTCATTTCAACTTTAGATTCTTCATCTGGCTCAAGAGATCTCAGAGACACAGGAAGAAAGATATTTCAAATGCAAAAATAAATAAATAACAAAGACTAGATAATTCCAAAACGAAGTGCTAAGAGGTGAATTACTTGAGTTTACTTAATTTTCTTTTGTGACACACATGATATAAATTTAAGACTTCTGTTCCTGATTTTATGTTTGCTAATACAATGAAGGCAAGGTCTGGACAGGTATAAAAGATATGTTATAAACCACTGGACAAATGAGAGTTTTAGCCTTTCTGTGGATCCAGTTGTTATTGTCCAGCAGAGGAAGCAGGGAACACACCAATGTTTTCCCATGACCCTGTGAGGTTAATGTCCCAGATATTAACAAATGGTAACGGGACAGTGTGTATTCACAAACAAACAGGTGAAACTGGACTCACATCGTACTATACATGGAATAGAAAATGGACCAGCATGGTGGCACACACCTATAAACCCAGCACTTAGGAGGCTGAGACAGGACAACCACTACAAGTTTGAGGACAGCTTGGGCTGCATAGTGAGTTCAAGGCCAGCCTGATCTACATAGTGAGACCCTGTCTCAAACAAAACAAAACAAATACATAGAAAGCTAATGAAAGAGCTAAAACTATAAAACTTTTGGAATCAAACATTGGAGTGGCACTTTGTGACTTTTGTTTAAGTGATATTTTTTAGATGTGATACCAAAAGCATAGGAAACCAAAGGGAAAAAATAGAGAAATTGGACTACATCAGACTTTGATGTTTTTGTGTTTCAAATGGTATCATCAAGAAAATAAAAACACAGCTCACAGAATAGGTGAATACACTTGCAAATTATACTTTGGGTAAGAGAAGTGTATTTGGCATACGTAAAGAACTGTTACAGCTCACTAATAAAGAAGCCAAATGATTCAACCACAAATGGACAAAGGATTTGGACAAATATTTCTCCAAAGAAGGTGTATAAATGGCCAATAAGCACATAAAATGTTGCTCAAAAAGTTTGGCCATTAGAGAAATGTAAGTCAAAACCACAATGAGATACCAGCACACACCCACCAGGATGGACTAGGATCAAAAAGGCAAATGTTGAAGACACGGAGAGACTGGAACCCTCCTATGCTGCTGGTGGGAATGTGAAATGGTGCAGCTTCTTGGAAAATAGGTTGGCAGTTCCTCAAAAGCTTAAAAATAGAGGTTCCATATGATTCAGTAATTCCACTGCTTGGTATATATTCAAGAGGAAAGAAAACATATGTCTAGAACCAGTGGTGCACACCCTTATCCAATTTCCCCAGTAATTCCTAAAACTTCAGATAGTTCCAAATTAACCCCACATAAATAAAAATGATAAAAATTTGGCACAGCATGAGATAAACAACAATAACAAGAGTAAAATAGAACAATTATGGCGATATTCTGTAGTGAAAGTTATGTAAACGTGATTTCTCTCTCGAAAGATCTTTTGTACCTTAGCACCGTATTTGAGATAATATGAAATGGCACAATGTCTACATAATAAAATGAGGTGGAGTGAATGACATGAGCTATCCCGTATGTGTCCCTTGGACATAAGAACTGCAAAACCTTGACCATCAGTGTGACGGGTACTGAGTGAGCCACGAGCAGGCAGCAGGGGCGCACTAGGCACAGGCATGATTCCCGAGTGTGGTAGTCCTGATTTCATCACCCTACTAAGAGCAACATATATACAAAATGGATGAACTGATTCTTTCTGGAGTTTTCATTTAGCGTTTTCAGACTGCAGTTCACCTTAGGTAACAGACCATGGAAATCAAAACTACTGAGAAGGGGCCGATGCTGTCAATTCATGTAATGGAATGCTATTTGGTAATAAAAAGAAATGTAGAACCGATACATGCCAATACATAGGTGAACTTGAAAACATGCTAAGTTACTAAGTATGGTGCCTCATACTTCTAATCCCAGGACTCGGGAGGCTGAGGTAGGAGGATCAAGAGTTTGAGTCCAGTCCAGGCAAATTAGCAACTTTGCCAGACCTCATTTTGAAATAAAAAAAAAATGAAAAGGGTTAGGGATATAGTTCAGTGTAAAGGCCCTAGGTTCAATCCCCAGTACCACCACCATCACACACACACACAAAAGCTAAGTATAGGAAGACCATTGCAAAGGACCCCATATTGTATGATTTCTTTTATTTGAGCGGTCCGGATACAAAAGGAAATCCATAGACACAGAATATAAATTAGTGATTGCTAAGTGCTAGCAGGCAGAGAGAATGGAGAGTAACTACAATTGGATGTGGAATTTCTTTTTGGGGGTGATAAAAGTAGTCTAAATTTGGATTGATATCATGATCACACAACTCTGTGGCTTACTGGCTTTACCCAGTAAGTTGTATATTTTAAATGGATTTATTTTGTAATTATTTGCAAATTTATTTGCAATTTTTTTTTCAAGAAAAGGAAAGAGAACTGACCCAGAAGCTAAAACGAGATAGCATCAGAAACAAAGAATATCTTCCCATGATTTACCTTTCTCTTTCCTGCTCTTTGGGGATTTTGTTTATAACTGCTTGACTTAGTCACTTTCTTATCACTGAGACACCTACAACCTACAGGAAAAGAGGTTTACATTGGTTCATAGATTTTAGAGGATTCAGTCCATAGTCAGCTGGCTCCAAGGCTAAAGAGCATGGTGGATGGGTATCTTAGTTACTTTACTTGTGTTGCTAGGATAAAATACCCAACTAAAGTTAAAAGACAAAAGGTTTATTTAGCTTATGGTTTATAGAGGTTTCAGCCATAATCAGCTGGCTCCAAGGTAGGGTAGTGTGGCAGAGGAGCAACAATGAATGACCGAAGAAGACAGCAAAAGCAACAAGAGCAAAAGGGGGGGGGCAAACTTCTTTTCCTCCCTTGTATTGTAAGCAGGCTGCCTGCCCTATACCTCTGTGCCCTCCTCTTACACAGCCTCAGGACATTTACAAAGTGAGGACCCTGGCCCTCTACCGAGTCACTTAAACTTCTAAACTTCTCAAGTTGGCACAATGAATCAACCATTACAACATCATAGAGCATAAACAGCCACTCTAGGGCATGTTCTCTTCATCCTAAAAGGTGAATTGCTGAGTTACTTAGCTAAGCATCTAAACTTCTCAAGTGGACACAATGTATCAACCACTACAAAGGGTATGCTGAAGGAAAGCTACTTATATCATGGTGGCCAGGAAGCAGAAAGCAAAGGAAGAGGCCAGAAGACATATACCCTCCAAAGGCACATCCTTCTTCCAGTCAGGATACTTCTTATTAGCACATTCAGGTATGGATTCCTCAGTGGATTTATTCACTAATAAATAGAATGCTCTATAATCCAATTATCTTCCAAAGCCCACTTCTGAGCACATGAGACTTTTGGGAGACATTTTTAGTCTAAACCATAACACTGCCTCATCTTCCACATTCCATCTGCTGATTTTCTTGTGTCCTAGACAATCCTTGTCTCACTGTGTATATTCCTAGTGTAACCACTCTGCATACACACTGTGGAAGTTAACATTTATTGACTATATGTCAGGGAATGTCTCAAAAAGGTTTCACAAGTTTTACAATTTATAATACATTTAATCCTCAGAACAGGTCTCTCAAACAAGCTCTGATCATCTCAAATTTACAGATATGGAAAATGAAGCTAAACAGCTGACCAGATACACAAAGTCCACCCATGGATGGAGAAGTAAGAGTCAAATCCACTTAGGAGGATGATCTCTACTATGTATCACATCGTCTCTGCTGCTGTTTGTGGACAGCAGGCTGGTGGAGGCCAAGATCATGACCTCCAAGTCTTCTGATCTTTTGGAGCAAAGTCACAGGGATGTGAAAAGACTGGACTTTCTAATCTGTCCTCTCTGGAGATCTCCTTGGGCCTCCTTTTCTCATTTGTTTTCCCTTATTCCCCATGGGCTTTGTTTTGCTTCCAGAAATACCCAGCACCTGAGGCCTCCCCTGGGCTATCTGAGCCCCACCTGGCTCAAGGATGTAGCACTTCAAGTGCCTGGGAATTTGGATTTCTCCAAAGAAGCTTGCATCCTTGAACCGATGGGCTACCAGTAGGAAAAGAACAGAGTTCTCTTGTCTCTTTTAGGCATGATCTGGGGTATCACTTACACCCACAGCCTCTCGCAAGGTCAAGTAGAAGCCTCCTATAAGCTGTTCTGCCTGAGATCCCTCCCTTGCTTATCCTGCTTCCCCACTCCTGTACCTGTTTCCCTTAGAGCTTATCCTTCCTAAATCACTTGAGCATGAACCTTTGTCTCTCAGTCTCCAGGGAGCCCCAACCTGGGGGAGACCATATGTAAAACGCCAAGCACAGCCCAGCGCACACAGTATCAAATAACCACTGCTGTTGGCTTTGTTGTCCTGATGATCGCAGCTTAGGCAGGAGGCCCTTCTAGTACTTGCACTGGGGAAAGAGGTGGGGAAGGAAGAAAACTAGAGATTAGTGGTCGGTCATGAGTCTCATCCTCTCTGAAGAGCTAAGTTGCTCTCAGCCCCTGCTCTCATCATTCAAGTTGTTCCCAGCTGGCCTTGAAGATATCACTTAATACTGCACAGATTTTTTAAAGTTTCAAGGGAAGAAGTGAGTTAGATGATAAGCATCTAACTCCTGACAGTTTACCAGCCCTACCCTCTAAAAGTAAAAGTCAAGTATTTGTTGAGTTTATTGTACTAGAGTAAAAGTCTCTGATGATAATGCATTTATCATGGCTTAGATGGAGACTATGCCCCAAAGGCCTTATGGGCTGTTTTAGTTACTTTCCTTATTGCTGAGAAAAAATACCCAACACCCAAAGTTAAAGGAATAAAGGTTTACGTGGCTTAGAGTTCACAGCAGTTTCATTCCATAGTTGGCTGATTCTGAGGCAAGGTGGCACGGCACAGAGGCATCACAGAGCAGAAACAGTCCATGGCAAGCAGACAGGTGAGAGCACATTTGCCTTCTTTCTGTCCTTTATATTCTACACAGGCTACCTGCTCTAGGGCAGGTGTAGCACTCACATCCTTAATCCTAGCCAGAGCTATGCCAACCTAACTGGTGGACTGATTTGCTAACCACACACCCTTGATCCCAGCACCACACACTCTAGACCCTGCCACCTCTGAAAAGCCCCACATAGGACCGCATGAGGATTTGAGGGAACATTTAGACACAAGCCATAACATTAGCTCCCTGGCTCTTCACTTCTCTCTTTGCTCCCTAGCCACGTGACATGAGCAGCATTTCCTCTATGGCAGTCCTATCCACCATGCTGTTTCCTGCTGAATATGGACCGAAATGTCTAAAACACAACCCAAATTAAACCTCTCTTCCTTTAAACTGTAGGTGTCAGATATTTTTTCCCAGCAATGAAAAAAGTGTCTAAGATACACATCAAACATTTTTATAGTCCTTTTTGTGTGACAGGCTCTTTTTAAGTGCTTGAAATATATAGATTAACTTGATCTTCTCAACAATACCATGAGCAGGGGCTGCAGTCATCATCAATATCACTTTCACTTTTACACATGAGGGAACAAGTACAGAGAAGGTCAGTGATTTCCCACAGTAATCCAGGTAGTATTCGATTGGGCTGGGATTTGAACTTGAGCAGCATGGGTCCAAGAATCTACGTTCTTAACCTCGATGCTATTCCATCTCCCTGTAATAAAACGAGGTAATTTTGCTGAGTTAGGTACAGATGCCACTCCTCCAGGGCCTGCTACAGTTTGTGTGGGAGTTAGCTGCCTTTGCCCTGTCATTCCCGTGTGTTCACATGTGTGCGTGCGCGCACACACACACACACACACACACTCACTCACACTGGCTTCCTCCCGGGGCCCACAGCTATCACTTCTCCTTAAGCCTCTAGGTCTCAGGTAGGAGGCCATTGTTGCCTCCCCTAGCACACCCCCATTGTTATGATATTGCCCTCCAATTCTCCAACAAAACTATGCTCCAATCTAGTAGACAGCTGTTTCACTGAAGACGACACTGTGAGTGCCTCTGTATTTCACAGCATCTCAGAGGTTTCTGCATCCGGGGAGCTCAGAACACCTCAGGTGGATGCAGGAATGAGATTCACTAAGTGGTTTTCAAACTGTGTTCCAAGGGATTGGGATTCCATGGTGGTGCTTGCAGGAGAACTGAGGGATGGGGTTCAAGAGAAAGGTCATGCAAGAGACATGCCAAGGGGACACTCCTTTTCACTGTGTCCTGCCTCTGGGCTCCTCACCCATCCTTCTCACATGTCAACCAGAGAAACGCTGCCTCCATGGTGTTTCTATCTTTTAATGAGTTTGATGCCCAAACAACCTTTAATTTTTCATGAGAATATGGAGGAATATGTGCTGTCACATGGGAGTGCTGATCTAAGCTAGTGACCTTCCCTCCTTCCACCACCCTTGAGACACTTACCTTTGAACCTTTGTCTCTCAGTCTCCAGGGAGCCCCAACCTGGGGGAGACCATGTGTAAAACAGTGAGCACAGCCCAGCGCACACAGTGTTAAATAACCACTGCTGTTGGTTTTGTCCTGATGATCACAGCTTAGGCAGGAGGCCCTTCTAGTGCTTGCATTGTGCTTTGATGACAGGCCCAGCCCCTTCTGGAAGTTTTCTCTGGCAACCACTGCAAAACAGAAGCTGAGATGGTGCACCATTCTGCAGCTGGCAGGTATCTGCAGTTAGTTCCTGCCTCAGGGTCCTCTTCCTGCATTCCTGCATATTATCCTTGCTCCCCCTGCAGGGAGGTAAACTGGTGGTGACTCTGGTGAGAATTTTGCTGGAACCATTTAACCACCGCTGTCCTCCCTATGAGCCTTTCTTCTAGAGCCCAGTGGGTCTCCAAGTGTGGTCTCCAGCCAGTCCAATCAGCATCACCTGGGAACTTGTTAGAAGAGTAACTGGGTTGGGAACCCCAGAGGGTGGTCCACAGCCTGGGTTTAACAAGTCTCCCAGGTGGTTCTGTGTTCACTAGAGATCCAGAACCTTTGCTGCAGATTGCTGGACTCAGAGGTTATCTGTTCAGCCCCAGAATCCCACTGCAAGTCACCTACCAGGGGCACCAAAGCCCCATGTCCTGGCCAGAAAGGACTCATACAGAGTCCATTAGGAGCACCTTTATTTACATATTATAGCTTGAGGAATCTGTCCAGACCACACAAAAATTAGAACACATAAAAAGTAAAAACTTCCCAATCCAGAATAAAAACGGCCACACCTTCTTGTGTCTAAATTGTTCAAGAAAGACAACATCAGGTAGGATTCCTTTTAGATCTGGGGTGGAGGGGAGAGTCCTGGAAACACTGAAAGGCCACATGATTTCCTGGTGTCCAAAACCACCCAGAAGGACAGAATCAGAGTAAGCAGGATTGGGAAATGTCACACTTTCCAGGAACCAACAGGAAGTCTTAATTGTGTGATAGCTGGACAAGTTGCTTTCTTTCTTTTTAGAATAAGTACAGATCCTGGAATATTCAGCTAAGGTTTTCAGGTTCTGTGGATTCTAGAAATGCTTAGCAGGGAATAATTACTGGGAAGGGCTGCTCTATAGTCCCTTGAAACACTTTCTTCTAGGAAGCCCTGTGAGATCCCAGTTCCTGTGAGGTGGCTGGCTCCAAAACTAGGTCAAGCTTTCAATCCCCTACGGCTGCTTTTCCATACACAGAGCCAGGCTTTAGCGATGCTGATTTTCGGTATCATTTTTCTCTTTCAGTGCCTGTTTACAAACGCCCTTGACTTTTTCATTGCGATGTGCACTCTTTCCAAAAGTGCACAGTTGTCACCCCACCTTTCCTGCACTCTGCATTCCATTTTGGCAGAAACCCACTGCACTATGTGTGTGCTCCATGGAAGGAAAGCATTTCAGAGAGGCAGCCAGCACCAAGCTTTGAATCACGTTATTTTTACCCCCCCAACAAAGAACACATGCATTTCTTAATTATGAAACCCATCTGTGAGGTGCCTTTCAAAGCATGCAGTTGTGCAGCCAGACATTGGATTGGATCCTTAAATCATCTTGGAACAGTAGTTGCCCCCTGCCCCGCTGTGCCTTTGCTTGTGGAATACGATAGTGCTGTATGCTTCCCTCTTCACACGTTTTCCATTTATTCCAACTAGCACCAAAGTGATTCTGAAACACCCAGGTTGGCAATAGGCAGTGGCAACAGTCCCTTGCAAAGAATCATCACCAATCCACTTGGACCTTCCAGTCCCCAAGCTGGAACCAGTTTTCCCTGGATGACATAAGCACCCTTTCTTCCTGGGAAGACTTTGCTGGCAACACCATTAGTCCTGTGCTTGAGGCCCTGTGGCTGCAATGTCAAGAAGCCCGAAGACATTTTGAAGCTATTTTCTAAGGACTGAATGGTGTCCCCACCACCACCACAAAAGACGTGATGAAAGGCCCAGCCTCCTCCACTGCGAATGCTATCTTACTTATAAATAAGGTCTTTGGAAATGGGGATTAGGGATGAGGTCGTCAGAGTGGACATGAATCCACTATCACAGGCATTCTTATAAAAAGAAGAAATTTGAATACAGAAGTGTGCATACCGGGAGGATGCCATGCGGAAATGAAGGCAGAGTCTGCGCTGGTCCATCTACAAGCTAAGCAGCTCCAAAGATTGCCAGCAACCACCAGAAGCCGAGAGAACGGCATAGGGCAGACTGTCCTGCAAAGCCCTCGTGCGGACCCAGTCCTGCAAACACCCTGATCTTCAATTTCCCACTCCTGAACTGTGAGACAATATATTTCTGTTGTCTAAGCCACTCAGAGCGCCAGGAAATTAACACCTCCCCAATCCATCTGAACCTCCAGAGTCCCATCTAAGCTGGTAGTCTTTTTAGAACCTGACTTGCACTTGACAAACTTCCATTGCTATATTAATAACCTCACCACCAGAGAAAAGTTGCCTCCAGACCATTCCAGCATCACCCAGCAACGGAAACCTTCCTCCTGGCACCAAAGTGCGGAGACTGTGAAAGCACACGACATTCAGCCAGCAGTTACCCTGTGGCAAAGGTTTACTTAGATACAGTGTCAGAAAGTTTTGCTGTTTCACTCTGAGCAAAGGAGTGGGAAGAACCAAAGCTGGTTAATGTGGAGGATGAGATGAAAGGTAATGAACTAAATCTCTGTCCTACTTTCTCTGGCCCTTGGGACTACCCCGATCTAGGGACAGACCCAACAGCAGAACACCGGGACGGTCATGGGGTCGCCTCTTCTCTCGCGCGCCCTCTGGTGTCATCAAGTTGGGACAGCAGGTGCTCATTCAACCTGGAGAGAGGGATTTGGGGGAACTGGCAGGTTTTTGATTTAGAAAGTGGGAGGAATTCTTTCGGGGAACTCTGTGGCTAAATTAGTACCGTATCTTCCGGTTTCCCCAGAAGCAACAATTGTGGCCACAAACTAATTTATTTCCTCACTGTACCCAGCACTCTTTCTGACCTCAAATCTCAGTGCTGTGTGAACACAGCTTGCCCGGGTTTCGTGACTTCCTGCACCCCCTTCCATCAGTCCATTCTGGGAAAAGGAACGAGGTCCTAACCCCATTTCCCTGGACGCTCACAGTCAAGAGTCTAAGGCAGCTTCTCCACTGCAGACTATTGATGCTTGTGGCCGATCGGTCCCTGGTGTGGGCTGTTGCAGGAGCCTTGGGGTGTTTACCCCAGGGCTCCCCTCAGTAGATGATGGGTGCACATCCCCTCCACTTGCAATAACTACCTGTGCTTCTAAGGGTTGACAAGTGCACCCTGCTATACCCTATGGGACAAAAATTACCCTACTGATTGAGCCAACATTCTTTATATTTGATAATAACAATAATAATAAAGGATCTGTTGTTTCAGCAAAAAGATCAACCATTCATAGGCTTTCTTTGATTTTTGAATATCAGGTTCTATTTGTACATTTTAAAGTAATCTTAAATTATGACATCATCAGTCTATTATTCTAGTTTACATATGGAATAGAACCTCCAAGACACTTGACAAACATACATATACCTCATATTGATTAGGGTACCTAATGGATTAGAATCAATAGAGTATTTATGCACACATATACATATATGTAACTATCCACGGGGATTTCTTAAATTTACAGGATCAAAGGCCAGATAGTCCACAGAGGTCATCTACATGATGGAGAACTAGAGAATCCAGTAACTGCTTAGTCCAAGAAGCTGGAAGCTGCCAACAAAGAATGGTCAAGGATGCATTCTGAGACTGAAGGACTGGAAGTTCCATGGAGTGTGGGTCCACACTTAAAAGGTGAAGGACATGGAGTCTGACATCCACAGGCAATGGTGGTAGCAAAAGATACCTTGGCTCAACCAGAATAGAACTTTCTAACATGCAGACCAACTTCTTCCTTCTTCCCCTTCATCCTGTCAGGACTGCAAGACTACTAGGTGGTGTCGTCCACATAAGGGCAGGTGTCCCCCCCTCCAGTTTGTTTCCTTACATGACAATCATCTCTGGACGCTCCCAGAAATGTGCTTGAATGATCTACTAGGCATCTGTCTCTTAATCCACTTAAATTGATAATCACCTCTAACAGCTGACACATGTGTCACCTTGAGAACTTTAGAAGCTTAACTAAGTGACTTAGCAGTTCTCCTTCCTAAGGAGTAGAGTACATGCCCTAGGGCAGTTGTTTATACCCTAAGATATTGTGATGGTTGATTCATTGTGTCGACGTGAGAAGTTTAAAAGTTTAAGTGATCTGATCTTGTATAAGAGGAGAGCATAGAGTTACTGTGAGTGCTACACACTCGGTGGGTAGGCTGCTTTCAAGAAAAGGGAGGGAAAGAGGCTAGTTCTCCCCTTTTTGCTCTTGTTGCTTTTGTTGTCCTCTGCTGCCATGAACTGTTGCTCCTCTGCCATGCCACCCTGCTTTGGAGCCAGCTGATTATGGACTGAAACCTGCACAGACTTCGAGCTGAATAAGACTTTTCCTTTTTAAATTTGGAGCATCAAGTATTTTGTCTCAGCAAGGAGAGAAGAGTAACTAAGACATCACCATTAACCATCCCACTTATATTAATACTGTATTTTTATTGTGAACAAAGTCAATATTTGTATTCAAAAATATAAACAGACTTCACTACATACTGGAATGTTCTTTCACATCATTTGTTTCTCATTAAGTTCTCAAGATAACCCAACATGGAAGCATTATAATTCTTGATTTTTTTCCCTGATGTATTTCAACTTTTATCAGGTTACTGGGTAACCTGATGAAAGTACACAGGAGTGGAACCAGTTAGTGACTGAGGCTATTTCTACCATTCAAAGCTGTATCTGTGTCCCTCCACTGGCAACACCCTGAGCTTTACAAAGGGTGTATGACACTCCTTGTCTTCTCTTGGATGACCAATGATTGTTAAAACTGTTAGTGAAGGTGGCATTAGGAAATAGTGGTAGCAGCCAACATTATTTGAAAGCTCGCTGTGTGCTAGGCATGGTACTGAATCCCTGTATGGTGTTGTCCTTACAACAGCCCCACCATAGAGAAATTGTCACCATTTCACACACTAGGAGATGCAAGTGCAAATGCCAAATCACATGTTGTGGGGACCAGAAATTCACTCTATTTCTCAGATTCCCTGTGTTTTCCTCTCAATCCTTCTCCTCATTCTCAAGTGACAAGAGTAAACTCCCTTTTTGCTCACTAACAAGCAAGGTTCCTTTGCAGAGTCTCAGTCTCCACATTTGCTGCAGTCCCTCAAAATACATAGCTGCTTTTATCTGTGCAGACTTATATAATACATTATTAGTCTGAAACCTACTTCAGGGGTTAAAATAATTTTATTTTCCTGAATGATGCGTGCTGTGTGATAGCATCCAATCTCTGCCTCCATCTTTGGGTGACTTTCTCTTGTGTCTCTTTGTCTCCTCATGATCGTTTTTCTTATCAGGGCGCCAGTCAGTCGTTTTTCTTATCAGGGCGCTTAGAAGCCCCCCAACTTCAGTGTGATCTCATTTGTTAGGGTTTAGATTTGGAGGGGTGTCCCCCCAAAACCTCATGTGTTTGGAAGGCAATTGGGGTGGCACTATGCTCATCAGTAGATTAGTTCACTAAGGAACTCATAGCCAACTTGCTCTTCAGAGGTGGAGCTTAAAGGAAGAGGCTTTCCCTGGGAGTGTGACCTAGCAGGGCTCATCTTCCTCCCCAGCTCCTTCTTTCTCTCCCTGCATCTTGATTACCAGGACTTGAACAGTGTTCTTCCACCCAAGTCTTTCTACCATTCTGTTTCTGATTCAGATCAGTGAAACATAGACTAACACTTCTAAAACTGTGAGTCAAAGTAACCTCTCCTCCTTTCAGCTGTGGGTGTTGGCTATTGTATCTCAGCAACAAGAAAGTGACTAAGACATCACATTAACTATTTGTGCAATGACTATCTCCAAATAAGACCTCATTTTTCTGAGATACTAGGGATTAGGACTGCACATCTTTTCAGTGGGACACAATTCAACCCACATCAGGTGGTCTTAGGGTTCAGCCTTAAATCTAGATTTTGATCAGAGCTCATGCAGCATTTGGTGTTATGTGGGGATAATTTCATGGAGTTGGGATATGTGTGAAACATTTGCCTGCTCTCATAAACATTTAAGAAGGAAATAAGGATTGGGCGGAAATGGCCCTTACTGTGTCTGTGAGTGTAAGAGCTGAGTTTATTGGTGAGAAAACTGACATGATGTTACTAGAATAAGTCTAAGACAAGGAGTACTGGGGACATTTGTGACCTCATGCCTAAGAGATGTGGCCAGTTTATGGATAGGACTGGGTATGTTTGTAGGGATTTTTACTTGGGAACCACACACAAGATAGACGCATTGTATCCCCTCTGCAATGTTTGCCTGGTTCTGCCAAAGCACTAGAGTAACAGCTGCTCTCTTAGAATCCAAAGCTTCTGAAAAAAGTACAGGGGACTCCACTGAAAACGGTGATTCAAAACAAAGGGATGCATTTCACAGCTGGGCAAGGACCATCCTACATAGTCAACTGCAACCATCCGCATCACCACCCCTGCCCTGTTTGTCCTGCCTAATGGCCAACGCCTTCACCCACCATGTCTCAGTCATGTGGTAATCAGGCGCCAAGATGGCCCTCGTTATCTGGCTTCCTGGAATTGACATCTCCCTTGGACCCTTCTCTTATGAGTAGAGCTGAGCTGTGTGACCCATAAAATATTTCAGGAATGCTGGTGATGATGCAAGGTCACTGGCTTTTTGTGACTTCCACCTTTTCCCTCTTGAGTCTCTTTCTCTGAAGAAAGCCAGCCATCGCATCGTGAGGACAGAAAAGCAGCCTGAAGGAGAGATACCCTGAGCTAGGACCACTCAATCAAGTGTCTCCTAAAACTGAGATAAAGATATTTGGTATTGTTGTTATATTTTATTAGCACGTTTGTAATACATAATGATTATATTCATTATGTGGAGTTGGCGATATGTATATAACACATCTGAATTCTTTTTTTAATTGGTAGTGGGGATTGAACTCACGACTGTGTGTTTGCAAGGCAGGCATTTATGCCGCTGAGCTAAATCCCCAGCCCCCCACATCTGAATTCTTTTTAGTTTCCTTATCCACTTTCTCCATCTCTTGGTCCCCTTCCTATTTGCAAAAGATCTATCTCTGTTTCCCATTATCTATCTTCTGCTGTTTTCTTTAATTTATTTATATTCTGAGTTTCTCATTTAAGAGAAATCATGCAATATTTAAGTTTGTGCATCTGATTTTTTTCACTTAACATTATGGTTTCAAGGTGAACCCATTTTCCTAGAAATGACCCAAATCTATCCTTATTCATGGCAGAGTAGCATTCCATTTTATATACATACCACTTTTTCTTTATTCATCTGTTGATGGACATACAGGCTGCTTCTAAGACTTAGCTGTTATGGGTGGTATTGCTATGAACAGGGGCATGCATGCGCCACTGCACTACATTATTGCTTTAAGCCGCTAAGATTTAGAGTGTTTTGTTATACAGTAATGGACAATGAATACAATGGGTCTTCCCTACAACCCCATAAAGCAAATACAACAAAATTCACAAATGAGGAAATACCCTTCATGACTGTAATTAGAACCTGGCTTGTCATTTTCAATCTAAAGGACTTCAACAAGCAGAATCCCTTCACTAGGAAAATAGGAGATTTATCTTCTCAGTGTCCCAAGCAACAAGCCAAGTTCTGAGTTCTAAGGATGCAGCTGGCCAGCTGCCATGTGTGAGCTAAGGAAGCTGAGAACTGTGGTGGACAAAATAACAGCTGTGTCACTGAGATGAAAAGCATGCTGTGAGGGTGTGACCAATGTGGCCAGTGTCTCCACCGAGGTTCTTCACAGCATCAGGCTGCAGTAAAGACCTGCAGTAAAGTCTTGTCTGGAGGGACAGAAGCCTGGATCGTGTCCCTGGGGCCATGGTGGGTCTGCCTAGGAAGGGCACACCCAACTCGAGCAGTGAGTTTTGTTAAAGGCCAGCAAGGGTTGTCTTGAGTTCTCAATGTCCCTTTAACTACTATGAGTCATGCAGAGACACTGAGAAGCTTGGCTGTGAATTTGTCTTTTAGATAAATTCTCCTTCGTGTGTGAAGATTATCTCCCACCAGGGAGCTATTAGCTGTGAGTGTCACTCCTTGGGTTGCTTGTCAAACTTGACTACGCATTTGACTCACCTGGAGAATTAATCTAAAAGGCAGATTTTATCCCAGCACTTGAGAGGCTGAGGCAGGAGGATCACTGGGAGTTTGAGGCCAGCCTGGGCTACATAGTGAGTTCAAGGCCAACCTGAGCTACATAGTGAGAACCTGTCTCAAAAAAAAAAAAATTTTTTTTAAATGCAGATTTCAGGCGCCTACCCAAGGGAGTTCTTAGCTTGTTTTGCAAAACTGTTCCCTTGTCTTAAATTTACAAGCAGGTTTGCAAAGCACTTTTAATCAATGCATTGGATGAGACTATATTGATCCTCTGGCCCAGCCTCATGCTGAGGAAGTCTCCCTCCTGGCTAGCCACCTAGTGCAATGGTCTGATGTGTGGCACTGGGGAGGGGCACTTTTCCATACCTCCTTCTTACTAAAAAGTATCTTAAAGCTCAGCTGTTAACTTTGCCCAAAGAGTGTTAGGATTATGTTCCACTGGCTCTTTTCCTGAGGCAGCTAATGAAGAACATTGGAATTAGGTCACTCCTGGGCCAGATTCACACTAACTTGAGAGCTATATGCCATTGGGCCAGTTATATCTGTCAGCCTGCTCAGGGGATCCCTGAGAATTTTTGTGGGTAAGGTCCCAAGGTTGAGGAACACATACGTGTGAGTCATCAGCAGGCAGAATGGTGCAGACCAGAGCACAAAAGTGCAAGAGAGCCAGAGTGCAAGGACAAGAGCCACCTGCATCTTTATTTATAATTCTTATACAGGTTGTTATCTCATATTTACATTCTTACATAGTACTGTAACCAACACATGTGTGTCTACCTGTGCTAAGTCATTGTTACATAACTGCATCCCACTTTGTACCTGCACTAGGCAAATGGAGTCACATCCTCAGGAGTCCTTAGATGCCCCCGAGCTTTGAAGCAGCCTGAGTGGCTCCACACAGATACCTAACCTAGTGGAGCCTTCATTTACTGATCAGTACAATAGTTGTTATTTTGTTAGGGCTACCCCGACAAACTACCATTAACTGGATGGCTTGGACAACAGAATTGTATTTACTCATAGTCCTGGAGACTGGAAGTCTGAGATGAAAATGTAGGCAGGTATGGTTTCTCTTGAGATCTCTTTCCTTGTCTTAGAGACCATCATCTTCTCCTACATAGTCATCCTTCTGTGTAATGTCTGTGCTCTAATCTCTTTTCCTATAAAGTTGCATAGGATTAAGGCCAACCCATAAAGACCCTCTCTCCAAATAGGCTATCTTCTGAGTGGTTGGGGTTGGGGCTTCCACATACTGATTTGGGGGAGATACAATCCTACTCAGACAGAGGTAACATAGTCAGTGTAAAGACTGAGTAATATAAGGCCTGGAAAACCAGGATGCTCTTTGCTACCAAAGAATGGAAATTCTTACACCCATTCCCACAAGTTTTAGTGGCACTGTGTGGAAAAGCAGTCTTTTCAGAAGTGGTGGTACACAGGACAACTGGCTTTTCTTTCAGGTGATAATCGCCTACAAACATCTGGTCTGTCCCCCACCTCCAGAGCCCCATGAGAAGGTGGTCTGGGCAGCTGCAAGGGCCGCACAGGCTTCTTTCCTGAGGAGCCTTTGCTGAGGCTTCGTGGAATCTGAGCTCAGCACTTAAGACTGGGTTTCTTTTCAAAGGCGTTGACGGCTGAAGCACTTTGGGGCACCTAATCCTTTTTCAGAAGAAGTGGAAAGGCATTTTAATGCAGCCCAGAAATCCTCACTTTGGGCTTACAAAGGGCTGTGCTGGATTTTCACACTCAGCCTTGCATCTCTGAAAGGCCGGGACCAGAGGCGAGGCCAGGAAACCCACACAAGGACCAACTGAGGCTGCAAAGGGCAGGGGACCGAGGGCCCCATGGAGCCTGCAGAGCACCCCTCATGGGCTGGATTCCTATTCTTAAGTGCAGCCTCCCTGGAGGGGTCACTTCCGGGTCAGGTGTCCACACTGCACAACAAGGGAGCCTCATCATTACACAAGTTGGGGAGACACCGCGTCCTTTACTTCCTTGTTACTCACTAGAGTGTAAGAAAGGGGAAGGAAAGTGAGTATTCTGGAGGCCTCCAAGCAGGCAAGTGTGGAGTGTTACAGTCACAAACGCCGACTAACTCCAGGGTTGGCCCATGGTTGGATGTTGGTACTGTACCTCCTGTCGATAGCCTCTCCTCTGGGCCAGAGCCCCCTTTCACTGTGTTAGCAGAATGCTGAGGTCATGCTGCATGGAGATGGAGAGTGGAACAGAGGAGGTGGGTGCAAGGAAATTTATTTAAAAGCTATACAGGCAAAGAAATTGTTATGTCTTGTGTCTAGATGTCCCCCACAGCCTCATGTAGTTGGTGGGGAGGGAAGCTTTGTTAGAAAAGGATGGATCTAGAATGTGATGCTGGTATCAAGGTTGTGTCATTGTTAAATCAGTTCACTGATTGGTTTGGTATAGTTCTGGGAGTGGACAATGGGAAGGCCCACCGGGGTACGAGTAAGAGCAGGTAGTCTGGACAGAATATAAGGGGCAAAAGGAGGACTGCTAGGGTCACTTTTTGTCCCCTGTCACTTTCTTCTGCTTCACTACTTTGATACTTTGCTGACTTCTGCCTACTGTGAACTGTTTCTCCTTTGCAATGCCTTTCTGCCGTGTCACCTTGCTCTGGAGACTGCCAATTATGGATTGAAACACCTACAAACTGTTAGCTCAATAAACTTTTCCTCCTTTAACTTTGGGTATCAGGTATTTTGTCTCAGCAATCAGAAAGGTAACCAACACAGAAGTAAATGATACAAAGGCAGGAAGCAAAGCTCCCACTAGCCAGGAGGGGCTCCTGAGCAGGATGCCCGCCAGGGCTGTCTAAGAGCTCCTATGGGGCTTAGCCACTGATTAAACAATTTAATCTGTATAGGAGATTTTTTTAGGGTCTAATCTATGCAGCATTCATGCAGTGTCCATGCACCCTTGAGTCAGAGGTCTGCCTGATTGTGCAGGGGTGGGGGCCAACAGCCAAAGGACGACACTTAGAAGATGTTTTTGTAAGGATCTCTGGAGAGTCAAGACTTAGCAGAAGCCCTTTTGGGCTTTCTGGGTCTTTTTTCTTTTTCCTTCGTGTTTTTGAGACAGGGTCTCACTATGTAGTTCAGGCTGGCCTTGAAATCACTTTGTGGCCCAGGCTGGCCTCAAATTCACAGTGAGCCTCATGCCTCAGCCTCCCTGAGTTCTGGGATTACAGGAATACACCAAAATGCCCAGATTTCTGGCTCTATTTTGGGGCTACTGTCCCTACTGTCTAAGAGAATCCTAATTCCAGTCTCACTAACTCCTGTTACAATTGGATCACAGATTCAAAGAGATGAGGGTAGATGAGACAGAACCTGGATGTATGCTAGAGACCCTGGCAAATGACTTTCCATCTCTGGATCTCTTGTTTACCATGTGGTTGGCTCAAAGACCTCTAAGCCTCTTTCTAGGTCTAATGAGTCATAATTTTATCTACACCCAGCCTGCCTAGACTCGGCCTGGTGGTTCAGCACAGTTAGCAATCCAGAGTTGAATCTGCAAGGTGATATTCACTTTTGAAAGAAAAGAGTCAAAGTGAGAGTGAGTGTGATAGACAGAGAAAACAATGTGTTATCTCTCAGGGAACCAAGGACACAGACCCATAATTCTGTCCAGAATCATGAACACCCATAACATTCCCAGATTACCGTGGGGGAACAGCCTAGCACAGGCCCTTGAGACCAATGTTTCTGAACCAGTAGGTCTTGGGCAAAGCCCAAGCTCTTATTTTGCATATGCACATATTTAAAAACTCACCATGATCTGAAGGTTACTGTTTGAGACTGCTTGCCTCTTGCCTAATGCCCTTGGTCTTGCCTTCCCCCACACCTTCAGCATCCCGATCTGAATAAAATCACGACCACATTTGCAGAGTGGCCCAAACAGTATCCCCGGTCTAGATTCTGCCATCTATGGGAGGCTCACAAAGGAATAGAAAAATGAAGATGATGACGGGTGACCCAGAGAGCCACTAAAGTTGTGTCCTCAAGAATGTTCTGAATCCCAGCAGAGGAGCAACAGAGCTTCCTTGTTGGCTTTCCTGGACCTCTGGAATTTATTCTCTGAACTAATTTTGGCCTCCAAGCCTGCAGAGGCACTTTTTGCCTCTTGAGATGTGATCCAAATGGGCAAATTGAGGCATGGAGACAAAGATTGGGCTTCAGCTCCATGATAGACAGTAGCAAGGAAAACACTGCAATCCCAAGACCTCCTTTGCCTAGGAGAATTAGTTGTGGATGGGGCGAGCTAGATGGGATGGGGTACTATTTAATTTAAACAGAGTCTCTTCTGAGTTGCCTTTTGCAATTTAGTATCCTGACACGTTAAGCCATGTATAACCAGTTCTGGATAAAATTGATTTTTCCCTTGACAGCTTTTAAAATTAAGTCATAGATCAGTGTCCTTGAAGAACAGAATATACTCATAAGTACATAAGAATATTTCTTTCAGTTTTATTTTTCTGAAAGTCCAGAGAGGTTAGATCATCTTGTGATCCTCTGTAACAGAATCCCTAGACATGGGCCACCGTATGCTGGCAGCAAGGACACCCCAGCAAGTGTTGGGGTGCCCATGCCCTCCTGGAACCTGCAGGCTGGGGGACCCCAGAGGTAGCCCTGAGAACAAAGGGCTAGAGAGAAACAACCTAGGATGGTCCTGAGACACAGGCTGACCAGCCAAACACAGAGCCGGCCAGCCCAGACATGGCCCCTGAGCTGCAGACATACCTGTTCTGGGTCCTTCCAAACCAAGGCTTCTGGGGAGCTGGGGTTGCCAGGTAAATGCAGAAGATCTAGTTAAATTTGAAAATTTGGGCACACAATGGCTAACTTAATTACCTAAGCATTCCTCCAAATACAGCTCTAAGAGCTTGGTTCTACTACACTATCCCTGTTTTCTGACAGAGAAACCAAGATACAGAGAGGGTAAGTGAGTTGCCTAGGGCTGCACAGGTGGATATTGCAAGGCTGGGGTTTGAACCTAGTTAGTACATAGTAGTTCCCTCGTCCCTCTTGCCAGCAGCCCCATAGTATGGAGGTGGCCCTGGCTCATTCCCAGTTCCAGTGGGGTTGATGCAGATTCAGGGGTCTCCAGGAAAGACCAATATGTCCCCCAAGGCCACTTTACCACAAACTCCAAAAAGGAAAGGCTGCACCTGCCTCAGTTCATTGTATCCCAGCCCCGAGAGGGAGTCTGACTCATGGAAGGCACTTGGGATCTGTGTGGTTAGTAACTGAACAAATGGTCAGGGTGGGTAGCATGTAACTGTCATAGCAGTACTCCAAGAGGCTGAGGCAGGAGGACTGCAAGTTCAAGCCCAGCCTGAGCAGCCTGTCTCAAAACAAAAATAAAATAAGGCCAGGATGTAGTTCAGTGTGAAGGCCATGGGTTCAATCTCCAGTATCACAAACAAACTGAATGAATGAATGATAAATCCAGTATGCATTCTACCCTAACTTTATTCCAGCACCAACAATAACCACAATCAATATTTTCGGGTCCCAGATATTTAGAATAAATAAACGTGATGATCAGAATTCTTGTCCTTCAAACCTGCACTTTTCCCTCAGTCTCCATCATTTTCTCCTCTTTTAATGGATTATGTCTCCTGAGAGGACATCACGCCCAATCATGCCGGGGTATCCTGAGCATATTGCCTTAATGAGGCAAGTAAGACTTTTTAAACAAGACTCAAAAGTTTTCCAGTGAAAGGATAAAGCACTGTCTTCTTCCCCTTTATTTCTTCTCGGGTACCCAAGTCCACTACAGTTGGAATTTCTGGATCTGAGATCCAACCCCAGCATTGTCAGCCAAGGCTGGGAACTGGGCAAGTCATTCCCACCACCAGGACTTCTCTGTAAAGGAAGGTGAGCCAGATAGTATTGATAATAAATCACCAATGTCAAATACTCTTTCATCCTAGAATTCATATGGCTAGAATTTCAAACTAAAAGTAGAAGAGATAGTTCAAATTACTTTTTACTCATCAATGAGCGAGACCACACACACACACACACACACACACACACACACACACACAATCATTCCCAACCCTCTGGTTTCACTCATCTTGCCACTTATTTATCTTTAAGTACCAGGTTATTATGAAAAAATCCCAAACACCATACACTTTTGAGTGTCACTATGTAGTATATATCTCAAAAGGATAAAAACTTTTTATTGAAACGAGATACTTGGGAAAAAAGAGAGAGCAAGCTTAGTTACATGAAATAGTCAGTGGTATTATGGAGTGTGTTTGCATGTATATGTAGGTGTGTTTAAAGTTTTGTTTTGGTTTTAGTGGTTTCAGGAGCCAGGTCTGCAAGTTCTTAGTGAGCTTATGCTCTAGAATATAGAAAATGCCTCAGGTGAGACAGTTGCTCCCTAAGGAGTTTGGAACAATAGAGCAGTAACAGTAAGCGGCAGGTGCTCACTGCTTTGCTAAGAAGAATCCTTGGTGCCCTGCAGTAAGAGGGCAAGAGAGGGAAATGAAGCTCTTGGTCAGAAAGACTTCATAGAGCAGGTGAGTCAGGTCCTGGGACTTAAACTTAGAAGACAAGAAGGACAAAGGGATGATCCAAGAACAAAGGGAAAGAGAGTCAGTGTATTTGACCTCACAAGCCAATTTCCATGAAGACCAGAGCCTTGGGTCGGTGTAAGACTCTATTTATCTCCTGTCCATCTTCTTGTCAAACATCTGGATACAAACTGCGACATGCACATGATGTCTAAATTGGGGCACTGTGTACAATCAGGGTGTGGAGAAAGGGAAAGTGTTGGTCAAAGAGCATAAAGTATCAGCTAGACTGGTGGAAAGTTCCTGGGGATCTGCTGAACAACGTTGTGACTGTACTTAATAACAACACACTGCCTGTCTCCAAATAGTTAAAAAGGGCGGTTGTCAACGCTCCTGAAGAGAGTAAGGGCAGTCCCTCAATTCTCTATCTCCCCTTGAACCCAAAAACGACAAGGATTTGAGGTGACACATATTAACCTGATTTAATCATTGCACAATGTTTACATGCATTGTAAGATCATATTGTAACCACAAAATACATGTGGTTATTTTCAATTAAAAATCAGATTAGTGTCTTATTCTTATTTCATGGATGTGGTGTCCTTTTCTTTGTGAGAATAGTAATAAGGACTTTAAAGCATTTTCTTCTCTCTATAATTTCTATAATTTATATCGCATCTAAGTTGTTTCCTACCCTTTCTCTGGTTCTGTTATCTGATTGAGGCTTTTCTTAAATGTCAAATGATGCATAACTGTCATCTGATTGCCACATGCAGGATGGGACACTTTTCTGGCCTGGCTTTGCAGAGTAGAAGAGGAAAGCAGGGATCTAACTACTTCTCAAAAGCAGTTTAAAGCCATCACAGTGCCCAGAGACCCACCCTGAGATCTATGACCCTTGGTCCCTAATTCCTGAGCAGCTGTGTGGCTTTGGCTTTCCCTTCTGGTAGCTCACAGTTCAGCCTTGTCAGCTCTGGTGCATCAATCACCAAGCATCTGGCTTCCTAATTGTCTTATTACTATCATAACTCTTGGGGTTTTTTTTAATAGATGAGGTGATATGTTTTCCAAGAATGGGCCCTCTGTTATTTTATTTTGTTTTATTTTATTTTTGCCTTTTTGAGATAAGGTCTCACTATGTAGTTCAGGCTGGCCTTGAGCTCACTTCATAGCACAGGCTGGTCTTGAACTCACAACAATCCTCCTGCCTCAGCCTCCCAAGTGCTGGGATTACAGTCATGCACCACCATGCCAGGCTCCCTCTGTTATTTTAGTTTGATTTCAGGAAAGACTGGGGGCCAAACTCTTAATTCGACCTGCTGTCTTTGAATCAGGTAATACCCATCACCTCTCAGTGAACGTGGCATTGGAACGTCCTTATTCCTGTCTTTATTATGAAAGACATTAAATAAACAAAAACAAAACAAATTTTTTCACCAAAATTTATTACCATTTGATTAATGTTACTTTAACATGTGAAGAAGAACTGGCTTTCTTATCATCTGTTTTAGAACCTCTAACACAAAGAAGGAAAAAATGCCGAGGGAAGAATTCTGAACCTACTTCTTGTTTAGAGAAAAAGTACAGCTCGCTGCCAGTGTTTATTCAATTTTCAGTGATAGAGAATTACTGTATTTTGTACATGAAAACACTACTACTAAAAAAAGCGTGCTATAAGCTGAAGGAAGCCTTTGGTCTCCAAAACCTAGCCATATACTTGAGTAATGCGAAAATAATAAAACAAGATCGCTCTTGGCAAACTTTGCGGGTGAGGTTAGGATGTAAACCACAAGTTATCTCGAGGTAAACAAAGCAGCTATAAACGCCTTCATGGGAGAGTTCTCTGGGCAACTGGAGGTGGGGCTTATTAGGTGGCTCCTGGATTTCCTGGAAAATCAGCACAGCCTACAGATAGGCTAGGGCTTCATGGGGAGGGCTTGACAACAGGTGCGAGGAACCTGCAGCAAGTGCACTGCCCCCTGGTGGAAGGGCTGGTACTGCATATTGAGTTCTCTGTTCTCCAAGAGGGTGAAGGGAAGATCAGGCTCTATTTCCGGGAAAGATGACATTTGATGTCTGATCAGAAAAGAAGGGGGCCACAGATATTCTCATTTAACCTCTTTTTCATTTCTTATCAGGGTGCCTATACCAGTTTCAGCATGATACCTACTGTGCGCTATCTCAGAACCATCCTTGGGGATCTAGCATTTCTCAGGCGACAGCTGTTTTCCTGACATCCAGGATGACATTACCCTTGGCAGAAGTAATGTGCATACCAGCTTAAAGGAATAAATGTTGAGAGTCACCACCAATCCTTTTGTTCCCACCACTTTCTACAGCTGTGCTGTCCAATATGGCAGCCACGAGCCATACATGAGTATTTAAATTTCCACTAAGTACATTTAAAATCTTAATTTCTCACCCTAACTACATTTCAGGTGTGCAATAGCCACATGTGTTTATCATGTCGGGTAGTACAGAGGTGGAACATTTCTGACATTCCAGAAAGTCCTGTGGAACACCATTGTTCTAGAACTCATAAAGCTTCTAGAAAGTTCCCATGATTTCTTACAGACAGGATTAAACATGCCTTAGCTGTGTTCTTACAAGTTTTTGTTCCTACCTCTGCCACAGTTGGACTCAAAATAGAGTTCAATAATATGCCTGTCTCTTCCACTTGACCACAAACTCATAGGGCCCTTACCAAGCTTGTATCATCTTTCATGATGACCCTCCACACACAGGACAGAGTCTGACAAACAGAAGTCCAGAGTAAGTGTCAGTTGAATGAATGGTTCCATTGTAAACTCCCTGAGGGCAGGGACAAAATGTTTTCATTTCTGTTTCTCACAGTTCCTGGACAAAGATGAAACCTTGGCAAATTTCCATTGCATGGTTGCGTGCTCACACATCTGCCAGCTGAAAGATGGACCTCGGTGCCATGAAGATAAAAAGTTCACTTGCTGTGCTGTCAGACACACCAAGCTCCCTCTGGCTGCTGCCTCTGCCCCTGCCATCTCATTTTGCTGCATCTCATTTGGTCTCCCACATAGTCACTGCTGGGTAGGTCTTATCACAGTCCCGCCCCCCACACACATGTGCAAGGGTACCCCGTGCTTGCTCCTACCTAGATTTCTCAGACACCCTCTCTGTGCCTTCCTCAGAGCTGGAAAAGCACTCTCTGCTTTGGGCTGTTTACATCCCCACAACTTGCCCAATTTGATCATCTGGGACAGAGAGAAAAAAATGTTTGTGCTTCTATTTTCTTTTTACTCTCATCATTGAAAATGATCCTGTCCTGCTTTGTGGTTTAACATGCTGAAAATATGATAGTAGTGTATAACTTATGTATAACTTAAATTATGTATTATGCATATGTATAACTTAGGGTATGCTAACTTATTTTCACTGATTGGGGTAGATGACTGAAACAGCCGTCCTGGGATCCCTCCCACCTCTCCATCCTGCTCATGCTCCTGGAGCCAGCAGAAGCCCAGTCTGCATCTTTCCCATCCACTCTGGCCAGCAGATTATAGGGAATTGACCTATAGCCCTCCCAGACCCTTAATGTCTTCCATTTTCATTTTATTTATTGTGCGATATTGGGAATGGAACCCAGGGCCTCAAGCACTGTACCACTGAGCTACACCCCAATCCGAGCTTCAGTTCTTCTGGTGCTTCTAGGGAACACACTGCACTTTGTACTTGAATTTTGTACATGTTTCATCTTTCCAAATACATGGCAAATTACATTAATGTCTTAATTGATTTTCTTCCCAAAACCCACTTATAATGGATAGGACAGAAACAACAGTCTATCCAATCACATTTTATAAATAAGGTAACAGAGCGAGGGATAAAGTGACCTACTGAGGGACACACAGGTGACAGGCCTGGCTACAGATTTGGACTGTAGATCTGGATGCAAGGGAAGAGCTATGCTTCGGACGGACTCTTCTGTCGCCTCCAGAGCAAACCTGTCTGCAGTGGTCTCCCCTCTACCTCCAGCTCCATCCCAGTGAGGGGCAGCACAGCCCTTAGGCCTGGAAGGAAGTCCGGACACAGGAGCAGGGACAAAAAGGACACACAGAGGGATGTCAGCTGGGAACCTGACCAAAGGTAGGAGCAAGGTCACAACCATCAACAGCCAGCCAACCTATTCGTTTAGCCTTGTGTAGCTCCAGTGTCAGGGCCATGCCCAGGAGAGGTTGGATTCTTTATCACCTAGGAAGCCCCTTACTGGAAAATGAGAGAAACTTCTAGCAGCTTGGAGAAGTTCCTTCCCCTGGCTTAAAATACTAAGTAGGACATTCACCTAGGAAACTTGTCCCAAGCTTTTCACATCCTGCTGTGCCCTTAACCTGGCTGAGGAGCAGAGCAGGCAAAGGGTTCAAACCTGTGGGCTTAAAAAAAATGCCAATCAAATGTAAATGATGATCCCATTAAATAATGATTTTCATTCAAACCCAACAATACAGATTTCTTAGGCTTGTCATTAGCTCTGTGTCAAATAAACTTTGCTTTTTAAAAAATGTTTTTAGTTCATGTGTGATATTTTGTGGTCATTTTAGATTTGGACTTTTCTTTTTCTTTTTCTTTTTTTTTTAAAGTAGTGACCAAAAAAATCTTGCTGCATTCAGTCCCCTGAGAATGTTGGGTCGAGTTTTTTGATCCCTGTGACTCATTGATTTGTGGGCTGATGTAGTGCGAGGGGTCCTTATTAGTGGCGTCTGTCCCGGCTGTAATGTTTTTGTTATTTTTCCTCATTTGTTCACTCTGACATCATGTCATTACAGAATGGTGCTGTTCAGGCCCTGCCTTGGCTGTTCGTTAGCGTGTGTTTAATGAGCAGCTTAATTGAGCTGTCTAGTAGGCCACCTGTCGCCCTCCGGACTTATTAACATACTAATGGCCTGACATTGTATTCTCTGACAGGCAACAGGGCTTACTGATTTGATGTCTGGACATGGAGATTTTATGCAGGAATGAGAGTGGGCATTGGGAAGGAGGTTTAAAAAAAAACGCAAATTAACTCTTTGGTATCTATGTGTTTATGGCTGTCTTGCAGAAGGAGAAAAAAAAGTTCAGCCAGTTGTCACAGGCCAGGGAAGTGTATTTTGGAAAGGAAGCCTGTCTGGGTCCTTGCAAACCCAGCCGTGGTTCTGCAGGAGAAAATATGCTCCTCGTAAGCAGAGCAGGCTTTGTTTCCATTACAGTAGGATTGTTGGGAACCGCTTCAAAGGGGAAATGTGCCGCTCCGGGAAAGTTCTGCAAGGAGACTTTTCTTGACTGTAGTTAAACAAATGAAAAGCAGCATGACTCCGCGAGAGGGATTTGAGTGCAGTCTGTGCCCGCCTTTTAAATCCAGCTGGGGCCTGGATTTTGAGCGCTGGGCAGAACAGGAAGGGAAAGGAAGGCTGGGGAGGAGGCTGGCGCTAACAAGTGCCCTGGGAGCATGCTGGTGTTCTTTGTTTTTTCCTGGGTGTTTGAGAGTGGGTCCTTTCCCCTCGGCCCCCCTTGCAGAGGCAGGAAGACCTTGGTCCAGGAAATGGCATCAGTCACAGGCCAGAGAAAATGAGTCCAGAGTGATGGTTTATGCGGGAACTGGACATTTCTTTTCCGTCCACTCACCTTTTCTTCTAGATGCCTCCACTTCCTCTGATGCCTGCTCATAGAACCAGCACATATGTAATCCTAAGGAAAAGGCTTCACAGCTAAGCACTGGGGTCAGAGCTAAGCACGGAGCCTAATCTGATCAGCAGTTCTGGAGGCAGACCAGGAATCCGGTGAGGAAGAGCCCCACCAGGATACCGGGGTTGGTGGTAGCACTTGGGTCTGAGGCTCCTGCCAAGGTGACCAAGGAGCCACAGGAGGCTTAACCTGTGAAGAGATCCAGAGAACATTCCAGATGCCTCCGCCTACATGCTGCATTCCAGAGCTTCGCATGGGAACCCTGCAGCTGCAGACTCCATATGAGATGCCATAAGCAGTTGCTTCTCTCCCAGCTTTGGGCAGGGGGAATACTGCCAGAGGGGCAGTCCCACTTCCTGTCCATGGCAGAGGAGAGAAGTGGGCAGAAGAAGGGCACAAACCCTTTCACTGTGTCGAGGATGACAGCCTTTATTTCTATCTTTTAAGCCACACTGATCTCATTGAGGTTTCCTAACCTCCAGTTTCTCAACTGCCACACAATTGTGACATTGGGCTGAGCATTGCTGTAGGGGACTTTCCTGTGCAAAGCAAGATGTTCAGCTGCATCACTGGTCTCTACCCATTAGATGCCAGGCACCAGAGCAGCCCCAACCCATGTGTGACTACCACTAATGCCTCCAGACATTGCCAGATGTCAGCAGGGGTGGAGAACACATCTCCTCCTGTTCTGAATCTGCTTTAAGCCTGACCTGTCTCTCTGTTTGTAGATGAGAAGCAAACCTCAGCAAGTGTGGGAAAAACTCAAGCTCTCCCAGCTGAGATGCAGGAGCCAGAGCAGGATTTAAACCCAAACCATGTGGGTCTCACACCCCAGCTCATTGCTTTGTACAGTCGTTTTGGTTGGGATGGAGGTGGTCTAGGGGTTACCTGCAGTGGGTCAGCTGTCCACATCCCAGTGCTGGCCTTCAGAGAACTAATGTGGTCAGGTCTTTCATCAAGGATTGTAGGTATCATCTTTTAATATGCTCCCATTATCCTTTTAAGTTAGATGATAATTCTTTCTTAAAAGGTTAGGACACTAGGCACAGAGGAATTAAGAATAAGTCCAAGGTCACACAGCTAGTTGGAGAGTCGCACTCAGGTCTCTGGCATCAAAACACAAATATTTTCTTTTTTTTATTTAAAGAGAAAAAAAGCAGGAAAGGGGTATAAATGACACAGAATTTTTTTAAAAAGATAAACAGTAAGAAATCACTAGTTGATAAATTACATATTGTCCTCTTAGAAATAGTTGCTCAAGTTACAAAATTAAAGCATACAAAGTAGATATTCAAATAGTGAGACTGTAAACAGCTATGCATGCATGAGTCTGTATATGTATTTCTATCTTTTCTGTATTAGAGGGAAAAACAAAACATAGCAGGACAAAACAAAACAAATTCCTATAAAAAACATGAAACCAAAAAGTCATATAAAACCACAGTACAAGGTGATCTACAATGGTTACTGTGTTGTCTCTTATTATCTTCAATAGAATTGTGTATATCATCAGGCATATTTGGATATAGCAGTATAATTGGATATAGCAGTACATAACAATATTAGTAATAACAAAACATTGTAGACAATGTAAAATTCAAAGGCAGGTAATAATTGAACCAGAGTGGGTATTCTAGTGAATCTTGTCATCTTCAGTGTAGTTGCCTATACTCTCAGACTTGATACTATCAATCATAACAGCTTTGAATAAAATCTGTCAATACAAAACAGCAATATAACAAACCAGATTCAATTAAGATCAGTCATGGTAAAACAGTATAAGTTATATAGAGCTTCGGATTAAGTTACTAGGAAATTAAGGATGATTACCATACTATATCCTGCTATTTTCGGGATAACTGACTGTGCCCTCAAATCTAGTACAAGTAGACAAACTGAAACAGAATATAATCCATCTAAGTAGAGTGGTGTGAGTAGTGTAGGTTTTAAATCCTGGTACACTATTAACAAAATCCTAAGCCTTCTTCTTTTAGACTATTCCTCCCCTTTCACTCCCACAGGGTGCTGCGCATTTTGGATCCCACCAACTCCCTCAGTTTTTAGATTGTGAGGGGGCAGCCTGCCATTTACCTAAGAGGTTCCAAACCTTCTCGCTCGTGGACTTGATATCAAGTTGTATTCCTTTTCTTACAAAAGCCTCAAGGTTTTCCTTCATTATAGCTGAGTAGTTCTCTACTGCACATAAGTATCTGCAGGTGGTGGTCAAGTTGCCCCTATTTCTCTCTGGCTCCTTGTCACATAGAGCATTGTTTTCTCATATTTGACTTTCGGTCCATAAACCCTCTCTCAGGTTGATTACATTTCCTATACAGAGCATCTCGATGGCCCTACCTCTTGATCTACTCTGCCTGTATTTTTTTTTTTAGTGTATCAAAGGCCATCTATGTTAGAGATTATAGCCAACCTTCTCTGCTTTATTTCTGCTGTAAACACAAATATTTTCTATTGTCGCACCCAGAATCCCAGCCACCTAAACTTGGGGACACCCATTCTTAAGATCCATTTTCCTCTCTCTTACCAAGAAGAAAAAGGACACTTCCTCCCTTTATTACCCTGGCTGACCAGGGTGCTGTTCTAGCATATTTCCCAAGGGCGGTTGGGATGGTTAATCTTATGTATCAACTTGACTAAGCATGGGGTGCCTAGATATTTGGTCCAATATTATTCTGGATGTTTCTGTGAGAATGTTTTAGGATGAGACCAATGTTTAAAGCACTGGACTGAGCAGAGCAGGTTGCCCTCCCAAGTGTAGGTGGGCTTTATCCAATCAGTTGAAGGAAGGCCAGAGGTAAGAGAGGATTCCTCCTGCCTAATGTGCTCCCAACTTGGACACTGGCTTTTTCCTCCCTTCTGATGTGAACTGAAGCATCTTTCTGAGTTTTGAATATGCTACCCACTGGACTGGAGCTACATAATCCACTCTCCTGAGTCTCCAGCTTGATGACTCCTGTGGATCTTGGAACTTGTCACCTTCTACAACCACAGGAACCAACTCCTTATAACAAACCTGTTTATTTGTAAATAACATAAATATATAAATAATATAATATTGAGTGCATTACAAATATATTACTTACCACACAGTGGCACCTTGGTTCACAAACTTACTTTCTTCTGTGATTTTAGAAAAGCTGGCCGTGTTTGTGTTTGTGTGGGAGAGATGGCCATGGTTGTGTTTCTTACCCAATACAGAGTTTGCCAACAAAAACAAAATTTTGCTCAATGCTTCTGTTTGCTAGCCAAATTGTTTGCAGACAAAAGCATGTGTGAACCACTGTACCGTTGTATTTATAATATTAAGTATTTAATTTATTATATTAAACATATTGTAAATATATTAAGTTTACAAACATACAAAATAAAAAGAATGTATATAAATATATAATGTGTTATTAAATACGTCATACTAATTCTGTTTCTCTGAAGAACCCTGAGTAAGGCAGCTTTTTTGTTAGCTCTCATATATGACAACTTGTTTCAGCCCCGTATTTTTGACAGGTCTGTTCCACTTTGCTTTAGGACCAGCTTGGAACCAGTATCTCTAGTTATTTGAAAATACAACCCAAGACTAATAATTTCCAGCACATTCCCATCATTTTGGTAACTTACCACTCTGTGGGAGCTGGGATAAGTTCTTCCACAATGATTTTCCAGTTCATCAATTCACTCTTTAGCCACATCCAATCGACAGTCTATCCCATCTGTTAAGCTTCATAAATTCCAGTGATTAGCTACTTTATGTTTGAGTACCGGGAATCAAAGTCAGGACCTCATGCTTGCCAGAAAGGCACTGTGCCACTGAGCTAAATCCCCGGCCTTGCTTTATCCTTTTTTAATTCAATATTTCTAGCCGGGTGTGGTGGCTCACGCCTGTAATCCCAGCACTCAGGAAGCTGAGGCAGGAGAATCATTGTGAGTTTGAGACCAGCCTGGGCTACAAAGTGAGTTCAAGGCCAGCCTGAACTGCATAGCAAGACCCTGTCTCAAAAAAAAAAAAAAAAAATTTCTAAATGGTCTATTTCATACCTACCTGTTCTTGTTTTATTTCCACCTGGATCAACTCCTTAATTTCCTGTGTGTGTGTGTGTGTGTGTGGTTTTTTTTCCTTTTAAATAAATATCTGTCTTTCTTTAATGCTTAAAGAGTATTCCACTTAGTGATTTTTAAAATCATTTTCAGAATGCACTTTTTCATTACCTGTTGATAATACCTCTAATGATTTTTTAAAATTAGGTACAACCTCAACAAGGGTCTGTTGTTGTTTTGTTCCAGTTGGTTGCACCTTTGCTAATCCTGTACTGACTATTCCCTTTCCGGGCCTTCATTCTGCATCTTCCCACTTAGGGTCTCCAGCCAGGAACCACATCCTGGGGTGAGATTTCTGAGTGTCTGCCCTAAGGAGACAGCAGGGGAATGCAGTTCTGGATCCTGGCTGAGAGGTTGTATTTGCATTCTCTCCTTTTGCTGTGTATCTTTAAAGTCCAGCTAGTGGCTGAGAGAGATGGGAGCTGTATCTGTCCCTGGCTCTATTCTGATCGTTGTGAGAAACTAGCTTCCAGCTTCTGTCCCTCCTCTAGACTGGTGCTTTGGGCCCACAGAGATGTTATCTTTTTTTTGTTTTTCCTGAGCATGGTAATTTTTTAAAAAATCTATTATTTCTTTGTGTTGATAGAGAAGGGAGATTCAGTGTATGACTCTCGATGGAGTTTAATAGTCCCTGCTGTCCCCATTTCTCATGCAATATTATGTCAAAAATCTCCCTGGAGGGAACAATTGCCTGGTTGCTATCTTGGTTTTACAAAGAACTATAATTAGGTAGTCATAGCGCTTAGCAGTCAAAATAGGGACTAAGTCAGATTACCTGGGTTCAAATCCCAGACCTACAATTTACTGGTCATGGAAACTGGGGCCAAGTTGTTGAATGCTTTAAGCCTCATATCTGCAAAATACACCAGTGGTGCAACTTCCTAAGGTTGTTCTGAAGATTAAATAAAATAATCCATGCAAAAGCACTTCCCATGGATTCTGGCACACAGTCAGCCCTCAATATGTATCTGCCATTATTGTAGTAGTTGTTACTGCCTGGTTAGAATTAATTACTCAATTTGAAAGAATTATTATTTTTTGGAAGGCCCCAGTGGTCTAAATCACAGAAGATAGAAATGCCAAGAAATGGTCTTATCACAGAGTTTTTCAGGACCCTTTCAGATCTCACATGCTTAATCCTCCAACAGATAAGCACTTTGTTTATCTTTTATAGATGAGAAAATTCAACTCCAGGATGTATACACAACTTCTGGATGCAGGGACATGAAAAGTTGCATTCAACTGACATTTTTAGGATGCCCAGTGTCACCATTTATGAGGAAGCAGAAAAAGACTGTAATTCCATCATGGAAATCAGCATGCTGCATTTCTCAGGTGCCTTGGAGTTGTTCGTGCAGCTGTGTGATTGGTCACGATGGTCATAATTTTGTACTCTCTGAAGCACATTGAAAGAATCACAGACACACCTTAACTCATTGGGGGGTACTTTGTCCCTACAAACCCATCGCAAGCTGAAAATATTCTAACGATTAAATGTGCTTAATACATCTAAACTGCTGAGTCCCCGGGCTTAGCCCAGCCCACTGAACCATGTGCAGAACACTTTCACTGGCTATGCTGGGGCTGACCATCTGACACAAAGCCTATTTATAATAAGGTGTTGAATATAATGTGGGATTTGCTGAATCGTGAGCCAAAAAGTGAAAAACAGAATGGATGTATGTGTGGGTACACATTCACGCCATCTCAGAATTAAATAAATCATGTAAGTCAAGGGCCATCTATGTGTAATGCTCAGACCATTGACTAACCACATACGCCGCCATCTTGTTCTGTATGCGTCATTTTAAAATTAAGTTTCTGTTTCTTACTTAAGTTTCTGTTTCATAAGATAAGTTTCCTTTTCCCCAAACTGACGCTTCGCTTGCCACCCTCAATAACCAACCAACTTTCTCCCCGTGTTCTTACCACCCAGAATTCATTAATCATTGCTAGTCTCGTCCTCCCCATACCCACTACAAAGGTAACCACCCTTAGTTGTTAGGCGCGCGGTCTCAAGATCCATCAACAGAGACTGCGTCGCCAGGCTTGGCAATGAAACTCCTTCACTCTTGATTGATTAGCTTTCATTTCTAAATCATCATTGCAACATTACATTTGGGGGCCTGTCCGGGATGGAGGCTTAGCCCCCACCGACCCAAATTGGACTATTTTGATCATCCGGACCCCTTCAATAGCGAGTAAATTTTGTTTCTTCCGGAGGGTTTTGATGGCGCGCCATACCTAGGTTCTATTTGGAGAGGGGACGCCCTCGATTTGGAGAGGGGATGCCCTCAATTTGGGAGTTGGATCGGGGGCGTAAGGCCGGAACAATCGGTTTGGGCTGACAGTCCACTTTGCTTTGTATTTGTGTTCTGTCTCGCCGCCCTGACCCACTCCATTTGTTTTTGAGCCCTCTGGTTGAACTAAATCTTGTAACCAAAAACTTGCAGTTGAGTGAGGAGTTTTTCTTTTGACTGCAGTCTGTCATTTGTGTCGTTTGTGTCTGTTATGTCCGTTGTCTGATGTTATTTTTCAGTTATCATTAAGTCTCTGTTCCTTAATCTTTGCCTTTAGGAAAATCATGGGGCAGACTGGCATCAAGGAGCCGCCTACCCTCTTGGCCTTGGTTCTTGACCATTTCAAGGAGTTCAAAAGACGTGCCGCTGGCTATGGGGAAAATGTATATAAAGGGAGATTAATGATTTTTGTCACGCAGGAATGGCCAGCAGTGACCTTCCACTTTCTCCTCCCCTCTACCCAGTCTGATCCACACACGTGGCCGCCCCCAAGCAGAAACCCAACCGAGAGCCCCTTCTGAAGCTGTTTCCCTCTGCCCCCTGCGAGAGGTACCAGTGCAAGGTGGAGGCTCTATGTTTGTTTACACCCCTTTTTCCACCTCTGATCTCTACAATTGGAAAAGCCAAAACCCTCCTTTCTCTAAGGACCCCGATAGTCTGATAAATTTCCTAGAGTCTGTTTTTTTCACTCATCGTCCCACTTGGGACGACTGCCAGCAGATACTCCGAGTCCTTTTCACTGCAGAGGACTACCTCCAGAGAATAGAACATGTTTTTCCTTCCTCTTGCCCGGAATGGGATCCCAACACCGATAAAGGTAAGGAGACTCTAAAACAATATCACCAGAGGCTTCTAGATGCAATTCGAGTGGCTGCAAAAAAGCCTACTAATTTGTCAAGAGTAACTGAGGTAAGGCAATTAGCAGAGGAAATAGTTGCTAGTTTGGCCCGCCGAGGCCACAAAGTAACTCACCATAAATTTCTGTGGGTCCCTGAATGCCCAGATCCACTTTTAGGGAGAGACCTACTCCATAAGTTAAAGGTGCAAATTGACTTCCAGACTGATAAACCCGAATTGAAATTGGGCACAGAGTCACACGTAGGAAAGGCTATTCAGGTAATGGCCCTCTCTCCAGAGGGCGAAGGACATCTCTTAATAGAAGACAAAGACCCAGTCTCAATCAATAATGAGTTGCTAGCTCAATGGCAAAAAGCTGTTCCGAGGTCTGGGCCAAAAATAATCCTCCTAGGCTGGCTGTAAACCAGGTACCTTTGGTTATAAAACTATTGCCACAGGCTACCCCCATCAGACTGCAAAAATACCCCATCAGCCTCCCTGCCCGAAAAGGAATTAAGACTCACATTCAGAGACTAAAAAAAAAAAAAGGCATCTTGGTTCCTTGTGTTTCTCCCTGGAATA